>VBSM01003214.1:8444303-8467092 GCA_008086735.1 Cheirogaleus medius
CTATTTATAGTAGAGACAGGGTCTCGCTCTTGCTCAGGCTGGTTTCGAACTCCTCTCCTTGAGCGATCCGCCTGCCTCGGCCTCCCAGAGAGCTAGGATTACAGGCGTGAGCCACCACGCCCGGCCTTAATTCATATCTTGACTAGACACTTTCTAATTACCAAATCAAGACTATGATTTCTGACTTAAAGTGAATAGAATTGCCTGTTAATTAAGAATTCTTGGTATCTGTCTAAATTTTCATTGGAAGGCAGGGAAAAATTACCCTTTCTGAATAAAAATTTCAAGGGACAGTGGGTGACAAAATCAGATTAATATTTTGATTACCTCAAAGATCTTGCTAGTTACCTCCAATGTATAAAGTTCATGCAAGAAACTACAAGCAATGCAATCATGATTGGATCTCAGATTTACAGAGGGAATGTAGGGAAAGGTGAGATAAGCTGGGGTCTGTTCAGAAGTTGAGGAGACACTTTCCATGCCGTGCTAAGGAGTTTGGACTTTAGCAGCAAATGGACAAACACTGATGAGTTTATGCAAAAGAGTAATATTGATTGAAAATGTACTATGTTCGAGGTCCTGGACTAAGTGGTTCACATGAATTGTCACATTTAATCCTCACAAAAAGCCTTTAAAGGAGGTAGCATAATAATCTCTATTCTAAAAATAAGGGAACTGAGGTGTAGAGAGATTAAGGAACTTGCCCAGAGTCACGCAGCTAGTCAGCAGCAGAACTCAGATTCGGCCCAGACTTATCTGGGTTCATTGTGTGTGTCTGCCACCACAGTGCACCTGCTTTCTGTCACAGTGACAATGCCAGAACAGGGGAGGAGTTTGCACACAGAGCCACATCTCTAAGTCTAGAACTTAAACCCCCTTGGTCTCCTTGGTAATGAACAAATTGTTATTATTTTACCCAAAATAGTTATATCAACAAGACAGTTCAGGAATCTTCCCTGTGAGTGCTCTTTGACATCTGTGCATTGTTCCACAGAATAAGAAAGTTTGCTTTGGGTCATAAATGTCAGAGTATATTGTGGCAAATTGCCTTCGTTAAGTATTAATAGGAAACGGAGGTGGTAGCTAAGAGATTGGAGACTGGGGTTACTCTAACTGGGTTCAAAGGCTGGTTCTGCCATTTCCTAACTGTGCAACCTTGGCCAAGTTACTCAACTTTTCTTTGCCTAATTTCCCATTTAATAGCACCTACTTGATAGGATTTTGTGATTAGATATGTTAATATATATATAAAGTGCTTAGAACAATATGCCTGGCACAAAAAAGCAGAATTGCTATGGTCTGAATGTCTGTGTCCCCTCAAAATTAATATGTTGAAACTTAATCTGCCACGCATTAGTATTAAGAGTCGGGGCCTCTTGGAGGTGATTAGGTCAGGAGTGCTCTGTTCTCCTAAATGGGTTTCGTGCCCTTATAAAAGAGGCTTGAGGGAGTTCGTTCACCCCTTCTGCCACGTGAAAACACACAGAAGGTGCCTCTTAGGAGGAATGGACCTTCACCAGACACTGAATCTGCTGGTGCCTACATCTTGAAGTTCCCAGCCTCCAGAATTGTAAGTAGTAAATTTCTATTGTTTATAAATTATCCAGTCTAAGGCACTGTAGTATAGCAGCCCAGATGGACTAAGGTAAGCATTTACTGTCATTGTTGTTCTTATTTCAGCTTATCGAGTTTACGCCTTCACTGTTCAGAGACACTAAAGATACTAAAATCAGTCAATACTTATTGAGCATATCTTCATAGCATCTGTTAGATGCTAGGTACCATGTAAGTGAATGAGAACACACAATTCCTGCAGATGCTAAGTATGATATAAATAAAATAGAATATAGTTTCTGCCTTCAAGCCCCTTATGGCCCAGTTAGATAGATGGACCTACTTATGCTGCCTTGTTTTAAAGCTGCTTTGTGCAGATTTTATCCCTTAATTGATTATAAACTCTTGCTAATATGAACCACTGTTTATTTCTCTTTGAATCCCTTACCCCTTCTCCCTTCCAGTTTGGGAGATTGTATATAGTATGTCTTCATTAAATTTGCCATTAACATCAACTTCCAAAAACCTTGTTTCAAGCATCTTTCTCTCTGACCACTCCTATAAATGTTCTGACCCTTTTTTTCATAGTGCCTATACTCAAGTGTTCTTCCCAGCATCAAGCTTCCAATCCACTGACCTTATTATGTTCTTGCATCTCTCTTTAACTATCATAGGTTCTATACTCTATCATTTGTGCCACTTATAAGCATTTTAATTCTATTTTCCCTCTACCTGCTCTGCACCTGCACCTGAGTGTCTGATATTGCCGAATAAATCACACAACCAACCACAGATCTCAAGTCTGAGGCCCCAGCACTTTCCACAAACCTACTACATTGTCCTGTTGTTTCCCACTCCCAGAGTGGTACACTCTGCTTTCTTCTCAAACCTTCCAAACCACCCATCCTCTCTCTCCTCCACTACTTTCAGCTGAGTGAGTAGCTGAGAAAATAGAAGCAATCCATCAAATCCCTTGTCCTCCCACCAGACTTTATAGTGATATTCTAAGCCTTCTTTCTTGTTCAGTGGGAGAGAGTCACCTGCTCCAACCAAATACCAGATACTCTTTGAGAGAGCTGAATCTTGTTTTCTCAAGGATTTAGAACCTACAATAATTCCCTTCCTCTCCATACTATCAACTTCTCTTTCTACTGGATAATTTCCACAAGCATGCTTAGAATGACAATCTTAAAAAGAAAATCCTTCCTTTGTCTTTGTGCTCCACAAGCCTCACCCAACATCACTACAAAAATATTCTGAAAAGTTGTCTAAAGCCACTGCCTCAACTTCCTCACCCTCCATTTCCCTCCCAATCCATTCCAATCAGAATTCCACTCGAAATATTCCACTGGAACTGTTTCTAGCAAGATCCTGAAAGGCCCTCCTTGCCAAGCCAGAGGTCCCTTGTCAGTGCTGATGTGATTCATCAGCCCTCTCAGCCGCAGCCCAAAGGTGATCATCTCCACTCTTTTAAAACACTTCCTTCCCTTGATTTCTGCGTTAGATTTCTAGGGTTGCTATAATGAATCACCACAAATCAGGTGGCTTAAAGCAACAGAACTTTATTCCCTCACAGTTCTAGAAGCTAGAAGTTCCAAATCAAGGTGTCAGCAGGGCCATGCTCCCTCTAAAGTTTCTAGGGAAGAATCTTTCTTGCCTCTTCTACCTTCTGATGGCTCCGAGTCATCCTCAGTGTTCCTGGGCTTGTAGGTACATCACTCCAATATCTGTCTCTGTCATCACATGGCCTTTTTGTAAGGACACCAGTCATCTAATTGAGGGCCTCTCCAATCCGGTATGACCTCATATGAACTTAGTTAATTTTATATGCCAAGACCCTATTTCCAAATATGGTCATATGCTGAAGCTCCAGATGGACATGAATTTTGAAGGGGCACATTTCAAGCTACTGCAGGTTCTTCTACTACAGCATGCCTTCCTGGTTTTTCTTCTACTTCACTATTGTTCTTCCTCACTCTCATCTAGCGGTACTTTGCCCCAGCTCAAAATATTGGAGTCACCCAAGGCTTGGCCTAGGGCCCTTTCGCCTTCTCTAAACATGTTCTCCTCTGAGGAGATATCATCTGATCCCATGGTTTTTAAAATCCCAGTGCTGTATCCCAAATTTATATTCTAGCCCTCAACTGTTTCCAAATTCCAGCTTCCTATTGATGATAGTGGTTAACACTAATTGGATACTTCCTATATGCCAGACCCTGTTTTAAGCTCTTTCTCTGTATCAACTCACTTAATCCTCACAACAAAGTAATGGGGTGAGTACTATATTTATCCCCAATTTATAGATGAAGAAACTGAGGCACAAAGAGGTTAAATAAATTGTCCAAGCCCACATAGCTGGGAGGAGCCAGGATTTGAAACTGGGTAAGCTGAGTCTGGAATCCGCTCTCTTAACCACAACCTATTCTGCCATTCCTCTGGGCTCCGGTCTCATACTTGAGGTCTGCCTCTAGATGTTTAATAGGCATCACAGACATGAACCAAATAGAACGTGTGACTGCTGCCTCCCACCTCCACCTTAATCTTTCCTTCCCTGCTTGCACATTTCAGTTATGGCACCACCAACCCAGTTCTGGAAGTCAAATTTGATCCTATTCTTTCCCCGTCTATCCCAGCCTTCATTCCCAAACCCAGCTAATCCATCAACAAACCCTGTTGGCTTGACCTCAAGGATAGATCTCCAATCTGTCCACTTCTCTTCATTTTCACTACCACCCTTGCTCCTGCCAAGCAATCATCATCTCATGTTACTGCAATTACCTTCTAGCTGGTCTTTCTGCTTTCACTTTTGCGGTCCACCCACAACTCAGCAGCTAGATAAGCTTTTTGAAGCATGCATCAGACCATGACACAGCCCAGTCTCAAAGACTCCCAAGTGCCTTTTACATTCAGAACAAAATGCACACTCCTGTTCTTGTCCTGCAGGGCCCAGCCTGATCTGGCAGTCTCTGCCCTCATCTCCCATAACTCCCCTCCATTCTCCCTCAGCTCCACTTATAAGCCTTACTCTTGCTTTTCCAGAACACCCCAACCTGTACCTGTATCAGGTCCTTCACATTTGTTCATCCTCCTACCAGAAATGCTCCATCCTCACCTTTTCGCATTGCTCAGGACTTGGCTCAAGCATTACCTGCTGAGAGAAGACTTTCCTGAATCACTGTCTAATGTTGTCCCCTGATCACATTCTGTCACACTGCCCTATGATGGTGTTTTAATAGTCTTTATCCCTATTTGAAAATATCTTATTTATGTATTTGTTTATTTGCACAGAGAGCGTCTCCATCTTGTTTACATGCCTACAATGTCAAATACATAGAGCTCTAATCAATATTTATTTTTAAATTAGTGAATGAATGAATGAAATTGAGTGAAGAGACGAGTGAGGTCAATCATGGTAGGTTGTTTGTAGTTCAGTTTTAAGGCATACTTTGAAAGAGGGGAAGATGATTATTATTATTATAAAGGAGAAAAGACATTTTTAGCGGAGAAAACAAGATATTTAAAGAGATGATCCAGTCTTGAATAAGTGACAAATAGAAGCGTAACTATATAAATTCAGGTGATAATGAAAGCTGGTAAATATAGGAAAAAACTAGGCCAGGCATAGTGGCTCATGCCTATAATCCCAGAACTTAGGGAGGCCAAGGCAGGAAGATCTCTTGAGGCCAGGAGTTTGAGACCAGTCTGGACAACATAGCAATACCCTGTCTCTACAAAAAATGAGAAAAATTAGCCGGACATGGTGGCAGTGCCTATAGTCCCAGCTACTTGGAAAGCTGAGGCAGGAAGATCACTTGAGCCTAGGAGTTTGAGGTTTCAGTGAGCTACGATCACACCACTGCACTCCAGCCTGGGGGACACAGTGAGACCGAGTTTCTAAAAAGAAGAAGAAAAAAGGTGGCACCAAGATGCTTCTGTTGAAAGGTCTATACGTGGAGGAGCCAGGGTCATGGCTCAGTCAGGAAGTGCTAGAGAGACTAAACAGCCATCAGCCCTTCCAGTCCAAATGGGACAATGCTGCCTTCATTTTCCTCACCTTCATCAGCACTGTGTTGTTCTTACTGCTGCTCAGTGTCATCCACCATTGCAGCAGCTGATGCTGCAATGCTCCCAGATCAGATCGCAGAAGGTGTGCTCCCAACAGGAAAAACTCAAGGGAGTGGATAGCATCTTCCTGGAACTTTAGCACCAGGAGTCCCCGCCAGCCCCTTCCTGTGTGTCCTGTCTTATAGCAAGTAACAATGCCTTGTGATTGCCTACAAAAATTAATTAATTAAAGTGAGTTAGATATCAAAAAAGTAAGAGATTTTGCAGACCTGAGCTTATAGCTTGAGATCCATTCCTGTCATTAAGACTGATCTTACTGTCATAGATAGAGCTGTACAAAAGTATAAAGAGATTTGTGGAATCCAAGTGGATTCTACTTAAGTATCAATAAGAGCTGAGCCCTGCCTACTAGAAAGAATAAGAAGATAATCTAGAATAGAATGAAACCATTAAGAGAGTAAATGAATCCAATCTCAAAGTGAAACAACCTGGGAGAGGGTTTACGGGCCCAAATTTGACTAGAAAAAGGGAAGTGGATATGGGACCCTTTCTGGCTATGAAATCCTTGTAATAATGAAATAAGTGTGATGGGGAAACACAAAATCCTGAGGCCCAAGAAAATCATGGGTCAATTTGTATCCTCAGTGCTCTCTTCTTAAAGATAGCCCCAAATGTTTGGTACAGTATCATTGATTGCTTCATCTGCCCATTCTAATTCCAGAAAGATATAGAATTGAGAATAAAGATAAAAGAGATTATAATATAATAACAGATTAATTCAGACCTAATGTATTCATGTATTTGTGGTAAGTAGAGGAATAATAGGGGTATGCTTCTTGTTTAGAATACTTGTAACATTTTGGAGAATTTAGTATATGAACAAGTCAAACAGAATCACTTTATGATTTCAATTTGTAGTATATAATTGAATAATTGATTAACTTCTGACTTTATGTTCAATGTATATATAAGACACTTTTACTAAATTTAAAGACAGCATTGGAACATGTAAGAAACCTAATATTCACCATATTTATATGTTTACTATATTAGAGTTATTTAAATTCTTTTTGTTAGACAATTGAATGACTTGAAATAAAAACAAGTATATTAAATTTATGATTGCAATTTCAAATATTTAAGGAATTAAAATTAACTTTGTAAGTGTGTTCACATATTAATCAAAGGCTCCCTTAAAGTTGACTGTTAAAGTCTTTGTTTATTCATTAATAGAATGATTTGATTTTTATTTTGAATTTAAAAGCTTAAAGATAAATAGATTTTTGATTGTATAACCTTAAATGAAATATTAATATCTAAAACCAAACCAATCGTAGCTAATCTTTTCTGGTCATAAAGCCTGCCATCATTGACACCAAAACACTCACTATGACAGTACCTGCTGTAGTACCTTGAAGGGAAAAAATATGGTGCCATGAAAGAGACTAATCAAGGGGGCTTAACTTGATTAAAGAGTTCAAGGAAGACCTCTGTAGAAAGTGTCTTGTGATCAGAGACTGCAGAGAGAGGGATTAGCCAGGGGAAGAGCAAAGAGAAGAGAGTTCCAGGTGGGATCCTAGAAAGAGCTTGGTGTGGCAGAGGAATTGAAGGTGGTCAGGTGTAGCTGGAACCCAGTGGGTCAGAGAGAGAGCAGTGCAGATGGGGCAGGAGAAGAAGGTGGCATCACATCATGCAGATCTTTGGAGGCTATGTTAGACCATATATTATACAAACATAAATATTATTTAAATCCCTAAGCATAATGGAAAATCCCTGAGGATTTTAGGCAGAGATCAGGGGTGCTGAGTATGTACATCCTGGGCATTGCAAAACTTCATGCAGCACCACTGGCATAATCCCTGGGGTGGTGCCACCTTGCTTCCCTGCAGGTGACATAATTAAATTAGAATTTTTAAAAAATCACTCAAGGTGCTGTATGGTGAAGAACTGTAGGAGCAAGAGTGGAAGCAGGGACATCATTTAAGTGGCTAATGCAGTCTCCAATCATGTGGCCTAACATAGTATTTATGGTAGTGGAGAAAAATGGACAGATTGATTTTTTTCTGTTTTCATGGTAGACAGTAGAGGTCTGGGTAGATTTCTGACTTTGAGGTAGTCTGATTTAAATGGGGTTTGGGGAAAGTTAATTGTCCAGCCAGTGAGGTGCTGGAGCTGACACTTAGCAGCTTGCACTGGCTCATGAGAGCCAATGGTGTCCACCTTCCCCCAACTCCTCGTTCAGTCTCATAAAGTTGACAACTTGAAAATCTGCCTTGGTGGGAGTATTTACACCATGGAAATTGGCAAGTGCTACAACAGAGCTTCTTTCTCCAGAGAGGTGATTGTGAAACATTTACCAGCACACCAGTGCTTCCAGCTCTTTGCTATTTCAACACTAGAATACTATTTAAAGAATCACTGTGTAAGATATAGTATGATATGATGGAACATTCATAAAGTTGTTATAATTAAAATGAAAAGAAAGGGATGAGAGACACTGGGAAGAAAGTATCTGTAAGACTTGGTGGTCCTTTGTCAATGGCAGTGATAGAGAGGAGCAGATTGTATTTTCTCCCTGGAATAGGAATCATTTCAGAGCACATCTCTTTGATGAAGATTCCAGAGAGAACATTTCACAATTTGATTCCCTGTCATGTATATTTTAAATGTCCTTGCTTCCGCTGTCAAGGATTTCAAGTGCCTTTTTAAAATTCCACATTATGGGAGCTCAGAGTTCTGAATTCTATCACTATTTACTGTAATGTAGTTAAATGAATGAATTAACAATTGAATACCAGACTCTCAGTCACTGTCTTGCCAAAACAAAAGCTCTGCAGAGATCTGGAGAAGAATATTCTTTAAAACTCAAAAATGTCTTCTACTTTTTGAATATTGTAGACTCAAGGCAGCATGGGTGAAGACCAACCCGGATCTTAAATAGACATGTGGGGCGTTTACACGAGGATTTCTAAAGGGCAAAGAAAAGAAGTAGAAGGAGACACTAAGGGCATGTTCCAAATATTTTTTCCCCACAAAAATAAGTGTTCCATAGAATTTAAAGCTTATGTTCCAACATAATGTGAACACCTTTCTCATCAGTGTTCTGACAAGTATTTCTCTAGATCCTGGAGATATGAAAAAGAATAATGTAATGTTTCCTGAGATCTCAGTGAAACAATAAAAAAAGAAAGAAAATTAATAAGACTACTTTGCTTTTCACACAGTAAATTGGGGAGATAGAGTCATGAACAAATTAATTAGGGTACAATGTGGCCAATGCAGAAATTCAGTATTTAGAAGATACTATGGAAGCCCAAGAAGGGACACCTGACTCAGCCTTGGGTGAGCAGAGGCGGCTTCCTGGGGGAGGTGACATTTAAACTGAATCTTACAAAGTAGGAGTAAACCAGATACAATGTGTGTACAGAGTAGGAGGAGTTCCAAAAAGAAGGAAGAGCATGATAAAAGACATAGAAATGAAAATGTGGAGTGATTTGGCTTTAGACCTTTGCCTGAAAGTTAGACGGGGATAAGGAGAGGAGGCTGGAGGCCTCCAAGTTTTCAGTGGCACACCAAGGAGGAAGGCAACAGGAGTAGACCACCCAGGAGCAGGCAAACAGTGGGTACACAGTCTGTTTAGTATTTGAGAACAATAATAAAATTGACTAAATTGCCAACAATTCTAAACAGTGATAAAATGCTCCTCTCCATCAAGGAGGCCACCTTGTGGGTGCACCACTGCACATTTTCCCTGAATGTCTGGAGCAAAGGAGTGACATGGTCAGACTCCTTAGCTGTGCAGATCCAGAGGTGCCAGCTACAGTAGCATCTAAGTGAGAGAACCCCCTTCCCTCCCCAACCCTTGTCCTAGGCCAACAGAGAGTGCCTCTACTGAATAGCTTCAGAGTACTAAGCACTTTTCCTTAATAATCTGAGCAGTTTGTAATTACATCCACCAATGGAGAGAGGGAGAGCATATGAGAGAAAAAACAGGTTTTCAGATGACATGTAGAGTATGAGACAAGTTGAGTTTTTATTGGCTTGTAGGAGATCAAGAAGAGATATATAGCAACTGAGTATTGATTTTGGACTGAAGCTATAGATTTGAGAGTCATGAGCATAGAAGTGGTGGTTAAATTCTTGGGAGTGGAAGAGGTAACCTGGCAAAACTGAGAAAGAACAGTGAGCTAAAGATGGAATGCTGGAAAGCTGACTATTTCAGGGCAGATGACAGAAAACATGTTCAAAAAGGAAAGTCAGTGAAGAAATGCTCAGAGGCCTTAGAAGAATCTGGATCATATGAAGTTGTGGCAAGATTTCCCAGGACCAAGGGGAAGAGAAAGATCATGCAAGAGAGTTAAGTATCAGTAAGTGTCTTTGAGAAAGAGGTCAAACTCACAGTACGTGTGTTGGAAGGAAATTGGGTAGGGGTGGGGAAGCAATGGTAGAAACCCTGGAAAAATTTGGGAATGACAGAATCTCATCTGATGGCTTAAGTGGATCTTTGGGCTCCTACCTGAGTCACAGATTGAACCCTGGAGGTGACAAGACTTCAGAGTTTCCCCATAAACTAACATGTGGGGAGTAGAGAAGACCTGGCCCAGTGTGGTTGAGAAGCCCGGTGAGTGTTTCCCTTGCTTCAAGAACAGCAAGGGCCCAGCAAAGAGACTCACGAGACCAGAAAAGACAGACCTGGGTGGACACATGGGATCATGCGCATCTTAAGGCCAGATGGGATGATGCCCACCTTAAAAGACATCATTGTCCTAAGACCTGAGGCCTAGACATGTTCTACATGTACCTCGACATTATCTAAGCCTCCGCCCACCCTACCTTCACTTAAACATATATTTTCTCAGGCAGAAAACTCAATTACCTGAGGCTAAATTTCTGCCACTGGGTGGAATAATAAGAAAAAAATAAAAATGAAGTTCAAATATTGAAATATAAAGTAGTATTTCTTGTGTATTTCAATTTGTGAACTGGAATTCGTATGTTTGTTGTAGAAAAAAAATAATGTAAACTTTACAAATCCTAGACTCATTGAATCCTTTCTCCTTATGATGTTGCATTCAAAGAAGCACAGTCCAAAACAGCTAAAAATAATGTTAAAATGGAATTCTTTAACTTGCATTGCTTGAAAATCTTTTAAAACTGTAGTCCCCAACCCCCGGGCCATGGACCAGTACTGCTCCCTGGCCTGTTAGGGACGGGACTGCGGAGCTCCACCACCTCCTAGACCCCTGACCATGGAAAAATTGTGTTCCACGAAATTTAGGAACCGGGGGCTGCCCAGCAGGAGGTGAGCAAAGCTCTGTTTGTATTTACAGCAGCTCTCCCATTGCTCGCATCACTGCCTGAGCTCCACCCCATCCAAGGAAAAATTGTCTTCCATGAAACCAGTCCCTGGTGCCAAAAAGATTGGGGGCCACTGTAAAAGGATCCCATTTATAATTCCTAGGAATACTCTTCCTATACCCTTTTCTCTAATTCCCTTGCATCCTGTATTTCTTTGGAGCATCTCATTCATAACTCTCCTTCACCAAAACTTTCTCCCACAGTTCACACTGATATTTTGCTTTCTAAATTCATGAATCTTTTTATCCTAGTTCTTTAATAAATCAATTTCACTTCCCTTTTTTTCTTTTCATTCCCTTTTCTTCCTCCTTCCCAAGGTACGGAGGAATTGTGAATCTAGTTAGGCAATCTTTATGAGAGAGTAATGGGGAGAAAACAAGAAACTCTTGCAGATTAATTTTTTAACCACATCTCTTTAAAAAGTGTGGATAAGCAGAAAGAGAAAAATGTAAATTATCTGAAATTCCACCACTGTAAATATGCTTATGTACTTTCAGACTTTGTCCTATGCGATTATAACACATAAAAATAAGTTGCAGAAAAATGGTCTTGTAATATATATAGTTTTTTGTCATCTCCTTTAAGCAACTTAAATATATTGTGAATGTCTCTCTCAAAATGACATCATCATTTTGAAAAGCTGCATGACTTTTCATTGCATATATATATATCATAATGTACAAACTTTTTTCCCCACTGTAGGGTATTTAGGATGTTTTCCCTATTGTAAATTACACACACTACTGTTGTCAATCCTTATATGAACTCCTTTGTTCACTTGTGCAACTATTTTCAGAGGGTTAATTAATAGGCGTGAAAATTCTGATCAAAGAGCATACATAGTATATTAGTTTTCTAGGGCTGCTGAACAAAGTGCCACAAACTGGGTGGCTTAAAAAACAAAAATTTATCATCTCCCCATACTGAAGTCTAGAGTTCCGAGGTCAAGGTATCTTCAGGGTTGGTTCCTTTAAAGGGCTCTGAGGAAGACTATTCCATGCCTCTCTTCTAGCTTCTGGTGGCTTGCTGGCAATCTTGGTGTTCCTTGGCTTCTGCGGCATCACCCCAATCGCTGCCTCCATCTTCACATGGCGTTCTTCCTGTGTGCATTTCTGTGTCCATATTTCCCCGTTTTATAAGGACGGCAGTCATATAGGATTAGGGGCCCACAATACTCCAGTATTGCCTTATCTTAATCTAACTCATTACATCTACAATGCCCCTGTTTACAAATATGATCACATTCTGAGACACTGGATGCTCCCTGTTCAACATGTGAATTTGGGGGAACACAATTAACCCATAACACATTCTTTAAGACTTGTAATACATGTTGCCAAATGGTCAGAGTATATCTTTAAGAGGTGTAAGTGAGGTAGCATTGACTTGGAGTGATTGATCATAATTGGGGAAGGGATCAGAGGAAAGGAGTAGCAGTGGGTGATTTCTAAATACTGGCCATGGACAACTTAAGTGGCATACGGGAGAAGCTAGTTGGAGGAGGAGTTTGGCAAGTGATGAGTAAAGTTTTAGACATACTGAGTCTGAGGCACTACAGAACCTGCAAAGGGAAATGTATAATCAGTAGCTATATATGTAGGATTGGAGTTTAGAAAAGACACAAATTTGTGAGTCATCACTACTTAAGTGGAAGTTGACAGTCATGGGGATGGATGAAATCACCTACTAAGATCAGACATGAGATAAGACAAAGGCCAAGGAAAGAAGTCTAGGAACCCCAATACTTAAAGGATGGTTGGAAGGTGAGAAGCTCACAAATGTGATGTCATTACATCTGTGCTTCAGGAGGTCAGTACCAGGAGCAATATTATGGAGTACTTGGAATTGGAAAGAAAGGGGAGACATGTCCCACCCCCCAGCTGAAGAAACAGAACATTACTAACAGCTCTGAAGTCCCCTGTGTGTTCATTCCTGACTTCATGCTCCTCTTCCACCCCATAATCCCAATCTCTTGCTTCTCTTTATAGTCTAATCACTTGTGTACCTCTAAATAATACATTGTACAAGTTTTTCTATTTTTAAATGTTATATAAATGGCATCTTACATTATTAATTCTTCTATAGTCTGCTTTTTACTCAAAATTAGATGTTTTGGAAGGACTTATTATTTTGATATGTGTGGCTATAGATCTTTCATTTCTAGTGCTATGTGGTATTCCATTGTAGGCACATACATGCATTTATTTATCCACTGTATTATTTGTGGATGTTTGGGGGCACTTTCAATGTGTTGCTGTTATGAATAATGTTCCTATAAACCAGTTCATACATTTCTCCTGGGTCATATGTACAAGAGTGTCTTTATATTAACAGAACATATACTACAGAGTAGAATTGCTAGATTGCCTACCTCGGGACTTGTTTCACATAAGAGAAAAATAAACTCATATGAAAATGGATTTCTACTTCACACCATATTCAAAATTACTTTCCTATGGATCAAACACCTAAGTATGAAAGGTAAGCCTTAAAACTTTTAGAAGAAAATATGGAAGATCTTTATGACCTTAGGTTAGGGAAAGATTTCTTATATAAGATACAAAAAAAGCAGCCCACAAGGAAAATGGTAATAAATTAAATATCATTAAAATTAGGAACTTCTGTTCAACAAAAGACATGATAAAAAATGAAAATAAAAACCATAACTGTGAGAAAATAGTCACAACATATATACTACACAAAATATTAATATTCAGAATCTATAAATAATTCTCATGAACCAATAAAGAAAAAGACAAGTGACTCAGTAGAAAATGGGCAAAAGACTTTTTACAGAAGAGGAAATCCAAATGCCCAGAAGCATCAGAAAAGAGATTCAATCTCATCAATAATCAGGTAAATGCAACTTAAAACCACAATGAGAAACCATTTCAACTCACTAGACTGGCTTAAATGTCAAAATAAGACAATAAATACCAAGTTTTGACAAGAATATGGAGCAGTGTAAACTCACATTGCTGGTGGGGGTGTAATTTACTACAGTAACTTTAGAAAACAATTTGGCATCATCCGCTGAAGTCAAATAAGCATGTATCGTACATATACTAACCAATTCTACTCCTAAGTTTAAACTAAAAAAAAAAAAAACTTTGCACATATAAAGCAAGAGACATATATAAGAAACTCCATTGCACAATAGCCCAAATAATTCCTAACAGGAAAAAACATTGACACAATTGAAATTTCTGTTGACATTAAAGTAGATTAGAAAATTGTGATCTGTTATGATCTGTCTGTATCATGGAATTTTGTACAGCAGTAAAAATAAATATACTACAAGTACACACAATAAATGAATGAATTTTAAGACATAAAGTGAGAGCAAAAAAGTAAGTCACAGAAAGCCACATATAATATGACTTAATTGATGTAGTTTTAAAAACAGAAAACTGAGTAATATATTGTTTAGAGCTACCTACATGTGTGGGAAGGTCCAAAGAAAACAAGGATAGGCTTAATACCAAATTCAGGATAATGGCTACCTCCAGGTGGAGGTGAGCATGTGAGTATAAACTATGATAAGCCTTTGAAGAAAAGGGGCTTCTCTGAAGTTTGTAATTAAGGACCTGACTCAGGTTGTAGGGTTACAAAAGCTTCCCTGAAGACAGGGCACTGCAGCTGATACATGAAGCATGAGAAAGAGTTTATTAGGGCGGTGCTTTTCAAACCTTAGTACAGATACCCACCAATTAATGGCATTTTTAGTCCTAGACAGATTTTTAATTATTAAAATTGAACTTTATGCAAATAAACACAAAGGACTGGCCATTGGAGTTTCTGCTCTCCTTGAGAAAAAACAATTTTTTTTTTACAAGCTTAAATTCATTCAAATAGAATTTGGAAGATTTCAATCTGCTTTAATGGAAGCCAGACTTGAGAACAAATTATTGTAAATACAAAAACTAGCGGGCATAAAAAAATCTGGAAATATACAATTCTTT
This sequence comes from Cheirogaleus medius, assembly GCA_008086735.1. Lineage (NCBI taxonomy): Eukaryota > Metazoa > Chordata > Mammalia > Primates > Cheirogaleidae > Cheirogaleus > Cheirogaleus medius. The sequence continues at coordinate 8,459,243 of VBSM01003214.1, forward strand.
ACTTGGGATTAGGAGAGAGATTTTGAAGAGAACTCTAAGTGTTTAGGTCAAGTTGAGTTGAAGGCCAATTACAGAGAGATTGGTCTTTAGAAAATGCATCAGGCCAGGCACAGTGGCTCATGTCTGTAATCCTAGCACTCTGGGAGGCCGAGGCGGGAGGATCACTTGAGGTCAGGAGCTCGACAGCAGCCTGAGCAAGAGTGAGACCCCCGTCTTCACTAAAAACAGAAAAAATTAGCCAGGTGTAGTGGTGTGTGTCTGTTTTCCCAGCCACTGGGGGGGCTGAGGCAGGAGCATCGCTTGAGACCAGGAGTTTGAGGTTGCTGTGAACTAGGCTGATGCCACCGCACTCTAGCCCAGGCAGTAGAGTGAGACTCTGTCTCAGAAACAAACAAACAAAAAAACCCCAAACAAATGAAAAAAAGAAAATGCATTAAACACAAGTTCTAGTAGCTCCAACTAAAATAGCCTTACAAATATATAAATTGAGAAAAACTTAAGGTGACAATAAAAGATGGTCTGGATGAAAGCCTATCTTCACAAAAGCATAAGTCCACTTTCACAAGAAACTAAAGGATGAAAATAGAGTAAATGGAATAAACAGAAAAACTTGCAGAGGATAATAGATTAGGCTGCTGTCCTTGGATAGAAGAACATGAAAGGGACCTGGGAATTGGACATAATTAATGCATCAGACAATTGATATTGTGTAGAGGATTAATAAAATAGAATTTTTTTTACTGAGATAAAATTCGCATAACATAAAATTCATCATTTTAATCATTTTAAAGTATACAAACCAGTGGCTTTAAGTACATTTACAGTGTTGTACAACCATCACTACTATCTAACTTCAGAACATTTTTGTCACCATGAAAAGAAATTCCATACTCATTAGTCACTCCCCATTCCTGACTCCCCCCCACCTGACAAACATTCATCTTATGTTTTATCTCTGTAGATTTGCCTATTTCTAGACATTTCATGTAAATGGAATCACATATTATGTGGAATTTTGTGTGCCTTCTTTCACTTAGCGTAGTGTTTTCCAGGTTCATCCAAGTTGTAGCAAGTATCAGTACTTCGTTCCTTTTCATGGCTGAATAATATTCCATCGTTTGGATCTATCACATCTTGTTTTTCACATTTATCTACTCAGGGACATTTAGCTTGTTTCCACTTTTTGCCTATTATAAATAATGCTACTATGAGCATTCATATATAAGTTTTTGTTTGAACATATATTTTCAATTCTCTTGGATATATTCCTGAGAGTGTAATTATTGGGTCATATACAGTAGCCACTCTGTCTTTAACTTTTGAGGAAACTGTTTTCCACAGTGGTGCAATAAAGAAAAAGACAAGTGACTCAGTAGAAAATGGGCAAAAGACTTTTTACAGAAGAGGGTTACCAGCAGGTTATGAGGGTTCAGTTTTTCCACATCCTTGCCAATACTTGTTATTTCCCATTTTTAAAAATCATTGTTGTTATAGCCATTATGGAGGGGGGTGTGAGGTGGTATCTCATTGTGGTTTTGATTGGCACTTCCCTAGAAACTGATGATGTTGAGCTTCTTGTTATGTGCTTATTGGCCATTTGTTTATTTTCTTTGGAGAAATGTCTATGCATCCATTTTGCCCATTTTTAATTGGGTTGTCTTTATGTTGTTGAGTTGTAAGAGTTCTTTATATATTCTAGGTATTAGATCATAATTAGATCTATAATTTGCAAATATTTTCTCTCATTCTATGGTTGTCTTTTTACTTTTTTGATAGTGTTCTTGCTGCACAAAAGTTTTTATTTTTGATGAAGTACAATTAGTTTTTTTCAAATGTATTATTTTTTCTTTTGTTGCCTATGCCTTCCAATTTAAGAAGCCATTGCCTAATTGAAAGTCATGAAGATTTATGCCTGTGTTATTAAAATGGAGTTTTGGAGAAACTGGATGTATGTGGCTAAAGTAAATGTATCTTTAAGAACTCTTGCAGGAAAAAGCAATCAAGTATACACTAAATTATTGAAGAAGTCAAAATATAACAAATGCACTATTAAATAATATTAAAAGTCTCAAAATGCACTAGCTTCATTGCAGTGGGAAAAATCCAGTTTGAAAGTGAGATTCTAAAGCTTCAGCAGAAATTCAAAGTCATTACTAAACTGTATTAGTAAAATGAAATGATTATGCAATATTCAATTTAAAGTTATTTACTATGGAAAGAAAGAGAAGAATCTTTCCAAAGCAGATGAAAGGATCATTCATGCATATGAAGAGCTAGACACCTTCAGAATCCAAGCCAAAATTCTTCTAGAAAGATTAGAAAGTACCATTGGATCTTATCAATTATCATGAGGAATAAAGCTCTTGATATATGGTTGAGAGCTCTGTTGGCTGAGAACTTTGATAACTTAAGAAAATAAAATCCATATTTCAGAGAAATAATGATTTAGGAAGAACTTAAATTTCAACTTTTCAAAAAGTATCTTTATGTCCCTGATATTCCAAGAGGGACATTTGGCAGAGGTGTGAGAGGTACTGAATCCCTTGGTACCAAGAAGGAGGAGCCTTAGGCTGGATGGCTCAGGGATCCAGGATTTGTGTCTAGTGTGAACCAGGTTTCTCCATCAGACCAACTCCATCCTCACACAGCAATTCCCCTAAGACAGTGCCTCTCCTGGTGCTCCTCATGCTACCAGAAGCTCAGAACCTTCTTTGGATAATACTGAGAGACACACATCTGCAGAAAAGGAGGAATGATGATAGATGATCTTGGTCATTGAATTATGCCAGGTTCAACCCTCCCACCTGGACAGGAGGCAGCTGCCCTGGCTCTGTTATTCTACCTCATCCTCCTGTCAGAGGTCAGATGTCACGGATGCAGCCTGGGGAAAGTTCCTCAGAAGTGGCCTTTCTGGCATGCTCTCTTCTCTAGAAAGCCAGTGGGGACCTCCCAGGAATTCTTCCCACAGAGGGATGGTCATGGCTCAGCACATCCTGCACTGACAACAAGAAACATCTCTTCACAAGTGCTGCATTTTGTCTTTTTTCACGTGACTTGAAAACAGAAGCACTACACCTTCAGAGTTGATCCTGCCTTCCAAGAAGCCTATTTCCAAAGATCAGAATCACAAGAGAAGGCATTTTCGTTTTCTTCTGCAGTGATTTTGATATTTTCTCTCAGTTTCATTGCTGTTAAGTGATCATCTCATGCCTCAAATGAAAATTAGAGAGAATTATATTTATTAAGATACTGTTTTATAACTGTGGATTACTTATACATGAATTTTTAAAGTAAATTGTTTCCATTTTCTTCTGTCTGTAGGTAGCATAATTACAGTATTTTTGTTGTTGTTCACAAGTCTATTCGAATAATCCAGAAAACACAGCAAGAATTTTGTCTTCTAAAATAATGTTGAATATTTTCTCTTTCAGTTTTACTGCTGTTAGTTAAGTGATTATGTAAGTGCTCAAATGGAAACATTATAGAATTGTAATTATTCTCAGGATAGTGTTTTACAAACACACATTATATAAATGGGAATTTTATTAGTAAATTGCTTCCATTTTATTCAATTTCTACATAATGTATATAATTTTCTATTGCTCTCTAACAAGTCTTTTCTATTGATCCAGAAAAAAATAGCAATAAATTCATCTTCTAAACTTATTTTTCCATTTCTCTTCTTTAGTTTCTCTGTAATAGTTATGTGATTATACAATTGCTCAAATGGAAGCTTGCTAGAACTATCGTTTTTAGGATAGTACTCATAAGTTTATTTAAAAGTAAATTTCATTTTCTTCAATCTGTAGGTAGTATAAAAGATAGCATTTCAATTGTTGGTGTTTAACAAGTCCCCAGTAACATGAACTGTAGTTGTAGTAAGAGTTTTATAGGAGCAGTTATGTAAACATATGGAGACATTTGAAATTCTTTCTGTATAGCAGAGGCTGAATTTACTCTCTAGTTAAAGACTAATATATTTACCTCAACTAATGTCAGTTTTAAAAAAGCTGTCTTAAAATAATTTCCTCTTCTGGATGACTTAAAATAGGCAATCTAGGAGAAAGCTACGTTCTTAATTTTCTTCCATCAAACCTGCTATAGGTCCTTAGGGATCTGGGTTTCCTTTTAGGCATCACAATTTTACACCTATTAAAGGCAAAACATGCTTTAAAATAAAGGAAAAAATCTGTCTATAATCTACTTTAAGTCTTCTGTGAGGTAATAGTGCACACTGGCACTACTGGGATTTCACAATGGAGGGCAATTAGGAAAAGCAGGTAACAAATGCATTCACACTCAGGTTCTGTCTCTCACATTTGCACCCCCTCTTTCAGGGGTTCTTTGTCTTCTGGCAACCAGCACAACGTGTGCCACTGCAAGTGCCCAACAAATGTTGAATGAATTAAATTTCGGTTAGAACCTAGAAATACTATTAATAATTAAACTTACTTTTTTTTGAGACAAAATCTTCCTCTGTTGCCCGGGCTAGAGTGCCATGGCGTCAGCCTAGCTCACAGCAACCTCAAACTCCTGGGCTCAAGCCATCCTTCTGCCTCAGCCTCCTGAGTAGATGGGACTACAGGTGAGCGCCACTACACCTGGCTAATTTTTCTATTTTTTTTTTTTTATAGAGATGCGGTCTCGCTCTTTTTCAGGCTGTTCTCGAATTCCTGATCTCTAGCAATCCTCCCACCTCCACCTCCCAGAGTGCTAAGATTACAGGCGCGAGCCACTGCACCAGGCTAAACTTACTTTTAAGTGATATTTTACAAACTAAAAAATGCCAACAACTACATATTCCTCCACAGATGAAGTACGAATGCAATAATAGTTTCTGAAAGTTTGGAGTGGTGCTTAAAACTATTCTTTTGAGTGACTTGATTTTTAAAATTTCCTGTGGCCATGTTATGGATTATTTTAATTCCGATATGATACAATTTAGAGAAAAGAAAATAATTTTTTTTTTTTAAAAAAAAGCATAATGAAGAAATATACAACATAGAAGAATGCAATGGGGGCAGGACAGAATAAAGGGTTGAAAGGGCAGATTCTATGCTGTCCAGTACAGTAGCCAGCAGCTACTGAGCATTCGAAATACAGTTAGTATGAACTGAGATGCGCTCTGAGTATAAAGTACACAATGGATTTAGCATGACTTGTATAAAGAAAAGTATATGAACTATCTCTGTCTCTCTGTCTCTGTCTGTCTCTCTCTTTTTCCTCATTAGAACTCTTAATTACTTTTCCATTGACAGAGGCAGGGGATGCGTCATACTTTGAACACTGGTACATTAAGAGCAGTCACATAGGTAAAAACTAAACTCAAGCAATACAGGGGAGGATATTAAGCAAGGTCTAAGAATCAAGGTGACCCGCAAGAACATTAACTTTTTCTTTTCCAGAAACAGTAGGATGGAAGCAACAGAAGATACGATGACACAATGTATCAAAGACTGTGTCTTGAGTGACTCCAGATTCTATGACTACAGGGAGGTTTTGCTGGATTGGTGCAATGTCATGTGATTATTGGAAATTATGCCCTTTTTGCTATAATTGCATTAAGCTATATTTGAGCAAACTTAATTCCCTTGCCAGGCATATGTTTCTCAGAAACATAATCATCTATAGTATTTTATTCAATTAGTAGTAGGCTTAGGGGTTGTTTTATAAATCACAAGTGTAAAATAGAGACTTTTAAAAGACATTTATTGAGCAATTACTACATGACATTGTGAGATAAATACCATTATGCCCATGCCCATTTTACTGATGTGAGAACTGAAGCAAAAAGAGATGAAATCACATGTCCAAAGGAATACATTTAGGAAGTAGGGAAGCTAAGTACCCTCAAATGATTCTTCATTACTTCTCTATTCTTCTGTCTTTGAAAGATAATTTCAAATGTAAGCATATGCCCTGATTTTTATTTTATGTATATCATATAAAAACTCTGAAGGACTGGTTGGCCAATCTACATCATCCTGCAAGCCCCCCCATCCTCCAATAATTGGAAGACAGAATTGGTATCTGAAAAAGACTATGATGACCGAAGGAGCTATAGAGGATTCTAGACCACAAAAAATAATTCCCACATGGTGATTGTGAGGGTTCAGTTCTTGTTCTCCTCCATAACAATTCTGTGTATATATACCACCAGGACAAACAATTGCAAATATAGGCAACTTACTGATTGAGCAGGAGTGGGGTGAAGTGGAAAAGGAATGAGCTGTTAAAATAATCCTCTGGTCAACTGTTAGCCCCAGGCAAGCAAAAACCCAGACAACATCATGAAAGGACATTCTTAAGCATTAGGTATTCACAGGAAATTTAGAAACAAAGCCTGAGATAGTATTTTTAATAGACTGTTCCTTTAGAGCAGTTTTAGGTTCACAGCAAAATTGAAAGGTATGGAGATTTCCCATATACCCTCACATGCACAGCCTCCCTCCATTATCAACATCCCCCACTGGAGTGGTACATTCGTTGCAAGCAATGAACCTATGCTGACACATCATTATCACCCCAAACCCATAGTTTAAGTAGGGTTCACTCTTGGTGTTGTACATTCCATGGGTTTGGGCAAATTCATCATTACAGTATCATACAGAGTATTTTCACTACTCAAAAAATCCTCTGTTCTCTGCCTATTCATTCTTCCTTCCTCCCAACCCCTGACAACCACTGATCTTTTTACTGTCCCCACAGTTTTGCTTTTCCAGAATGTCACATACCTGAGATCATGTAGTAGGTAGCTTTTTCAGACTACCTTCTTTCACTCAGTAATACGCATTTAAGTTTCTTCCATGTCTTTTCAGGGGTCGATAGCTTATATTTTCAGTCCTAAATAATATTTCATTGTATGGATATATCACAGTTTATTCACCTACTGAAGGACATCTTGGTTGCTTCCAAATTTTGGCAATTATGAATAAATCTGCTATAAACATCCGGTTTTTGTGTGGACATAAATTTTCAGCTCCTTTGAGTAAATGCCAAGGAGGGTGATTGCTGGATTGTATGGTAAGAATATGCTTAGCTTTGTGAGAATCTCATTTGTTTTTATATTAATTAGATATTGAAATGATAATATTTTGGATATATTGGGTTCAACAAAATATATGACTAAAATTAATCTGTTCTTGTTTTTTGTGGCTACTAGAAAATTAAAAATTACACGTATGTGGCTTCCATTATATTTCTATTGGACACTGCTGTAGAATCAAACTACCTGAGTATAAAATATTCCACTAACCTGAGATGTGACCTGAGCTGTGACTTAACATTACTATGTCTCTGTTTTCTTGTCTGCACGATGGATATAATGATAATATTTAACCTGGGTTAAACACATTTCTTAGACATACTGACCTTAGTGTATGTCAGTGGTCAGTAACTTAATAGCAAGGGTACCAGCAGAATGATCAGACATGAGCCCATTCAGAGACAAAACAGAATTAGAAGTGGGATATAGTTGGAAAATAGAAGGATCACTGGAGCAGTTTATTAAAACAAACACACACACAAACAATAACAACAAAAAACAAGCAGGTGGCTAGTTAATGTTTGAAATTTTATTTTTCATGGGCAAAAGCATCATGACCATCTCAGTTGTGACACCGGAAATCTGGAGAGAATAGTGCCAGATGTCAGATATGCTAACCATTGATTGAAAATAAAAATCAATACACCTGCAAAGCAAGGACAGTGATTTGTCTGTGGCTGTTAGCTAGAGCCTTGATGTTTCATTCCCCAGTCGTCTTGAGGAAGCAGAAACTGAGTTAAAACAACATCAGAGGGGCTGGGCGCGGTGGCTCACGCCTGTAATCCTAGCACTCTGGGAGGCCAAG
>VBSM01003214.1:8473304-8519312 GCA_008086735.1 Cheirogaleus medius
GAGGGAGCTAAATTAAAAAAAGAAAAAAAAAAAGATTGTCTTCCAACTGGGAGAAGGGGAAAAGCTTTATGAGAAAAGTAGATCTGAGCTGGGTAAGAGAACACAGTTGCTAGAGGAAGAAAATGGCCTGAGGGAGAAAAAGGAATAAACAGGTTTGGGAGAGATGGAGATAAAAGCAGGGTAGCAGTGGATTTCTGGTCCAGGTGCAGGAATGTCTTTTTGTCTTCCAAACTAAACATGGTCATAGTGATATTAGCAGTTTATCATCTGATTTTGTGGAAATTGGTTAGATATTTTTTTTAGACTGTTAGACCTTTCGATCTATCTATGGAGGAATTCCCATGCATCTTCAGCTGCTGCAGAGACACATGAATGAAGGAAAAGTGTATTATCCTTCACACATTGGAAGAAAGCCTTCAGGGAGCCACAGGTTTAATTTTTTTCTTCTTATTGGCAGTTGTGAGTTACTGTGAGCACTTTCCACTTTGTATTCATTCCAAGTTATTCATTCCTAGTTATCAAGAGTCCAGTTCCTTTATTCAAATGATACCTTTCAATCTACTCAAGTATTTTTGATTTCATGAATGTTTAGCTAAATAGAAATGAACTTGGAGGAACTGAGATATGGGTAAAAGATAATTTGAAATCATCTGTTAGATAGACCATTTTACCAAAATACTCTGCTACCTTAATTCTCTAAGAAACACCACTTTTCAACATTTGGCAATTATTAAATTATTTACACTCTAGTAATAAGTAACTTATCATACCTCTTGTAACATTGTTATCCTACCATTAAAAATAAGAACCTCCACATGAATAGTGTTGCTTATGTCAAGATTAGTGAAGCTTAAAAGTGCTTTAGTTGACTTTGGCGATTAACAAAAACAAGCTTCTTTAATCACAATAGTAAAAATATAAAGTGGCAAATAGCTAGTTAACAGGTGAACAAAGTAAGGAAAAGAGGCTGGGCTGAGAAAAAAATGATTATTCATTCTGGAACTCAATCTTGTCTTCTTCCCGCCCCCCCACCCCAGGAGCCCTAGAGAACAATCCCCTGTCTTTTGGTAGTCTTTTTGATTTGACTGATAATGTTGTGATTTTTTTGGCACAAATTCTTTTAATTTTGGATTTTCTTTTCCTTTAAACATTTTGTTATATATTTGATACATAATTGTACATATTTGTGAGGTACATGTATGTGATTTTTTGATATATGCATACAATCTGTAATGATCAAATCAGAGTAATTGGGATATTCATCACTTTGAGAATATTCCAAATGTTCTCTTCTAGGTATTTTGAAATATATCATAAATTATTAATAACTATAGTCATTGTACTGTGCTATCAAACACTAGCATTAATTTCTCCTATCTAATCTTATTTGTGTACCCATTAACCAAGCTGTCTTCATCCCCCACTTCCCCCTACTCTTCCCAGCCTTTGGTAACCACCATTCTACTCTCTATCTCCATTAGATCAATTTTATTAGCACATATGAGCGAATACATAACTTAAATGTAAGACCTGAAACTATCCAACTACTAGAAGAAAACGCTTTGGGAAACACTTTAGGACATTGGTCTGGACAAAGCTTTTTTTGGGGTAAGACCTTCCTTTTTTTTTCTTTGAAGAAAAGGGCATACTTTTCATGAAAAGTTTGGATTTTAAAAATAAACAGATACTCATGCATTAATAGTGCAGTAAAAAAGTATCCAAAAACGGAGGAAGAATGTAAAATACTGTGTGCTTCTTGTAAGAATAATAGTCATATTGGAAATAAAAAAATAGTGTGTGCTTCTAAACTACTGTTAAGACACAAATCTTGTCTCTTTGCTTCCTTTCAGTCACTCCAAGAAGGAAAGAGGAATCAGTTACATCTCTGTTAAATGTGCTTTGGGAGTTCCCTGCATGGACTGCTCTGAATTTCCATTAAAGTCTGAAAATCTTTTGTCAGGGTTTGTAATTGTCTTTCCTTGCATTTAGAGGGAAGATGGTGTGGAGGTGTGGATGTGAGGGTGGAGATAAAATATGATACAATAATCTCAATCGCAGCTTTCATAATGAGATTTGCTTCCTTGGTTCTGAGTCACTTAGGCTTGCGCCTTCTCTTTCCGGACGCTCCTCAGTTTCCCCATGGATTGAGTAAAATGGGTAAAATTCTAAGCCCCTGAAATTATTAGTGGTGGTGGCCCCTGGGACCATGGAGAGGTCTCGAGGCTTCAGTTCTCCAAGATCACCGTTTCGGCCTCATCTAGAACATGATCACACGAGTCACAATCCTGAAACCCAAGAAAATCTCAGCACACCTAGAGAAGCCAGCGCACCGCCAGCACCCAATTCCGACTTTGGCAAAACAATACAAGAGACGTCACCCCACCAGAGCGCCCACCCCGCTGAGAGCCCACTGGCGGGAGCATGCGCAGAACCGGCGAGGGCCGGCGGCCACCCAGGGATCGTGGGCATCTGTACGGACGTTATAGTCTCTGAAAGGCCTAGCTTTCTCGTCACTTTATGGGGATCCCCGGCAGCGGCTATTTAGGATTAGCACCCAAACGAAGACCCAAAGAGGGAAGCAGCCGTTCCGTCCCGGGCACACTTCCGTTTCAAACCACCCACTTCCGGTTCAGCAGCCGGTTCCGGTCCCGCCCTTCACTTCCGGTCGCGTTTGGTTCCGCTGCGGCCGGCTTCTACGTCTGCTGCTGCTGCTAACTCAGCGCTCCAGGTGAGGGGCCGCGGGGCACCCCGGCGTCCTGCCCGTGGAGACGCCGCTGGGGCTGGGGGACTGCGGCTTTTCTGCCCGTGCGGCGTGTCGTGCCCTGCGGCCGGCCGCGGTGTGCTGGGAGCCGCGTCTGTCCTAGTCCGACGCCCAGGGCCCTGGCCCCGGCGCGCTAGTCGCGAGGGCCGCTGCCCTCCCATCCGGCCTTCTAGCTTATTTCGAGGCCTTCCTACGCCTTGTTGGGTTGTGCGTCCCCAAACTTCATTCCTCCCTCTTTTCGGACTTGTGCATCTTTTTCTCTCACCCTCCCCGTTGAAAGCATCTCGGCCCTGTTGGTTCTGGAGTTTTTACCTGCCTTCTGATGCTATCCCATACCAGTCACTTCGCACGGCTCTCGCCTCTGCACCACCTCGCAGTTGCTGCCGATGTGCTGTCCTGGCCAGCAGTTCTTAGTACTTCCCAGTTACCTTTCGCTAGGATTGTTGAAAAGTTAACCCCCTCCCATCAATTCCCAAAGTGTTGCTGTTGCTGTTATACTTTCAGATTTCTGCTTTTGCCACTTTTTAGTTGTGTGGACTTGGGCATGTTGTTTAAATTCTTTTTCAGGTTCCCATCCGTATAATGCAGACAGTAGTTGTTGGTTCAGGATTGTAAAGATTAAATGAGATAATTAAATTATTTAACATGTTATTCTGTCACCACCACAATTCATATCGCTTTTTACAATTTACAAAGTGCTTGTCACAGGTGTTATTTCATGCCCACTATTCCTGTTCAGTAAATATTAATAGCCTTATATTGTGGTTGAGAAGACTAAGGCTCAGAGGTAGGAATTGACTAGGCAAAGTCAACACAGTGTGTTAGGTAGAAGAACTCCAACCTAAACAGCTATCCTTGACTCTAGGTTTACCAAGAAGGTGTGCTTTTTGCTTGCTTGTTTAGATTTGATTGCCCGTTTCCCTCCTGTCCCCCCTCCCCCTGTCATTTTTCATTTTATAAAACTGATGGTCTGAAATGACACAAAATATTAGAATTATATGAGAAAGAAGATTAAATGTGAAAACAAAAAAGCTCATGTATTTATATTTTGCTGCTCTGTTGGTGTGAATGATCTCAATAGTGATGAAATGAGATTCACTAACTTTTAAAAGCAGTCTTAAAGACTTAAAATTTTTATGGTGTTTGTTATGCTTGGCTCTTTAAGGCATTTGCCAACTTGGAATTCCTACTTGTGGTATAGGTGCTTCATAATGTTTGTATGTTGCTTTATTGAGCATGTAGAGCCCCATGTCATGAGGCACATTTTCTTTTTTAAGGCTGAGCATATTGAAGAGCCTAGAGCTACAGCCCTCAAATTTTAGCATGTGTCAGAGATGGGGTTATGAGGCTTCTTAAAACACAAATTGCTAGGTCACTCCTCTCCACCCTGATTCCATTCTAACAAGTTACCAAGTGAGGTCAGTGCTGTTGGTTGGTCCGGGAACTACACTTTGAGAAGCATCAGTCTAGAGGAGCAATGACTTGTCCAAGGTGATCTCACTCTATACACTGATCTTCCCATCACAACATGTACTGCATTAGTGTTGGTTGCGTTCCTAGCTCTTGTAAATAATGGTTTTTATTCCTACCTCTTACAGAAAAGTATTTCAATTGTATTTCAGTTTGACTCAAAAGATCCATTTGGTTTTTTATGGAAGATCATAACATTTGTTAGAGCAAGTTCTATCTAAAATGGAATACATTTCCCTAAATTTAGCACACTTGCTTTAAATTTTCAATCGAATGGGTTGTGAACATAAGACAGCAAATGTAAATATTATATGAGTAATATAAATATGAATTTATGGTCCTCTAGTGGGCATGTTAAAAGACACTTTGTTCCCAAATTATTATTATTATTTTTACTGTGAAATGAAGTTTATTGAGGAAGCACAAGATAGGTTTACAGAGCAAGAGCAAGATACATTTTCCACAGAACGGTGAACAGGCCTCTGGTCATAACAAAAAAGGCTCCAAAATATTTTTGCATATTGAGATTCAAAATTTGCCTTCTTTCTCGCAATTGGTCCTAATAGTTGCATGAAGAGTGCAATCATATGTTTCATAAAATAAGTGAAAAGATTTGGAAATACCAGTACTTTTGAGATTAGAAAATCCATTTCTCTGACCTGAGGCAGCAAAAAGTTTACAAAAAGTAGAAAGCTTTTTGGGGAAAGAGAACTACATTCAATTATTGATGAGAGTAGCAGCTGCTGTATAATCTTTGTGTGCTTAGATCTGTGCCTGTGGCTTTTGTATTTACTGATCTTTGATGCTTTAACTTTTGTTGGTTTAAATGAAGAGAGAGTGGGGAAGAAACATGGGATTGAGTGAAAAGATCTGTTCTATTACCAGCTTTATGTCCATGTGCAGATTACATAGCATCTCAAAACTCCTGTTTCCTTAATTGTAAAAGAGGGAACATTCGTATTAGATAGCCTTCTTAAATAAGATTGGGTAAAAACTGTCCAATTCATAAAATAAGAAACAAATAATTGGCTAATATTTATTTAGTACAGTGCCTGGAACATAATAAACTTTCAGTTTTAAAAAAGATTTAACCAATACTTAGTTATATGCCAGGCACTATGTGACTTATAAATATTAACTAATTCAATTGTCATAAGAGCCTTAAGAAGTAGGTAGTATTATTATCCCCACTTTACAGATGAAGAAAGCTAGGTACTGAGAGTCAAGTAATGTCTCAAAGTCAAATAGCTAAGTGGGAAAACTGGGATTTGAACCTAGGTAATCTGGCCCTAGCATCTGTGCCCTTAACAGCTATACGACATTACCTTGTAAATGTTAAATGAATGTGGGTGGTCTGTCATGGAGTAACTTGCCTGTGGTATAAACCTGACCAAATACAGTGGGAGGGATAGGAAGGTCATTAATGCACATTTCCAGTTGAACAGAGAGAATCTGACAGTATTAGGAAATAGTAACTCTAAGCCAAAAATTAGGAGTGTGGGAGAATTTTAACATTGAGTACTAGTAATTTTTGGTGTTCTGGTAGCAATTCTGTAAGTAGAAAAATCCTGGTTTTCGTCAAGTTGTAAAATAGGGCTCATATTGAAGACACTTATAAAACTTCAAGCTTGGCTTCTATATACAGTATGTTTTATCTCATTCATTTGTATATGTATTCCTTTCTAGGTGTTTTTTTCTGAAGGAAAGCTGCTGCTTCTTATGCTTCAAGAATGGCTCTCCCTATCATCGTAAAGTGGGGTGGACAGGAATATTCAGTGACCACACTTTCAGAAGATGATACTGTGCTAGATCTCAAACAGTTTCTTAAGACCCTTACTGGAGTGCTGCCAGAACGCCAGAAGTTACTTGGACTCAAAGTTAAAGGTAATTCTCTCCCCACTTCAAACTTTTTGCATTGAATTTTTAATATTATACATTTTAATAATTATGAATTTAACAATTATTTAATAATTTATATTTGCTATTATTTTCTTTAATAAGTCTTTCTCTTTGAAGATTTCTTTGATAGAAATATTCCTGAAATTATTTTAGTGGTAAAAATAAAAATATTTTTACTTGAAAATACTACCATTATTAAATCACTTTTGATTCCTTAGACAACTGGTGTTTGCTTGTTAAACCTTTGATACAGAAGTCCCAGATGAAACTGTCATTATTTTCTGACATCTGTCTTTTAGCATAACACTTTCTTTACAGCTTTGGCCTTGTACTCTCCCCAAATTATCTTTTCTGTTTCAAAAGTAAAGATGCCATTTAAAAATTGTTAGGTTGTATTCATATTAAGTTTACAAGGGATTTTTATGGTGTTTGTGTTTATCATATCATTGAAGGGTGAGTTTTGAGTAACAGTAAATCTCCAGTTTTATCTTAGGCACTCAATTTTTAAGGCTTTCTGGAAAAGTTATCTTTATCTTGAACAACAAACATGAATTTATTTTGTTTAGTTAGTTCAATAAAGATGTTCTATGATGGAATTGGGGGAAAAAACAACCCTTGTATTAGTTTTGATTTCTTAGTGTCTTAGATATGACTGATTCAGCAGTAATAATTTGTTCATGTAAGAAAAACAAAAACAACAAAAACTGCTGTGGCATTCATACCAAATCTTTTAATGTTAGGGTTTTGTATAATGGAATAGTGAAACCAGCACCTGAACTTTAGTGAGAAAACAGTCATTTGCTTGTATTGTAGGCAAACCTGCAGAAAATGATGTTAAGCTTGGAGCTCTCAAACTGAAACCAAATACTAAAATCATGATGATGGGAACTCGTGAGGAGAGCTTGGTAAATGTTTACTTTTGTTACCATTTGTCCCTTTGAAGATATTATGATTTATACTCCACTGTTGTATCATAGTTTTAATTGTGGTAAAATTGTCAGTCTAGCAGTCAGTAAAAAAAGCTGCACAGTGAATGTGGTATTAACTCAGCAGAGAAATGCTGGAGAACGTTTCAGTGTATAGTTAGCTGTAAGTATAGTAGTAGTCCAATGATCAAATTTAACATGGTAGATCTGTCCAGGGGACATATATGACTAATTATTAATTGTGGAAATTTTCCAGTGTGTGCTTGGAAGGCTTTTGAACTCAAATTGGACCTGTCATTTGATTTTTATGCTATATGTGTATTTGTGATATTAAAGATAATATGGTAAAACAAAACTTTTTTCCCTCTTAATAGGAAGATGTCTTAGGTCCACCCCCTGACAATGATGATGTTGTTAACGACTTTGATATTGAAGATGAAGTAGTTGAAGTAGAAAATAGGTAAGTGCTTTTCACTTTAGAAGATACTGGTTGTCATGTGGGAAATAGTGAATATTTCATCTGATTTTTTTTTTTCATTAGGGAAGAAAACCTACTGAAAATTTCTCGCAGAGTAAAAGAGTACAAAGTGGAAATTTTGAATCCTCCCAGGGAAGGGAAAAAGCTTTTGGTACTAGATGTTGATTATACATTATTTGGTAAGTCAGTTAATAATGTGTTTCATCTTCTGTTACCCACAACAACTTTTTTTTCTGTTTTTTTTTTTTTTCAGCAACTCGTGGTTCACAAGAAATATTTGAAAGCTTTTCTTATTACAAAATAAATTATTCATTTTAGAAAATACAGATAAGCAGAAAAAGAAGTCATCTGTACTCGTGAGACCTAAGGATGACCACTCTTAATATTTTCATGTGTATCTTCTAGTGTGTGTGTGTATGTTATCTTTTACTTAGTGATAGACTGAACATCTTCTCAGTCATTAAATATTATTCATTGTAAATTAAACATATAAATATAAGTATATATATATATATTTTGGCTACCCAGTATTCTAATTTGTGGATGCATAATAATTTAACCAAGTTATTCCCTATTGATTAACATTTAGATGTTTATGAGGAATATTTAAAAAATTGTTTTTTATTTTTATCCTTGGTTTTCTGTTTAATTATATTCAAGCAGATTCTTGAATTTAAAATTTTTCATGTCAATCAAAAAAGAAAGGTGTTCACCTTATCTTCTAATATTTGCAAGAAATAGTTAACTCATGATATTAGAATTTATTTACTTCTAATCCTAAACTTTAAATCCATATCATAAGTTAATGTACATTTATTTTAAAATTAAGTTAATTAGACTGTCATTTTGTTGAAATGTGATTATATCTGCAAAGTGGATGACTAAATGTGAGTATAGGTGGACCTACTTTGTTTGTTTGCTTTTTGTTCACTTTTTTTTCATTTTTTCCAGCATATTATGGGGATACAAATGTTAAGGTTACATATATTGCCCTTGCCCCTCCACCCCGACTTTGTTTTATTTTCATAAAATAACATCTAAATTTTAGAGACTAGATGAGAAAACAGTTTACAGTTTGCTGCTTAAGCCTGAATTCTTAGTATTGCTCTTTACACACTGAGCATAATTGATCAACTAAAATTGAATTGCAAGGATTTTAAATTGTGTGCTTTGGAAAACATTTTTTTGTCAGCCAATGTAATCCAGTTTGAAACAGATTGCAATTGAATGTTTATATTATATTTCATAACATATTACATTTTATAATAACTTTATTGATATTAGGTATACTTTTCCTTGATAATAAACTAATAATCATTTATGACCAATTTTCTTTTAGACCACAGGTCTTGTGCAGAGACTGGGGTAGAATTAATGCGGCCATATCTCCATGAATTCCTAACATCTGCATATGAAGATTATGACATTGTTATTTGGTGTAAGCTATATATTTATTTAGATTTATGTGGAAATAGCATTGTTCCTTATATTATTTTGCTCTATAAAACGTGATTTAAAGTGACCTGTGTTTAAATATGAAACAGTTTTCATTTTTAGCAGATTTCTAAAATGAAAGCATGCATCACAGTATAAATTGACATATATGACTGGGCGCAGCGTCTCATGCCTGTAATCCTAGCACTTGGGAGGCCGAGGCAGGAGGATTGCTTGAGGTCAGGATTTCAAGACCAGCCTGAGCAACAGCGAGACCACATCTTTATAAAAAATAGAAAAATTAGCTAGGCATGGTGGCCTGTGCCTATAGTTCCAGCTACTCAAGAGGCTAAGGCAGGAAGATTGCTTGAGCCAGGAGTTTGAAGTTGCAGTGAACTGTGATGACACCACTGTTCTATAACCAGGGCAATAAAACAAGACCCTGTCTCAAAAAAACAACAACAACAAAAAAAAACACCCCAAAACCCGACACATGTATTTGCCAAATACCACTTACATAGGTAAGTATAGGACAAGAGTACATCATAATATCAGAATAAAAGTGGCCTCATTTTCACAATGGCCCCACCTCCATTAGAAGTTTTTCTTTCTCATCTTTGCTGTGGAATTCTTGATGCTTCAGAATACTGTTGCTTTCTCCTTTCTTCCTTACTCCAGTTTCAAATCACTTGGAGAAAGATAAATCACAGTAATGTAGTTCTCCAGAAATAAAGAAAGGCAACATGAACTTTTTAAGGAAAAATTAACATATAGACCAAAGTAATGTTCGTCAAATTATGGTCTGTAGACCATTGCAAGAACATACAGGTCTGTGGTAAGATAATAAATTTGATCCAAGGAGAAAATCTACTGTATTAGTAAGTGCGCTATTTAGTTCAATTTACCTTTTTCTGTAGCAGGACTTTCTCGAAAAATAAAGCAATTCATTGACTTACATCCCACCTCCCCACAAATATTAAAAGTTGCCTCTTGGCAATGTTACAAACAGAGAAGAGTTATCCTCATTGTGAATTATGTAAAATATCATTTATTATAGGTGCTATGTTTAATTATACTGGGTCTTTGATGAGAAGACACATAGTTGTTGGAGTCTATAAATTTGCTTTGTATTTTTCCTTATAATCAAGAATACTTTCATTGTTCAGTGATAATACGGGTTCACGGGTGTTCAGATTAAAAACATGGTTAAAATATGATAATTTTCTGGTTTAATAAAATAAGGTGTAGAAAGTTTCCTGTGAAGCAAATGTTTTGTTTAACAACTCTGATATCTAAAATGACACTTGAGAAAAAAGTATATCCTCTAATTGTTATTAAACTACACTTATAAATCTAGAGAATCCTTTGTAATCATATATTTAAAATAAGTTATTTTTGTAAACTACAATATTTTGTGGTAGTATTTTGAAAAGGGCACTTCACTTTGGAACTATTAATAAATAGACTACGGTTTTAATTCTGGCTCTTTGCTTACTGTGTGACACTGGGCAGGTCATTTTATCTCTCTGGGCTTTAATTTCCTCATCTGAGAAATAACAATAACTAAACCTATATTACAGGTTAGTTGTAGGAATAGAAATATCAATACAGCAACTAGCCCCATGCCTGGCATATAATAATTACTTAATAATTAGAAACAATTTTTATTGGCTGTGAGTCTTTCTTTTTGTTTTGCATCTGGAAATTATAGATATAAAATAGATACTGCATTAAACATTTTTTTTCCTCTCTTACGATTTTTTCATCATAGATACAACAATCTAAAATTTTAGTTCAGCTGACCAGTTTTACATGTAAGGTGACTCATGTAAGGTGCTCGGTGTATGTGTGTGCTAAAGATTTTTATTTTGAGAACTCAGATACCTCTTTTGCTTTTAAAAAACACACACACTTTAAATAATTAAACTGCCTTTTCTCTTCTTAAATATTTTACTTGGTAATTCTTACATAGTTTGGTCCAGTAACTTGAGACCAGAAGAGCACATAAAGATGAGGATTGAATTTTGTTATTGGTGATCCCAAAACTGGCTAATGTCTGACAGTGAGAAGATACATAATGTAGGTTCACTTTATGAATTTGTCTCAGATTTTTTGTTACAACCTGCTAGCCTCAATGAGCATTGAGTTTACTGAGCCTGACAAAATGCAGATTTTCATTCAATCTAGTCTTCAAAATAAACTTTTGACATATAACAGTATTCTTATATTGACGTACTGTATATACCTGTGTATTGCCTGGAAGTAGGAATATGGAAGAAAGCTGTGATCCAGGCACTCTAAATTTAAGTTTGGAATTGATAGAGAATAGTGGCAGGGCTATTTTTAAAAGGGAATTTGGATCTTTGTTCATAAATTTCTTAGGTTCAAAGTTCTTTTGAGCATTCATTACTTTTTTTTTTTTTTTTAGAGACAGAGTTTCACTCTGTTGCCCAGGCTAGAGTGAGTGCCGTGGCGTCAGCCCTGCTCACAGCAACCTCAAACTCCTGGGCTCAGGCGATCCTTCTGCCTCAGCCTCCCAAGTAGCTGGGACTACAGGCATGCGCCACCATGCCCGGCTAATTTTTTTCTATATTTTAGTTGGCCAATTAATTTCTTTCTATTTTTTTTAGTAGAGATGGGGTCTCGCTCTTGCTTAGGCTGGTTTCGAACTCCTGAGCTCAAACGATCCGCCCACCTCGGCCTCCCAGAGTGCTAGGATTACAGGCGTGAGCCACCGCGCCCGGCCCATTCATTACTTTTATAGACAAAAGTTTTAAAATTTTATTCTGTCTTGAAGATACACTAATATAAGTTTGTTTTGATAAATATTAAAAAGATCGCCATAAATATGCTAGGGACTGTTATTTGTGATGCATTTAAACTTTTAGTCTTGCTTAGGAAACTAATTATACATATTTTTAAAAATGAAATTCAAACTTTTCATATGTATTATCATTCCTCATGTTTTAGCTGCGACAAATATGAAGTGGATTGAAGCTAAAATGAAAGTAAGTGTTAGAAAACAATCCATTTAAAAATGTTTTGAAACTGCATTTGTCTTGTTAAAAGTTCTGGAACTGAATTAATTTTATTCTTATTGGAGGGTGTTTAGGAGATAAATAACTGCCAGTATCAGGAGTAGTGTTTAAAGTCTGTTTAATGGTGGATTGTACTGAATACCTAAGTGTTTTTAAGAAAAAGTACAGCTAAGTGTCCCCCCTTTTCTTCCCTATTTTACAATAATATTTTATTTTCCTTCTTTTGCTTTGGTGTGTAATACTTAAAGAGGTGATGCTCTTCTAAATTGGTAAAGTAGGAAGTAAGTTCTAGTTTATTTTCCTTGGACTGCCATTTTATTGACTTAGCTAAGTGAAACTAAAATACTTGATATTTGTTTAGCAAGATGTAGCAGCCAGTGGGGTAGAAAGTTGGCATTATGGGAAATTGCAGCTAGAATATTCAGAAAGCCTGGAATTTTCCACATTATTGTATTTTAACCTCATGAATGTTTGTGTTTATAGGAGCTGGGAGTGAGCACAAATGCAAATTATAAGATTACCTTCATGTTGGACAGTGCTGCTATGATAACAGTACATACTCCAAGGAGAGGATTAATAGATGTAAGAAGTCATTTTACTTATATTTAAAGATGTAGTTATTTTCTAGTGTACTTTTTGTCTTTATACTGATGAAATAAATTACAGAAAAAGTTTAGAAATTCATCTGAGGGGATAGTAAAGTGGCAGTCGAGTTTTGACATAGGAAAATGTATTAAAGGTTAAAAGATTTGAATTTTAATGATAAAATTAAGGATCTGGAAGCAGGGATCAAGAAAGGAACTTGTGGTCATGGATAATTGTCCTGTGATGATGACAGCATAATGTTGCTGGATAGAGTAGGTGAGAAAAATACTGAATATCATCAAGGAATATACTAGAAACAGACCAAAGCATACTCACCCTGCCCTACTTGAAACTGGTAACAGGAAACAAATGAATCATGATATACTTTGGGATGATATATGTGTAGCACTAGAGAATAACAGCAAGAACCAGCAGAGAAAAAGATTGGACTAAAAAGATTAGGGTTATTCAGTGTGTTTACTCAAGTAACTACTCATCATTGAGCACCTACTACTGCAAAGCCCTGTGACAGGCACTGTGGGAATAAAGAGATGAGTGAGATGTGGTCCCTGCCCTTTGAAAGCACACAAACTAATAGGAATCAGGGAGAACTTAGGATACTAGGAAAGCTTAGGGAGATATAGTATTAAAATTATCAAAGTCATAAATAGAGTGGTTTAAGGGCATGAGGACTTGCTCAAAAAGGAAGTACTGCATACATTAGGGGGAAATATTATTAACTGCCTAATAAAGTGAAATAATACATTTACAAAATCTTAATGTTAAAAAGAATTTTGGCCAATGTTAAATGTAATGTTTGTGAAAAATTAAAGGAATAAAAATAATTCTCAATATCCAGCAACAGGGAATTGGATATATAAATTGTTATACATACAATGGAAGGCAGCTAGTCATTTGATGTAGTAGAATATTTAATGATTTAAAAAGTTTCATGACACTTAAAGTGAAAGAAGTATTTTAGAGAGCAATGTTTGCAAGCCATTAGAAAATAGTTCTTAATCTTTGTTTGGATCAGGATTCCCCTTGCTAAACAAAGAATCTGTGAACTCTCTGAGGCTGCTGCTGTATATAAAAAAGCCTGGAGGTAAATACATTAGAATATCTCGTTTTCCTTAGTACTGACTGTATTATAGATGATTTAAAATTTTCCTTTATGTTTGTCTGTATTTTCAGATTTTTCTGTGGTCAGCAGTATTACTTTTCTAGTTGAGAACAAAGTAGTCCCATGTTTTGGGGAACAAACATTACTTGATCTACTTACCAAATGACGGTACTTTTAAAAAGGATGTAGGATTTCCAATTCTGGGTGGCATAAAAAGTGACCTCTGTTGTCATATTTCTTGAGGCTTTTGTTGCTAAAAAATACCCAAGAATATGGCTTATTGTATCAATTCCTATATTTTTGTCTTTAAGTATTTGGAGAGTTTTGTTTCAGTAGTAAGCAAATAGTAAAAAAAAATCAGGAAAATAAAATTTTAGTAAATCAAAATATTTCAATAACATTCTTTGCAGTAGACAGGACACTAGGAAGGAAAAAGCTTTCTTCATGTTAAAATAAATTATAGAAGGAGAAAAATAAAACATTTTAAAGTGACAACCTTTTCTACCATTTATTACCACTTAATCTCATATAAGTATTATTACCATATAATCTTATATTATCATAAATGAGATGCCAACCTTCAGCAAAGGTAATTCTCTTTGAAAAATGAATTTATTTAAAAACTTTTCTGAATGTATAATACATTCCCATGTCTCAAAAAAAAATGTAAAGTATATAATGAAAAGTCTTCCTTCCACCTGGCCCCTCAGCCACTTAGTCTCCCTAGAGGCAATCGCTTATTTCTTGTGTACTCTTAACAGAGACTTTATGCAAGTACCAACAGATATGTCTATATAAGGAATTATCTCTTTGAAGCTTCAGTTTAAGAATTCAGAAATAAGAGCAAGAATTTACAAATTAGGGTGCTCTTAAAGTTAAGCAGTCAAATGCCCTAGAAATTATGCACCTGTGCCGCTGAGTTAAAGAAAAAAAAATCACTTTTTCTTCTGTAAAGTGTTTAAATTATCAATTAAAAGAACCAGATACATTTTCTCTCACTGAGGTGTTCTAGTTTTGAAAATAGGCCCCATGTTATTTCAAAGCTCTGAGAGGGCTCGCATTAGCCCAGGAAGTTATATGCTTAGCAGATATCTAAACAATTCAGATCCTTAGTTTTTAAATTAAACAATTATTCTTTCTTTGACCCAAAATCTTCATGTTAAAATTATGGAAAGTTTTATAATGGGCTTGGCTCAGTTGGACATGGATAAATCTTTCAGAAGTTTGAACATTGCAAGAGATACATTGTGCTTTAAAGTGGACTGCACTTATGATCAGCTCACAGCCATCTTATAGAAAGAAGGAACACTCTGACATTGTTCTTCAGTCAGTTTGCAGTATCTCTGCTTTTAAGAAAGGATGAACTATTGATAAAATTTGAGTTAAGTCTAAACTTTTATTCTAAGGTAAAGCCTCTTGGTGTTATATGGGGAAAGTTTTCGGAGTTTTACAGCAAAAAAAACACCATTATGTTTGATGATATAGGAAGAAATTTTCTAATGAACCCGCAGAATGGATTAAAGGTAAGACATACTTTTACTTGCTATATGTTCACATAATCTGGACCATATGGTAGAACTTCTGTGGTATAGAACTTTTGTGGTAAGCAGTGTTGAATTTCATAAATTTTTGGAAGTACTGTATTCTTATTCTCACAGGCAAGAAAAGTTTAAGTATTTAGAAAAATTCACATAAAATTGAACAGTCCTGTCTTTTGCATTGATACCTTCCTCCTTAGTTAGCCAACTCATCCGAGTATTTTATTTTTAGTTAGCTCTGTGGGAGCAACATAGGATTGTTGACTTTCAGTAACAAAAGTGAAGTCATCAGTCATTTTATTAAGGATACAAATCTTGGAATTTCTGATGTTCTGATTAGCTAGAGAGCTGACAGTCAGGGTACTTTGTTTTTTCCTTTTTAAACTGAAACTAAAGAGATTTTTGAAAATTCATACAGGGCAAGTGCAGGTATTAGAATTATAAAATGCCAGCACTAAAAGGAACCACAGTCATCTTGCCTGCCTTCTTTAGAAACAATCTGAGGATGAAGAAGTTCATGACCTCCCCAAGATCATGTATGTAATTGGTTAATGACAGAATTTGGGTTAGAATCTAGTGACTTGGTTCATAGGTCAGTAATGATCTTAGCATGCAGTTGCATGCAATCTTGTATATACATGATAGTGAGATTTAATCCAATAGCAGCATACCAGGTAAGAGAGAAATTTGAAACTTAAAAATTTCTGGTACCCATAGTTACACGTTTGCGTAATATGAAAATGGAAAAAATAGCTCTCTGTTATGGTACTAATGTGAATGGAGTTTCCATTTGAAGTGGAAATCCTGACTCTAAGATATTTTTGTTCTCGGTCCTGAAGTTTTCTGCCAGCTGGGTAGTTTTAAAGACAAGACAGAAAAACTTAAAGTATATTTTTGAAGCCTTCCTTGTAGACTGTTGATTTGGTCTTTAGTATACAATAAGGATAGTCTAGGTATAGAATGTTCATCTAGGTAGTGAATTGCCACAAATATAAAAGCTGTTGACTCGGAAGAAAAGTGGTTATGTAATTCTTAAGAAAATGGTTTCTGTTTAAGGTTTTGGGAGAAATACTTATCCTGTATGTAGTTCACCAGGTATAAGGTAGAAAAATGTCTTGAGTCTTGAGAAAAGATTTGATTGACATAAACCTAATTTTCTGTGAAACTAATTTTGCAAGGGGTGAGATCATGATGTTTAAGGAATGATTTTTGAGGAGACCATTAGCTTTTTTAAAAAATAAAATCATTAGTTTCATGTGTGTTTATAAGAAACTTTGTTTTCCCAACCAGTATTTGGGCCTTACTCATCTCTTGATAGAGAGAGATATGATATTATAAATTTCTAGTTTACAGAGAGTTTTTTAAAAACTGGGGTACTCACTAGACTCACTGAAGGAATTCCTAAAAATACATATGTCCCTATCCCCCAAAATTCTAATTCAAGAGGTATTTTTAGGCATTCCAGAGGTGATCTCTTGCGTGTCTCCTTTTGAAAACTTCTTTTAAGGTAATTATTAATGATCTGTCCACTTGACATACAAGCAGTTTTGAAATTGAGAAATATTCTTAAATACTATGCTTCATTATCATGATTTTATAATGTACTTGGTAGAAATCAAAAAAGATTTCATACAGATCTTAAAAATATGACTGCTTATTTTTTAAGTAATTAAGCTCTAATAGCATAAGCTTGCCAGTCTTAAGGTTTGAAATATATGGAAGGTATTGTGAATATGAATAAAGTATTGAACTAAAAGATTATGAATGTTGGTCATGGATAAAACAGCTGATATTCTGAAAACTCCATTTTTATTGTCTATATAAGGAAATGATGATAAAAGAATTCAGCTAATCTAGACCATCTTAAGTTTCTAAAAATATTTCTTTGATATGAGACAGTAAGATGATGGGCATATTTGTTGCCTGTCCTCCTAGTGATTACTTAGATCAATTTTGAAAAATGGTACAGTAAACAATGATTATAGTGGAACAAGTGAAGTCAATTAGGTAAATAAGAGAGTTTTCACCCTTAATTAGTTTATGTATTTTAAATTTTAGGACCAGTATCATTGGAGTATTTTAGTTTTGTTGTTTAATAGTGCTTAAGACCAAATGTTTAGAAAGTAAGAATACTCTAAGCAGGGCCTTGAGTTGAAAATCTTATTTACCAGCCACTGACCCTGTATTTTCTCTTTCAGTTCTAAATCCTTTCCTATTGTTTAAAGGTGGAACCACTTTGGTACACCGTATATTTATAGTTTAAAAGTTATTATGTTGCCTTTATAGTCTTTAGGAGTTGAATGAAGGAGTACTTTAAAACATTACTATTAATATATTGCCCAGGACTATGCAGGCACTTTTCACTACATCATCATATCATGCTTCTGTTTATTCCCAACCCCAGGGCCTAAGCAAAGCCCTGTAGAGCATCTTCTTGATCCCTCATCTTCACTGCTGCTTCTGTGAAACAGAACTGCCAAACTACCTGTTAGGAAGTGCGCTCTCCCACAAGTGCTCGCATCTGGGCAGACACACTCTGATAGCTCTTATGGTTTCCTTAAAGCATCTTGGTAGCCCAGCTGTCAGCTGTGGGTATCTTTGGCACCAGGTGGTTGCTGATAAGAGTAGAACATCTGGGGAAATGTTCTTTCCATTTTAGACTGGTGATGTGTTTTTCCAATGGCAGAAGAAAAATATATAAAAAATATTTAAAATCTTTCCTATTCTTGATAGTTATGGTAGTAAGATTCCTTTGGGCTCACTGTTTTTGCTTCTTAGTAAGTGACAGTGATTAAATGTCAATCATTTTTCAGTGTTACTATGTAAAGTTAATAACTAATGATCAATTTGAATTTTCTAGAAATCAGAATGAGGATATATTAATACTTTGCTATATATGATTTATTCGGTCCTTACATGTGTGCTTTAGGAGTATGTGTAATTTTTTTTCTAAAATAGATATAACAGAAAAATTCAAACACGAACAAAACTGCACAGAATTGTTTAACAAACTCCCATGTATCTCTCATCCAGTTTAAATAGCTTATTAATTCATGGATGATTATGTTTGCTTTACCATACCTACTTCCTTTGTAATATTTTGAAGCAAATCCCAGAGATATCATTTTATCTAAAATTAATGAAAAGTTTTTGAGAGGCTATCTTGAGTTGTATGAAGATATTTCAGCTGATGTCTTAAAAAAAGCAAAACTCTTTATTGGAGCTATAACATAAAAGGGCATAAAATGTATAGTTTAACAAATTGTTGTAAAGATAATTGTTCTAAAGAGAACTTTATTCCACTGAAAAAATAAGTACTTATGATTTTCTTTTCCAAAGATAACCACTGTTACCATTTTAGTATATAGTCTTCTAGTCTTTTTTCTAAGTGCAAATATATGCACAAATCTAGATATAGATTGCACATAAACATATGCATTAATATAACTACCACCCAAGTCAAGATATAATATCCCTTACTATTTGCAATCTCCACCCCCGTCTACTATCCTGACTTTTATAATTTGAAGTAATGCTTTTTAAATGAATCCTTTTCATCCTAAAATAGATCAACCTTAAAAATTTGGATACTATGACTATTTTTATGGAAAACTTGCATAATTACAAAATGATTTTTATGGAGAATTTAATGATGAAGAAAAATGCATATTATAAAATGTGGGAGAAGACAGGTTATAGATAGTATCATGATATCTCAGCCATGTAAAAATTTCATAGAAAAATAAATGAAAATTATTAATGTTAACATTTATCTTACTTCCCTGCCAGATCAAGCTTGTATTTGGGTAACTTTTTATGAATGAAATAATGTAAATGAAATTAATTAGTAAGAAGCAACTAAAATGATAGAAGGGAAAAGTCTAAACAGTTTGCAAAGTAGAGTAGCCATATGGGGGGTTCAAGTGCTATAAGAAAGTTGGTATTATCAGGCTCAGACTGAAAAGGTAATGTTAGGTAAAATAGGTGGAAGAGCTTTTAATTTGTATTGTAAACATTATACATGACTTTCTATTTATTAAACTTAGGCTAGTAGAAAAGTAAACTTTAGTACTGATATCTTTGGTGATATTTTGGCCTCATGAACTCTAATTTAAATGATAGAATTGTGTAGATTTATTGTTTTCCTTATTGCAGTGTGAAGTGTTGAATAATGTTTGTTTCCTAATAGATAAGACCTTTTATGAAAGCACACTTAAATCGAGATAAAGACAAAGAACTTTTAAAATTAACTCAGTACCTCAAGGAAATAGCAAAATTAGATGACTTTTTGGAGCTAAATCACAAATATTGGGAAAGGTAAGTGCTAATTGCTTATTCATTTCTTCTTTAATGAATGAAAAAATTATCTAGTGACCCTGGTATACATAAGTTATAATTTTTATTTAAATTGTGTGAAGTCTAAAAATGTTTCTTCTTCTTTTTTTTTCTTAAAGAGACAGGGTCCCAGCCTGTCACCCAGGCTGGAGTGCAGTGGCATGATCATAGCTCACTGCACCCTCAAACTCCTGGGCTCAAGCTATCCTTCTGCCTCTCCAAAGTGTTGAAATTATGGGCATGAACCACCATACCCAGCCCAAAATATTTTCTAATCCAGTGACATCCCTCAGACAGTCTTTTCCCCTTTTGTCTTAACCTCTAACTTGTTTATAAATGCACATCTCATAAACTCTTTAATACTTCTAGTAGAGAGGACTGGAGTGACTAGTATACCTTCACGATGCTACCTATAAGTTATTTTATGACATTAGATAGGCCACTCCTTTATGAATCACATGGGAATGGAATCCCTGTTCTCATACTGTAACATAATGTCAGGATAAAATAAAATACATTTAAAAATTACAAGTAATTTCTGTGTGTAGCAGAAAAAGTAGAAAACTTTATTCCACTGAAAAAACAGTTACTCTTGATTTTCTTTTCAGAAGATAACCACTATTACCATCTTGGTATATAGTCTTCCAGTCTTTTTTTCTAAGCATGAATGTATGCACAAATCTAGATACAGATTACGTATAAGCATCAAGATTTTGAGGCAGGGAACCTCTGGAGAAATGGAAGAGATTACTATGTACTACAAATAATTTAAAGATCTGGTTCCAGTAATACAGCAACAAAAGAAACTATTTGGGTAATAACACTTTGGCTTTTCAAATTCCACTTTTGGCTTTTCAGATCACTATGACACATAGCTTCTTATTAGAGTCTCATAACCCTAATAGAAAGATAAGGCAAGCATTTTTATCCCCATCTGCACATTACAGATAATGTAACTTAGTCATAGAGATAGTAGATGCTTAGTGCAATGCCACAAAGCGAGCAGAGTACATCATAAAAATGTGTCCAAGAGCCGGGTGCCATGGCTCATGCCTGTAATACTAGCACTTTGCGAGGCTAAGGTGGGAGGATTGCTTGAGGCTTGGAGTTGGAGACCCGACTGGACAACATATTGAGACCCCACCTTTAGAAAAATAGGAAAATTAGCTGGGCATGGTGGCGTGTACCTGTAGTCCCAGCTACTTGGGAGGCTGAGGCAGGAGGATTGCTTGAGTCCAGAAGTTTATGGTTGTAGTGAGCTTTGATGACACCACTCCACTCTAGCCTGGGCAACAGAGCAAAACCCTGTCTCCATTAAAAAAAAAAAAATAGTGTCCAAGTTGGCTGATTTTAAGAACTCTTTCCCCACCTCCACATTACCCATTATAGTAGTTGATAAATGTGAGAAATAGAAATAGAATTTTTAATTTAGTGGTAGATTCCTATTAAATAATATGAAGAAAAATTTGCTTAGTAAGTTAACATCTTGCATCTTTTATACTCTTGATCAGAGTCCTTTAGCATCTTTGGCCCACTATCTTTATGTAAGAAAAATAAGATCTTTAAATGGAGTTTGAGTTACATTTAGAAATTACAGTACAATGAAGATAGTGACTTTTATATTTGTAAGGCAGTGTGGAATGATAGTTATGGGAGTGTAAGCTCTGGAGCTTTGTTTTGAATCTGAGCTCTGCCACTTTCTAGCTGTGTGAATTTGGGCAAATTGCTTAAATTGTTTGTGCCTATAAAATAGGAATAATTTCTAATAGCAACTCCTCATAGAGCTGTTATGAGGACTAAAAGAATTAGTAAATGTACTCAGAACAATGCTTGTTGACACATAATCAACAGATGCTAGTGATTATTAACCATACTCATCTTGAAGAGTTTTATCATTAAACTCTTCTGGGAGAAGAGTTAGGGTGTCTTCATGAATTCAGCATGGCACAGTTTTGACATCTTTATTTCTTGCAGGTATCTCTCAAAGAAGCAAGGACAGTAGTTACAGTTATACTGGCAGTTATTGAAGATACTTGAGATCCATGAACTTCTTGCTTTTATGCTCGAGATCATTATTCTAGTGCTGGACACTGAAGCAAATACAAGACTGCTTATACTTGGTCTTCCAGTTTTTTGTAAATTTAATTTTATATTTTCTGAAGATCATAGCAATATGCTAAAAAATTTTTTTTCCCTGATGTGAATATTCTGTTACTCTTGGAAAACATTTTCTCCAGCATTGATTACTGAGGGTTTTGTTTTTTTTTTCCCCCACAAAAAAAAAAAGTGGGAAAAAATATATACTCAACAATGCCATTTTGTGACTTTGGAAACAGGTTATGTTTTTGTCTCATGTTATTGTCCGACTAAATCTGAGACCAAACCCATCTTGAAACTAATGCTTTTCCCTTTAAAACCAAAAAAAAAAAAATTTTTTTTTTTTTTAATAAAGAACCTAGTTTGTTACGCTTAAAATTACCAAGGATTTTTTATTCCTTTGTCATCGACACAATTTCTCTTCTGTACTCTACTGGTTACATTTCTGAATTCTGAGCTGTCTCCATTTGGTCTGTATGTGTGTGTTCTTTAATTAAAACTGGAAAATGTCAGTCATGATACATCTATGTCCTAGTATGAGAAATAGAAAACATGAGATTGAAGAATAAAACTAAGGAACAACAGTGTGTCTCTTTTCAGTGGCTAAACTGGAAGCTATTCTGCCTAAAACCATTGTCATGAAAACAAGGACAGTACATTTTAAATGGGTCATATTACTGATTCAGCCCTAAAAAGCATGAGCAAAAAGTTTTTGTTCCGTTCAAGATATATCTTGTCTAAGTGCTAACACTGTGTTTCAGTGAAAATATCTAGCCATAAGATTAAAAAAATATATTATTTACAATGCTCAAGCCTGCAGATGTGTAATGTGACCACTGTTTTGTGTTGACATTGTTGCTTTATACAGTTCTTGTATTTGAAAGGAATTGATCCTTTTAAAGAAACATGGTATATATTGTTCTTACAGGACTAATTTCAGTGGTGTAAATAATAAATATCTTTTCTTAAAACACTGGTTATCTGTTCCATATTGCCCCCAGGTTTTTACCTCTGCTGAATCACAAAACGAACATTAGGTTCAGGCAAGGACATCTTGAAAAAAATTCCATGTGTATAATGTCAAAGGTGTGTATATTACTTTTCATTAAGAATTAGTCTTAGCAGCTAATTAGATATGCTAATTACTGAATTTTAATAAGTACTATGTTTTCAGAAACATACACTATTTGTGACAAGTTTTAAGAATATACAGTGCAGAAGAATACAGTGCAGGAGAGTGAGAAATAATTAAAATGTTTCTTAATTATGAAGCAAAATTTAAATATTTAAGGATAGAATAGAATTTTTTAGAGTATTTATTTTATTGGTACATTTTCCCACTGTGAAAGATAGCTTGTTCCAAAGCAGGCACAGAAGGACCTTAATCTTTTTAAGAAAACTGATTATTTAAAAATAAACTATTTAATGGCAATGCTAGTGTGAGGAAAGAAAAGATTAGCTGGAAAAAAAGTAAACTTTTAAACATAGGTCAAGAAAGAGCAGACATTTTCTAAGTCAGTATAAGCTAAAATACAAAAATTAGCCACAGGAAGCAAAGTAGGGCTTTTTTTTTCAGAGCTAGGATCTCACTCTGTTACCTAGCCTGGAGTGCAGTGGTATTTTACAGTCAGCTTAGTGCAGCTCAAACGGACCCTCCTGCCACCACCTCCTAAAGCACTGGGAATCAGGCATGAACCACTGCTGGCCAGGATCTTTAAAAAACATTTTCTGCCATTAGGTGGTGCCCAAGCCAAAGTTTATTAGCTGGTGTGCTTAATTAAGCCATTTAGAGAGAACATTGTCACTGGTCTTACTGAGATAATCTGTTATGTGTGATCAATACCCTCATAGAGTATGGGAGTTTTAGTGTGTCTGCTGAATCTCATGCCTTATTGAGCACATTCATCCTATATATTTGTCGCACACACAACTGTGCCAGTGGATGACTTAATTCACATATATATTCTGGTGAAGCAGCAAGTTATTTTTATCAGACATATGTTTCAAACTTTAAAACAATTAGTATCTTACAAAGCATGTTTATCCTAAAATCTATAGAACATCATTAAAAATCTTTGATTCAGAGGGAAATTTTGAGATCTAATAGCCCCTCAGGTCTTTGTTATGGAAATGGGTTATTGGACTGATGATACCTAAAGCAGCTATTCAGTTTAAAAGGCAAAGAATAAGTTATAGTAAGCAATGGAAACATATTCTTTATTCATGGAAAGTAAAATAGTTTGGGGAGAGGAAGTAGAGCTGGATGGGGATAGGGACTGGAATGAAGGATTTGCAAAAAAAAATGGGAAAATGCAAATTATATTTTAGGTTATTGCTTGGTTTTTTTGTAACAGTTGGTTGCTAAAAATGGTAATAAAGCATGAATAGTGAATAAGCCTGTTAACGAGTTTTTCTCATCCCTCTTAATCAGCAATTCTCAAGGGACAAATTTTTTTAAGGCTGAATAGTATTTCCTTGTGTATATATACCACATTCTAAAAATCCATTTATGTGTTGATGAGCACTTCAGTTGTTGCCATGTCTTGGCTGTTGTGAATAATGATGCAGTGAACATAGGAGTGCTAAGTATTTAGATCTTTAAGAGAAATCTTTGGTGATTCGTTTCATGATTTGGCAAAGACTTCTGAAAAATTAGTGCATTATAAGAACTGGAACAAATCAATATCAGGCATCCTGTGGGGCTAGAAAAGAGTCAAATATCTAGTAATGTCAGTGAGGTTCCATATAGGATGTAAAATCTTAAAAATCTCCCACATTAATCATTTTTTTAACATTGGAAGCATGCACTCAAATGCTAGTGTAAAGATATTTCCTGATATAAACTGTTACTTATTAAAATGATGGTTTCCTTCTGAAAGGCTTTAAAAGCTGAACTTGTGGCTTTTGAGACCATTTATAAACAGTAGGAAGACAAACCTTAAAAACATCAAAAACAAGAATTGCTAAGCTTTCGTGATGTTTCCATAAGCCAGTATGGCCACAGTGAACACAAATTACGTATGTGTATAATTTGTCATATTAAAGGCCAAACTGATCACTTTTCAGGGATATATAGATTATTAAAATGAGGTAAATAAGTTTTAATTGAATACAAATTCCTCTTATTCCCATTTCTTAATTTTCTGGAACACTTTTGGTCGCTATCAGTTCTTGTTGCATAATCTGTGAGAACTGCTATGGTTTCCCAAATAAGGCTTCAGGAAGAAAGAGCAAGTGATTTGTCAGAAAAACACTTAACTAGAATCCCTGTTTCTTGGCAATGGGACCTTGGCAAGTCATTTCAACTCTCTGAACTTTTCTTTCCTCTTCCTTAAAAAAAACCATTAATAATAACACCTGCTCTGCCTTTCCCATAGGCTGTTGCAAAGGTCAGATGAAACAATGCATGTGAAAGTACTTGAAGCAGCAACGGCTTATGTGAATGTCAAAGTATTAAAAACAGTTCAGAGCATGTGGCTATCATTGAAGCTGTATCATTTGTGAAGTTATAATTACCAAGAGTGCAGTATTAAAAGGAAAACTTTTCTTAAGTATATACTTTACAAATATTATCTTGGTTTTCTAAGAGTTCTAAATAATCAGAGAAAGTAGAATGAGGAAACACCTCTTATGGCCTATATCTTTTCTTAGTATCCAAGTGCTTCTAAGTCTGCAAATGCCATTTAGTATTGGTCTGGACTGGGCCCCTTTCCCTGCACTCTTAACCCCAAGGTAGATAAGACTGAAACTTTAGCAGCATTATAATATACCTCGTATAGTGGAATGTTAGCATTATTTAATCTTCTACCTTCAGAACTAGTTGTTTCCGGACAGAAGCTTGCTAATTTTGCCATGCTATGTAGAAATGCAAAATCATTCAAAAGCAATAAGGATTTTTTTAAATATTTTTTTTTCTTGTAAAGATGCACTAAGGTAAATTAATTTCTTTCTTTCTTTCTTTTCTTTCTTTTCTTCTGATAAGCTTGGTGGAATAATCTACACAGGAACCAAGCAGTCATCATTTAACGTGTATTTGATAGTACCTACTATGTCTGAGGCACTGTTCTTCAGGGGTAAACACAAGATTCTCTACCCTCACAGAGCTCACATTTGAGTGAGGGAAACAATAAAGAAACAAGATAATTTCAAATAGTGAAAAGTGCTATTAAAACACAATGATAGAAAGTGATTGTGGTGGTGATTTCCAATAACGTGAGCTAAAAAGCAAAGATGGCGTTTCAGCTGAGACGCAAATGATCGGAGACGTTCAGAATATATGAAGAATATTGTGGACAGAGCTAAGAGCAAGTGCAAAGCCTTAAGGCAGGATCAAGCCAGGCAGATTCAGGGAAGAGTGTAGGTAGGCAGTGGCCTGGTTGGAGAGGCAGGCAGAGCCCCTGGGAAAGGCAGGAGTTTGCAGATCACGGTAAGTTGTCTGGTGAGTTCTAAGTGAAATGAGAGGAGCGAGTGAAGGGTTTTAAGCATGAAATGACAATCTAATTTTTCTAACAGCCTTATTGAGAGAATTTACATGCCACAAAATTCACCCATTTGAAGTGTACAACTGAATGTTTTTTTAGTATACTTACAGAGTTGCATGACCACAACCATGATCTAATTTTAGAACCTGATTTGTTTTTAAAAAGACCATTCTGGCTCTTGTGTGAGAATGGATTATAGAGGGGCAAAAGTAGAAATGACAAGACCAGTTAGGAGACTATTGGTATAATCTAGAGGAGAGTTTTTCAAAGTGACCAGAAGAAAGGATGCATTTCTTCACTCTTTCATTTATTTCATCATTTTCCAACCACCTGTTGGGCCTCTGTGATGTACCAGACTCTGTTCAAGGACCCTTCTTGCATGAGAGTCTTAGGGCTTCTTTCAGGGGAGGTAGTGAGAGAGTGATCTCTCTAGATTTTATGGCTTGCGCTGGGGGAGAGGAGTTCTAGTTTCTGTGATCCTCCTTGGAGGAGAGGTATTGTTGTTTCCATGACCTGCTTTGGAGGAGAAATGGGGAAAGGAGCAAGCAGTGCAGAGAAGGTGAGAGGGAACTTAATTGCCTCTGAGACCCTTCCAATCTTTTTCAGTTTAAAGTACTCAGCATGCCAAAGCACCGTACTTGGGAGTACCATATTCTGAGCCCCCAAATCTTCAATAGCTATACATGATTATTTTAAAGGGCTATTTCTATTTGTTTAAGAACCACAATAATTTTTACATTACATATAATCTCACCACCCACAGGGAACAATGGTTAACATTGTGATGTACATCCTTCTAGGTTTTTTCCTATGTGCATATGCATTGATAAAAAACATGCAAGAATGAGTAGATATGTCTCAGTGGCTCTCTGCTTGAATTAGTCCAAATGGTTATTGTTAGGTCCAGGTAGTTGAAAGCTTCTAGAAGCAGAAACATTTCTATTTTTATTATGTTCCTTCCAGGTACATAGTAAGCTTTTGAATTTAGTAGATAGGTGACAAATGTGAGTTGAATTAACAAAGGAATGTATATACAAACCATAAAATAGGTGCTTATTTGTCGTTATTTTTAACATTTGCTTCTTTAAATTCTTCCAACTGTGATGAGAGTAATGACAAAATATAACACATGTATTTATTTCCATCTTCTTTTTGCATCCCTGCTTATTGATTTTTTCAATCCACCATTTAGGAGGATATATTGAAATAAGGAAAATATTTTTACACAGCTTATTAAAAGAAGAAATTTGTAAATTCTGGTTTCTGATATGATGTCGGATGGGTGAACTACTATAGTTTTTTGTCTTCATAATGTATGAGAGATATTTTCATCCATCTCTTAAATGCATTCTGCCTTTAGTGTAATAATAACTTGATTCATGTAGTCTACAAATGTCTTCTCAAGAGAATAATAGGAGTGCACAGGGCCGTATCTAAATGCCATAATTATTTCTGATAAATTGATATTCTCAGGGGTTTCTGGGAGCTTAAGACTAGATGATTGTCCACCTGATTAATAGGACACTGGTAGGTGTTGTACTGATGCTACCGAGCAGCAAATCATCTACAGTTAAGTGCTGCAATTTGCCTGCTGCCGTCCAGTTCACTGAGTAACTAACTAAGCATCCACAGCCAGCCCTACGGTGGGGCGCTGGGAATTTGTGTGGGAGCCACACATCTTAAAGGAGGTCGTTTCAGGGACACTGGGCACTGAAACTTCTCAAATGGTGCCCGAGATGAATCCATATTATCATGGCTCTATCAGACGGCTCAGTATATATGAAGAGACAGTGGGATCTGCCAGGTGATTCAGGTCAGGGATGAGCCTTTAGTCGCAGGATAAGGGGAATTCAGCTGAGTCATTGTTTTTGGACCTAAAACAATCTGAAAATACCATCTGGGAGCAGGAGGGCAGGGCACAGCCCTGTTGAACATAATCTTCTCTAATACTGCTGCTTACCCCATCAACCCCTCAAGGACAGTCTCTGACTCCAGTCTGCTAAAAGGAAGTTGTCTCGTGTTAGGTGATCGGGGGAGTGACATCTCATCACATTTGCCATATTCTGTTAGAGGCGAGTGACAGGTCCCACCCACACTCAGGGGAGGGGATTACACAAAGCTGTGAACACGAGTAGGTAGAGTCATTGACGGTTATTGTACTGCTTGTCTGCCCCAATCTGAAACCTATTCTGTAACGTTGGTGCAGAAATACCTACTTCACTGGGTGGTTATATGGATTCAAAATGAGATAACATAGACCAAGGGGTTGTATGGTTCCTGGCACATAGTAAACTTTCAATAAATGTCATCAATGATGATGATGATGATTGGTGGTAACCAATGGATATCCTGGTAAATACTTACAATCTTCTTAAATCATGGATGTCCTTGTAAGAACTCATTAGAATATGAAAAAATTCAAGTTTTGAACTTGAATCCTTCAAAGAATAGCAGTCAGCTCAGTTATCCGTGTGGCATGGAGAGAAGGGGATGAAATCGATTATTGAAGGCAGGACATAATTCAGGAAAATATCTAACTAGGCTTTGACATAAATTAAAGATTTTTTTTCTTCCCTTGATTGTTTTGCCCAAGCATATTATTCCATATTACAGAGTTCTCTAATTACTAGTTTACTTAACTATTTCCCCGTTGATGGACACTTAGTTTGAATCTAGTTTTTACTATTACCAACAATGCTGCAATGGACATCCGGCTATATATACTCTTGTGCACTTTTGTGTTTCTGCAGGAAAAAGTTTTACAACCATTTATTAAGAGCTTATTACATATCAGGTGGTGAACAAGACACATGAGAAAAGAAAATAACTTTTATCTGAGGAATGTAAGTCCTTTTAGATTATCCCGCACAGAGAGATGTTAAAATGAGGCAACAATCACTTCTTACAGCCCCCTTGAAGCTATGTATTCATCTCTTGAAACCACTTGCTATTTCCACAAGTAGCTATAAATTAACCTAATAATGCCACACTGGACACTATAACTCACACCCTGTAGCTTGACAATTTATAGCCAATCACTCATCAATGTTAGTTTTGTAAACCAATGAGATTTCCTGACAGACAACTTTGTATCAGCCCATTCTCTGTCCCCCTTTTTTTTAACTTTAAAAATCCATTTGTACCTGCTGCTAATTGGAATATATTTTCAGGGAAACTTGAATCTACGCTCCCGGGTGGCAGTCCTCAAGCTCGGCCTCGATAAACGATAGGAATTTTGCCTCAGCTTCTTCCTTTTGGGTTCATGGTGGCATATCAATGCAATTGAATATTGGTCACCAATAAAAGGAATGACATTCTATAACAGGTATGAGAACCTTGAGAACATGCTAAATGAAAGAAGGAAGTCACAAAGGACCACATATTATCAATTCCATTTATACAAAATGTCCAGAATAGACAAACCCACAGAGACACAAAGTAGAGTAACACCTGGCTTTGGGGGTTGATGGCTAAGGGTGCTGGGTTTCTTTTTGCGGTATTGAAAATATTCTAAAATTTACTGTGGTGATGGATGCACAACTCTTTCAGTATATTAAAAGCCATTGAATTATACACTTTAAAGGGTCGATTGTATAGTATGTGAATGATACCTCATCGCAACTGTTAAAAAATTACACCTTGGTGTCCAGATTGTAGAGTTGGAGCAGTGAAGTCAAATACGAGGGTTTGCATATTTGAGTAACTTTTTCATGTTTAAAAGTGAAACTTTTCCCTTTTTGTGGATTTTGAGTGGAATGTAATGTAGGGGCTAGAAAACGTTCTACCCTCTGAAGGTTTGATGATTGAGTCTAGGAAG
Source organism: Cheirogaleus medius (assembly GCA_008086735.1). NCBI lineage: Eukaryota > Metazoa > Chordata > Mammalia > Primates > Cheirogaleidae > Cheirogaleus > Cheirogaleus medius. The sequence goes on from VBSM01003214.1 coordinate 8,503,287, forward strand.
TAAACTGACAGTATACAGATTCCCAGGAACAAGACCATGTTAATTATGTGCATATGGACGGGAGTCCCACAAAATATGAGACCCAAAGAAAGTCCAGGTCCATAAACTTTATGTAGCACCCGGAGCTACAGAAAGGAATAGAGGCTTTGGTTTTTTGGGGGTGGGGAGGGCACAGTTATGGGAGGGTGAGGGGAGGAAGTGTGTGGTGCACAAAGGTCAAATAACAAAAGTTGGTCCTCAGAAGAACAGGCCTGACCAAGTCTTTCTGGGTGTGGGGCGTGGGGCGGACCTTCAGCCTCTTCTCCTGTGACACAGTAAATCTTCCCTAATTGATGAGATTCCCGAGAAGGAAAGTTCAGAGAGAGCCTTCCCTGTGCTTTGAGGGAGAAGGGGGGGTGAGGGACAGGAGGGCAGAAGAAGGTCAGCAAGACTTTGGTTCTCCTTTAGTTCAGAGCACTCAGCGTGCAAAGCACCATACTTCTGGGTGTCATTTTCTGAGCCCCAACAGTAAACTCACAAATCTGCATATTTGTGTACACTTGCCTTTTGAAGGTCAGTAGTTAGTATTTTTCTTACCTAGTGAAGTTTCAAAATTTACGGAAATGAAATTAGACTTAAATTTTAAAAGGTATTTGGGTAAAGAAAAAAATATATAGTAAAATCATTTGAAAGTAGACTGTGAATAATTCTGGAAAGTGATAGGACACTGGCAGTTTTTATATTAATTTGATGATCCAGTTAAATCCAGTTGATGTTCCCCCTGCTCTTCCTTCTCTTACTGTTTACTCTTCCAGTAGAAAGAGCCCACTGCCTAAGTATAGGTGGTGGGGTTGTTCTCTGCTCATCAGAGTCAGTAGTAATAAAATTCAGTTGCTGGGTCAACCAAGCGTGTTCTGAATTCTGACCTCTTCAGTACAATAACATTTTTGCATGATTAAGTCTGTACAATTTGTTCCAAAACATTACCCTGCAAAGCAGGCTGATCTGTGCCTGGACAGCTACCCTGAGCTTCATCCTCATGATTTGTGGACAAGGATCAGGAACACGGAGGGCTTGTATAAAGTAGACCATGGATTGGTTCAAGCACAAATGACCACCCAGAGATGCACACAAGAAAGTAGCAGTCAGCCACGCCTTGGGTGCGCATCAGAACTGAGGAGCCACAGCTTGTAGGCCAAGGCATGTCAATGCATTTGCGAACTCTATCTAGAGTCACTATTAGAAAGTATTTTGATCCAGTGTATGTGCAATGTTAAGAGAAAAATCTTTAGATAAGTTAAATTTATGTGATGCTGATTTATTTTTTAAAAAATAAGATAAAATAAATGCAACAGAGTTTAATTGAGCAAAGAATGATTTGTCAATTGGGGAGCTCTCAGAACCAGCAGGGGTTCAGAGAATTTCAGTACACATGGCATGGTCAGGCAGCATTTGTGTACAGAAAATGGCAGTGAGGTAGAGACAGCTTGTTTGATTATAGCTCAGCATTTGCCTTATCTGGGCACGGTCTAATCAGTTAGTAGCCTATGAAGCTCAGTTGCTAGGTTTGGCTGCGACTCAGCTATTTGTTACAAAAGTATATGCCTAAATTAGTGTTCAGTTAGTTTACACGCTTAGAGTTAGGTTGCAGTTCATAACAGGGACTCAAGGTACAGAGGCAGCGTCAGGTCAAGTTTAGTTTAGTTTAACGGTGAGTAGGGGGGCAGATATCAGTTTCAGAATCATGGCTGATGGGACAACATTTTCCGTTTCTTGATGTCTTGAGCAGGGTGATCTTTCCTCCTCCAAGACCCCCAAATAGCAACCCCCCTTCTTCACTGACACAGCAACTCTAAGACGCGTCCTTTTATTTTTAAATACATGCTCAAAAAATACAGAGAAGCCAAAAGAATCAATTTCTTTTTTAAAAAAACTAAGATATAAGTATTGTTAATACTTTGGTATATATTGGTGCTGTCTAACAGAAGTAGAAGGTGAATGACAAATAAGAGCCACATACATGATTAAAAAATGTCTCGTATCCATGTTTCAAAAGGTTAAAAGAAATAGGTGAAATTAATTTTAACAATACTTTAGCTTAATATATAGGAAATATTAGTTTGACATATAATCAACTTAAAAATTATTAATGGGATATTTTGCATTCTTTGGTACTGTCCTGGAGACCCAGAGTGTATTTCTCACCACGAGTGCTCAGTAGCCTGTGTGGCTGCTGCCTTTTGTACTAAACAGCACAGATGAGTGTGTATCGTGGGCCTTTACCCTAAATTTGGTTCAGATGTGACACCAACGGAGGGCACACCCAGGCTTTCTTAGCAGCTTGCCCAGGTGTGGCTGTGGGGGAGAGGGGTAAAGAGAGAGGTTTTTTGTGTTTTTTTTTTTGAGACAGAGTCTCACTTTGTTTCCCAGGGTAGAGTGAGTGCCATGGCGTGAGCCTAGCTCCCAGCAACCTCAAACTCCTGGGCTCAAGCGATCCTCCTGTCTCAGCCTCCCAAGTAGCTGGGACTACAGGCATGTGCCACCATGCCCGGCTAATTTTTTTTTTTTTATATATATTTTTAGTTGGCCAATTAATTTCTTTCTATTTTTATTAGAGACGGGGTCTCGCTGTTGCTCAGGCTGGTCTCGAACTCCTGACCTTGAGAGATCCGTCTGCCTCGGCCTCCCAAAGAGCTAGGATTACAGGCGTGAGCCACTGCGCCCGGCCAAGAGAGAGGTTTAAAAGCTCTCAGCAGTCACACATCAAAAAAATAAAAAAAAAATAAAAAAATAAAGTCAGACTATGTGTATATATATAATTATATTATGTATTGTATTGATATTTATCTCTGTGCATGTAACTATCTACCTTCCTATCTACTTATCTAAAATATATATAGTATCTTTCCAGATGAGGAAATGTATTAAAAAATGCATGTTAAAAAATTGGATCAGGGAGGAGAGATAGATTAGAAGGCACTAAAAGCTTAAGACTGAGCAAAAGAAGGCTGCGGTGTACAAACAGCAAAAGTGGGCCGGTTTGGGAGCAGACACACAGCAACCCCTCCCACTAGCAAATGCCGCCCAATCATTGCCCTTAAAATAGAACCTTGCACGTGTTGTTCCTTTTCCTGAAATGTGCCTCTCCCCAGCACCAAAGCCACAGGGCTCTTCCCTCACTTCTTTGAACTCTTTGTTCAAATTCTACCTTGTCTACCGGTACTTCCTATGAGGAGTTTTCCTTGTTCTACGTTATCTAAATCAGAGGTTTCTCCACCCCTGTGATTCTCAGTCCCCTTATTCGACTTGACGTTTCTACAAAGCAGCTACCACTTCTAGGATTTGTTGCTTGTTTGTAGTCTGTCTCCCCTGGTGAAACTGGAAGCTGGCGAAGGTAGAAGTTTGGGGCTGTTTTGTTCACTGCTTTGGCCCCAGCATTTAGCGAAGAGGCTGGCAGACAGTAAGTTCCCGGTAAATGTTTGTTGAATGAATGCCCGATGGATTAGCAGAAGGCAGTGGGGAGGGGAGCCGGAAAAGAGGAGCAAGAAGGCTGCCCTGTTAGTGCAAATAAGTGTTTTTATAAAACACAGGTCATGATTTTCCTTTTTTAAGAAAAGCAGTTTTGTTTTCAAGTGCCAAGAATAACATTAGGCTAACTAAGGATTTCTGGGATGCTTTGAGATTTGTTTTAATGAATAGACGGAAATTGTATCTATTTAGCATTAATTTTTATGTGTAAACGGGTACATCTAAATTGTATAAAAGCAGTTCTCTTGAATAATTTAAACATCGTCTTCACTGTGCAAAGCATTCAGCACACTCATCTTTCAAAGATTCTATTAAGGGGAACTAAAATCATAAGGTTTAGATGCAAAATAAAGGAGGCCTTTTTCTTCATGCGGGCACTTAAGTGACTGCCCCAGAACTGGGCAGACTCAGGAATCACATCCCTAGGATCCTGGGGAGCAAATATGATGGTCTCTGATAACATCAAAAGTTAGGGATGTTTTATTAAAAATAATACAGGAAGAAGAAAGAATTCTTTTGTATAGTAGAATTCAAACACATAAATGTTGAAGGGAAAAGTGGAAATAGAAAATCACCATTAGGCAAAATTATTGCTGCAAGGGAGTATCATGGTATTAACATAGTCTCAAAGTGTCTCTCCACAAGGTATGTTAATTACAAAGGGAAAAATAGTATTACCGGGAGAATCCTGGTGGACGCCACCGGCGACGTGGACGAACCTCGTGACCCAAGTGAACGTCATCAGTACTGAGACGCATGGACTTTGTGCCTCTCCTGATGCCACACACTGAGAGGGGCACAATATCCTGGGGTGGGATTCTTGACAAAAAACACAGAACCTGAATTTAATCATGAGGAAACACCAGACAAACCCAAGCTGAGGGACATTTTGCAACATAACTGATCACAGCTTTTTCAAAAGTGTCAAGGTCATGCAGGAGGAAGGAAGACCGAGGCACTAACTGTCTTAGATTTGATGTGATTATAGGGACATGAAACAAAACGCAATATTGGATCTTGGATCAGAAAAAACGTCGGTGGCAAAATCTGAGTATGGTCTACGTATTAGGTAATAGAATTGTATCAACATTAATTTCCTGGGTTAGATAATTACGATGAGGTTATTATGTTAACATTTGGGAAAGATGGGGATGGTAACACGGGACCTCTGTGAACTATTTATTTTTGCCACAGTTTTGTAAGTCTGAAATGGATTGAAAATGAAAAGTTGAAAAGAAAGTGAGTGTATCTGGTTGGTAATCTAACACGAGCATAATAATGTTAAAAGTAATAATATTCGTTGTTATTGGTACCTCAAAGGGTGCCCTTATTTGGGAATGGGGCTGTTGCAAATGTGATTAGTTAAGATGAGGTCACACTGGAGTGGAGTGGGACCCTAATCCAATGCAACTGGAGTCCTCATTAGGAGGGGGAATTTGGACACAGACATGCGCATAGGGACAAAGCCATGTGAAGATGGAGGCAGAGATTGGGGTGATGCAGCAGCAGCCATGGAACCCAAAGATTGCCAGCAGGCCACCAGCAGCTAGGAAAGGGGCATGGAAGATTCTCAGAACCCTCAGAAGGAACCAACCCTGCTGACACCTTGGTCTCAGACTTCCAGTCCCCAGAACTGTGAGGCAATGAATTGCTGTGGTTAAAGCCACCCAGTTTAGTACTTTGTTGCAGCTGCCCGAGGAAAGTGATATGCTAGTTAATGTTTATTGAGAACTTACAACATGCATGAGGCCCTATGTTGAGCTCCTTGTATGCATTACCACATTTTACCTTCACCCTGGCCCTTTGCAGTAGGTGCTATTATTGCTCCCAATTTATAGTTAAGAGAATTGATGCACAGAGTGGGTAAGTAACTTGCCCCAGTTCACACAGCTAGTAAAAGGCAGAATGAGTTAAAACCTTAACTGTCTGACACCAGCATATTCCTAACCACTACACAACTGCTTACTTCTCCTGGCTTCCGATCCCATAGATTTCTTATGGGATATGAAATGGTTGCCTTTGATTCATTTCTCTCTATACATCATCTATAAATTCCAGGGATGACAAATAGTCACACGCACACGTGGATGCCAAATCCTGTTTCCTTACTGCCCATTCCTCCACAAGCACCCCCCAGTCTGGTGAAATCAAATATCTGCTTGTTAGTCCTCCTGTGCCTTAGTCCTCCAGGGAGAGGATCCACATTGAAATGGAGCAACTAATTTAAGTGAAGTTTTGGGATTACACTCAGACATCTGAATCGTGAGGGATTGCCTTCTGGGGCACTGGGCCTACCTAAGGAAAGCAGAGAGCAAAGCTTTCCTCTATTTTACAGCAAAGAGTCTAAGGGAATTGCCCATGGGTTTCATTCATTTGCCTTCTTGAGTCATTCCTTCACTCCATTAATCTTAATGGAGCATCCCCGGGCGTCTTGGCACCAGGCTCAGCCAGCATGACTTGGAGAAAACAGTCCCAGTTTTCAGTTATTCTCTCATTCAAGGTTGTTCCAAAGCGAAAAGGTGGAGGTGAAAGCTTTTAAAGGCAAATCCCCACAGCCCAACTCTTAACCCCTCTTCCCATAGGCTTCCTCTTCTGAGTGACTGAGGGTCATTTTCCTGCTTGAGCCTGGATCTGGCTCATGGGCTCTGGACTCATTCTTCCGAGCCTTAGTGGACACCCCCATTGGTTGTCCCATATATGTGTCTACAGACATAAAGTGGAGCTCATCATCTTTATTCCCTCATCTTTGTTCCTTCCTCAACTCCAATCTGCTCCTCCTCTCTCAATGAATGGTTCCACAGATGGCCAAGCCGATCAAGTCAGAAGTCTCCAAGTTCTTTGTAAGTAGGGACTGTGTCTGTTTTTGCCGAGGCTAGACAATCTTGTGTCTAGCTCAGTCCTTGGAACGTGTCCTGTGAAAGGTACTGAATGAATGAATGAATGAGTGGCCTTCAGCCTTGATTCTTCTCTCTTACCACCATGTCCAGTCACTAAGTCCTGTCAATTCTCTCCTTCAAAGTGGCCCACTTATCCTTATCCCCACCAGCATTTTCCCAGTCCCAACTGTCATTCCCCCTACCCAGACCACTACTGTGCCCTTTTACTGGTCATCTTGCTTCTTCTCTTGCCACCTACCAATCTGTTCTTCATGTAGCAATAGAAGTGATCTGGTAAAAACAGAAATCGGACCCCATCACTTCTCTGCTTACAACCCTGCAATGGCTCCCTGTTGCCATCGTGATAAATCCCACACTTGGCATTTGAGGACCCACCCAATTTAGTTTCTATTTATCTCTTTATCCTTTTCATCCTTCTCCTCTTCCTTTCCTTCTCCCACATGATGTTTCAGCCGAACGGACTCTCTGCTGGTCTCTAAATATAACTAGTCTTTCTCTCTTCCGGATTTGTGCTCCTCTTGTTCCCTTTACCTGGTAATTCCTCTTCTTTTTTTTGAGTCAGAGTCTCACTCTGTCATGCAGGCTAGAGTGCCCTGGTGTGAGCCTAGCTCACAGCAACCTCCAACTCCTGGGCTCAAGTGATCCTCCTGCCTCAGCCTCCCAAGTAGCTGGGACTACAGGTAGGCACCACCATGCCTCGCTAATTTTTTCTATTTTTAGTTGTCTGGCTAATTTCTTTCATTTTTAGTAGAGACAGGGTCTCGCTCTTGCTCAGGCTGGTCTCGAACTCTTGACCTCAAGCGATCCTCCCACCTCGGCCTCCCCGAGTGCTAGGATTACAGCAGTGAGCCAGCACTCTTGGTCCCATTAGTACCAATTTGATGGTGAGTTACATGTGGTGCTTTTCTTTCTATTCTTGTGATACTTCACTTAGAAGAATGGGCTCCAGCTCCATCCAGGATAATACAAGAAGTAGTTCACCATGTTTTAAAAATTTAAGGCAGTTTTAGTAGGCTTTCTCTTACGTGCAGCCCAAAGCATCACCATTGACAATTCAGTAGAGCCTTTTCCCTCACCTATGCTAGCACCACACTGTACCATTATTGTCTGTGGCCTTGTCCTCAGTCCTTTCTAGGCTGTGAGATCTTGGAGGGCAGTCGACCTGCCCACTTTGTTCATGCATTCTCTCCTTGCACCTCGCTAGTGCCTGACACAGTAAACCCTCAGTGACTGTTTGCTAACTGAATGACTGAATGGATGAATGAATGAAAGCCCTCCCTCTTCTTCAATTTCCTGTATTCCAAGCACCTACGTTTCTCACCATGCCCATGGCTGCTAGGTATGGTTAGGCAGGTTGTGTCCTGCACGAGGGGACCTGGTTGAGGGGACAAGTGGAGGCTGAAATCAAGCCATGCACCCTGGCACAGGGCCGTGTCTACCTGGAGGAGGGCCAGCTTTGCTCTAATTAGCACCGAGTTGCCGTGGGTCTTGTGGCAGCGCAGGGGCAGTGCACGTCCCGACTTTCTGGGCCGAGAGCTGCATTCCCTCGCTGCTTCTTTTCCGCCCTCCTACACAGTGGAGCAGAGGATCCTCTTGGGTTCCCGACACCGTGTTCCAAGGAGATGGGGAACTATTTTGAGAAGCTAATTAGTATTAAATTGCTTGTGAGAGCTCTTAAGTTTCAATGCACTGCTCCTCTCCGGTGATGATAGACTGGTCATTTGAATGGCAATCTTCTGGGAATTTTGACTTAATATAATAGGAATGGCCAAAATGGGAGTCCAGATTCAAATTTGAGCCCTGGCAAGAAGCGGGCTCTGGGTGTCTGGGCACCAAACTCTGGCCTTCAGTTTCCTCATCTATAAAACTTGAGGTTCTCAAACTGTCTCCTCAGCATTTAGGAGAGTGGAGGAGGGGCCTGAGGGCTCTCGGTGGTGAATGAGGGGGAGACTGAGTGGGTGGGAGGCGTCACCCAGAGCAGCTCTGCTTTTGTCTGCTCTACATATAGGACTTTATAAAACATTACTTTTTAATTATTCAAGAACTATACTAACATAGTCTCCCTGTAAGGAATTAGGACATTGCAGATACGACTAAAGCCTTTTGGCTACCACCTCCCCACTCCCTGTGTATGTTGGGATTTCATTTAAGGTTTCCATTTGAACAAAGGGACCCTGGCTCAAACAAGTTGGGGGACCATTGGTTTGGCTAGCTTCTAAGCACCCTAAGTGTGCAACAGAGAGAGATTTCAGAGAAATGGGCAAGCCACGGCTGGAGAATGTTCTAGAAGTTTGAGAAGAAATCCATGCAATGGTTTGCTGAAATAGGGCATTGCTCTGGGTGTTGTGATTCTGGGGAGATGTCATCGCTGTGTGCTGGCAGTGTGCCCAGGAGAGGGCTGGTGGGTGGGAGGACATAGCTTTCTGAGTTAGGACTGGAAGGCTTGTGTACACAGCCAAAGCCAACCCTCATCTCCATGGGGAGGGAAGAAGAGGTAGAATTGCCCCTCTTTTTTAGCCTGACTTTAGGAAAACAACAACCACAACTCACATTTGTTGTGGACTTGCTAGATGCTGGGTGCTGTGAGCCTTGTCTTGTTTAACTCCCATAGCACCCTGGGAGGTGGTGGCACTATTAGCATTCTTGTTTCAGAGGTGAGGAAACTGAGGCACAAAGAGATTGGGAATTGCTAAGAGCCCATAGCTGGTAAGTGGGGAATTGGGGTTTGTAGCAGGCCTCCCTGCTACAAGATCAGCCTCACACGGCGGTGCTCTGGGCCCTTGGCAGGCGTCGCTTGCTTGCTGTCCTCGGCTTTGTTGCACCTGTTTGGTCGTTGGGTGTGGGAAGGCGGAAGCTCACTGAACACTGGTTTGCCCAAGATTTGTCCCCGACCTTCCTTCTTTCCCAAGCCCCAGGGCCAATGGCAGATTATCCAGTTCCCCGGAACACCGGGCTCTCCGTTAGCTCCTTTTGCAAGCAGCTGGGGAAGGCGCTCGGTAGGCTGGGGCGCAGGACAGGGGAAAGATGGTTTGTGCTCCTTATGAAAAGGGGCAGGGGGGCTTAGTGAGTAGCTGCAGAGCCCTGCAGCGCGGCACACACTGGCATCCCCCGCTGGAGAGGCTGCGCAGACCGCGGAGGGCGGGCAGGCTGCCAGAACGCCCCGGCGCCTCCGGAGACCGGGCCTGCGTGAAGGTAAATGCAAATCAGCTCCGCAGAAGGCGGGTGCTCAGTATGCGCGCCTGGTTTCCTCCACCCGCAGCCTGAATGCTGATTTTATTTTTGCATTTTATGAGCCTGAGAGAGGGAATTCATTTCCTTGGTATAATACGACTCTCTGGAGAAAGTCTTGTCCAAATACATTTTGCTCACAAACGCTGTCCTGGAAGAAGGGCTGTAATGAAATGAAATAAAGATGATTTAAGTGTGATTTATAGCTAAGGTGAATTGGTAGGTTGATGCCAAATTATTGCATCCAGGGAGGTGAAAGGGAATGAAAGTGTTCCTCCCAGGAGCTGGGAACTTTTGCAAAAAGAAATATTTATGGTGCACCTACCTTGATCCCAGCCAGGCTGTATTTTATCATAGTCACCACGCTTTCCCTGCTCTCTTTCTCACCAGACTGTAGAATCCCTGAAGGCAGGAATTCGGTTCATCGCATCTTGATATTCCCCACATGGGGATGTTTTTGCAATTTTACTTATAAGAAAGGGATTGTACACTGAAAAGGCTTTTAAATCTCTGCGAGCTGAGCCACATCTCCCCCCATGCCCTTGTGTTTCCCCGTAGGCTGATTAATGGTCCCTCCATGCCAACCCAGGTCTCAGCGACACCAAGGTAACAACCTCCCCTCCATTCCCCAACCCCCACAAAAAGCACAGGGTCCAGAAAGATGCTGGATTCAGGTTCTATGTGGTATGATAGATCAAATAACAATAAGCTTTTATTGAGTACTTACTGTAGATCGGGAACTTTCCCAAGCACTTTCTGAGCATTTATTCATTGAATCCTCACAACCACCCTATGAGGTAGATATTATTATTGCTCCATTTTAAGGATGGCAAAACTGAGTCTTTAAGACATTAAGCAACTTGTTCAAGACCACAGACTGGTCAGGGGGAATAGCTACCATTTGCCAAGTGCTTCCTGTGGGCCAGACACTGTGCCAATTGTATTAAATTAATCCTCTCATTTAATGGTGCTCTGGACCCTTAAGAAGTGGCCTCCAGTGCTTAAAATTTCAAGCATTTGGTCCTCTAGAGACTAGAAAGAAACCATGTGAAGGCAGGGTCTTGTTCACCCCTGTATCCGAAAAGTTGAGGATGATGTCAGGGAAAGAGCCACAACTACAAAAATGTTGAGTGAAAGAACAGCAAAGGTGCTTTCCTGTGGGATCCCCCAAAACTGCCACCTCCCTCTTCTCAGCCCCTAACCCCCTCAGGTGAGTCCTGCTGATGCTCTGGCTGCCCTTGGAAGAGGGATCCTGGCCACGGTGTCCTCATCCATGGTTTCTTCTTCTCAGTGAGGTTGGGGACCTAATGAGACAACTTCTATTATATGACTGCATTTGGCCCTTAGTTTCCTCACTTTCTTCTTGTACTAAGGAGATGACGGACAGATCCTTAATGGTACAACCCTTGTAGATTTCAGAGGGGGGCCTGCAAATCGATGTCTTCCATGGCTCCTGCACAGCACAGAAGTCAGGGAGGCAGGTGTCACCAGGGCCCCATCAAATGTGCCATGTCTTCTCTAGCCTCATGCCAGCTGTGAGTGGCAGAACCAGGTTTTCTGATACCAAACCCCAGGTTCTTTTCTGTGCTGACCTGGGTCCGTTTTCTTCCTTGGCCCACAGCCTCTCACAGATGGGGCTCTGGAAGTTTAGGAGAATGTCTTTAATTTTTGGTTTAATTATTTTCTATTTTAAAAGCAAATATGGGGGGAGTTACTGTTGAATGGTATAGAGTTCCAGTTCAGGAAGATAAAATAGTTCTGGAGATGGATAGTGGTGATGGTAGCACAACAGTGTGAATGTACTTAATGCCACTGAACTGTACACCTAAAAATGGTTAAAGTGGTAAATTTTATGTTATTTATATTTTGCAATAAAAAAGAAGCAACTGAGTGTATTGTGATCACATAACAAGAAATCTGGGGTAGGTGGTTTATAGGGGTTGGTGCAGTGGCTTGGCGATGATGCACGGGTCCAAAGACTTTCTAGCTTTAGTTTTTGCATGATGGTTTTCACCCTGGGTGCAAGGTGTCCTCTAGCGCTTGTTCTCAAATCTTACCTTCTCAAGAGAGGAGGAAGGAGGGAAAGGGGGATACTCGTCATGGCTCTGTCTCTTATCCGAAAAACCGAAGCTTCTCAGCAATCCCCCAGCAGAATTTTCTTACATCTCATCGGCCAGAACTGGGTCTCTGGCTTTTGGGGGTCACAAAAGTGGCTGGGAAGTTGATTGCTCAGCTCCCCAACCTTTAGAGCTGAAGCATCAGGGGAGAAGGCGGTTGGGAGTGAGTATTAATTGGACAACCAGCAGGTTGTGTCTCGTGCCCTGCTCAAGGTCACATGGTCACATAACAGGTTGGCCAGCTGATTACCAGACCTGAGATCTTTTGCTTGGACATCTGACACATTTTGCAGTGGCTAGATTTACAATGTAAAGGACTGTCCTGGAGAATAACTTTAAAAAAGAAAACTTTTCCTTTGCATGCACTGAAATTCATCAAATGCTAAGAGGTCATGTCAGAAGAGCACTGGGCATAGTAGGTGCCCAGATGTCTGAGCTCTGCCTAGGCTGGCCAGAAGTTTTGAGAAAGGGCCTCAGTTCTCTGTGCTTATGAAATGTGATTATTAACAATGCTAATCTTTTCTGATTAGCATTGTTACCCGGGAAGTGCTTTGGTAACTCTAGATGAAAGACTCTGTAAAAGGACAGATAGTTGTTATTAACCAACCATGTGCTGTTAAGTGTGAGCTCGTAGCACAAGATGTTTCGAAGGTTTGAGTAGGATGACAGAGATGTCCCACCATTTCTCCAGGCCAGGGACAGAGTGGGATAAGGGCTGTAGGGGACACTTAAAATCTGAATGTAAACAAATGTCCCTATTACAATTACCCTGAATTGCGGGGAAGCCTGGATGCGCACACTTGGATTTTTAAGATAGCAGGGAATTGGACTGCATTCTCTCTGATCCCACCACATGCTCTTTCCATGGGAGGCATCAAAGGGGAATGAATAAGCGCTTTGGGCTGAAAGTGTTTCTCTATTGAGTCTTCTTGGGTGACCCCGAGTTACACAGATCCTTCTCATTCTTATCCCAGGGCACCATATATCCTGAACATTTTAGTCTTTAATGGTATTGAAATTAACTTTTCGTGCTTGTCTTATAGGCAGGGCCAGGAGTGGACACTCTTTGGGGGAGGCAATACAAGGTTTGTTGAAACTCCCCAACCCCAAGGGTTAACATATATCCACACACATGGCAAACCCTCAATAAATACCAGAGCTGGAACTGTGGGATGGGTGCCCATGGCTCTACCAGGTTAGAATTGTATTCCACCATTTGGGCCCAACCAGTAGAGTTCGATTCCAGGATAGACGGTAAAAGAAGCAGAGCAGCAGCCCATAAAGAGGGCACAATGTGACAATGTGGTTCAGGGTCCTTCCTGGTCAGATTGCAGGGATATCCTCTGAGCTCAGAAAGGCACCAACTTTGGAAATACTATAAAGCTGCAGTCCCCAACCTCCATAGGTCCATGGCCTGTTAGGGACCAGGCTGCAGAGCTCTGCCCCCCCGCTTCCCCCACTGCCCCTGCCACCGTGTAAAAATTGTCTTCCATGAAATTTGGTGGGTGGTGGTGGTGAGCAAGCAACTCTTCATCTGTATTTACAGCCGCTCCCCTCCCCATTGCTCGCATCACTGCCACCCCCCACCCCCCATGGAAAATCTGTCTTCCACGAAACCTGTTCCTGGTGCCAAAAAGGTTGGGGACAGCTGCTATCAAGGGAAACAGCAACTCTGCAAAACTGAAAATGACTCCAATTTCAGGGCAATTCTTAAATGATAGGGGAAAAAAATGCACCCCTGGTAGACTTGGAAACAGCGTATCTAACTCAGCCGAGAAAGCACAACAGAGGATTGCAAAGAAAGAGTTTTTATTAGTCTGGCTTCAGGATGCAAAAATAAATAGAAAAATAAAATATAGAAAAATAAACAGAAAACAAACGTATTTACAGACAGCACAGTCATTACTTAAAAGTAGCGCCTACACAGAGGTACACTTTCTGGTCCTAGCCGCATGTCAGGTTCCCTCATGCTGATGAGGAACCATTCTAGATTGTTTTCTCTGCATCTGTCTGCTTTCTCATGTGGCTGTTGAGACGCCTCCTGCAATTCTGACAATTTTATATCCTTAGCCATAACTACACTTGTCTTCCCTCTTGAATCCTAAGATCTTTTTAGCTTCCAGACACTTACGATGTCTCTGTGCCACCCTCCTGTGTCTTACAGAGAGGTAGGGACAAGGACTGCCATTGAAGCTGAAGCTGAATTAATTTCAATCATTTTATTTTTAGCCCTTTTAAAATTCAGGCATCCATAAACTAAACTTGCTTAGAAGTACAGGTGGCCCTGAATTGCTTTGTCAACAACACTTCAAGGCCATCTTCATGGATATGGGAACTAGAATCTCCTTCTCCAGGATTTTCTGAACAGGTCTGTGTCTTCACGTCGCTAATTAAATGTCTCTTGCGTTCCCATCCTTCACAAATATATGATGGCGCTGGTATCAAAATACTGTGTTCTTACTGGTTGTCGTAAAACTGATGAACTTGCAGCCTTGCTTGCAGTATAAATAACACTTAAATTCACATTTTGCATAACAGGGGCCTGATCCTCATGGATCGGGTCACGAGACTATGACACATTCAATACATCCTGGCACACAAATGTTAAATAATGGTAATAAATACATAAATTATGTAAATATTTAAATAGCATTAAGGTCAGTGGCAACTTGATAGCTGGAAAATCTATATGTAAATTAGCTTGGTTGTTTCCGTAGGCAGTTAGCATCTACCTATAAAAATACAGCAAAGACATCATGGTGATCCTAAAAAAATATTTTTAAAAAGCAAATCAAGTGGAAAATATCTTTTTGGGTCTTTTTCATTGTGTCTTTAAAAAGCTTTGTCGACTGTCTTCTACTTTTCCCCCAAGGTTTCATCCTGGGACCAGAACCTGAAAAAGAATGCCGAAAGTCTATGTGGGATGGACGTGCAGCAGCAAACCTTCTTCCTAATAGCACGTTATCCCAGACAGTTGGGTTTTGGGGATTTCATGTCAGAAGGCCCAGGCCCTCCCTATGTGGCCTAGAATCTGGCTGTGTCAGATTCCATGACACTGGCTGTGTCATGCTTGCCATCCTTGCTGAAAATCCTTTAGTGGCTCCCCCGGGGTTCCCAATACAAGGTTCTATCTCGTGGAAGCTTGCAAATCCTGCATGCCCTGACTCCTAGCTGCCTCTTTCTCTTCGTGGCCTTCCCCTCTAGGAGGGCAGGACTTATGCCTCTTTTCTTAATTGCAGCATAGTGCTCGACATAACAAAGGCATCAAATAACTACTTGTTCATGAACAAATGTACATTTCTGATACTGGCAGCTCTTTGCCGGACACCCCATGCCCCTTTCCTCTCCCGCACAGCCCCCGCCTTTTCCCTGCACCTGGAAACACTGAGTATGCACATCTGGGTTGGGCTGCCCAGGCCTGCTCACCTAACTGCAGGGCACAGACGCCCATTCGCTCCAAGATGAGCTATAGTAGCGGTCCCGGGCTTGCACGCGGACGTTGGCATGCTTTTGGCAGATGACGGTGGCTGAGGTCTTGTCCGTGGAGATTGTATCTTTCTGCTAAGGAGAAGGAAATCCATGAAGGTCCGTTGTCCATTGGCAATGCAGGCACAAGGTAGGCTGAACTTAATTCTGCAAAGCACGACCTCCCCAAGCAAGCGCATCCCGCTCTTGGGGCACTCCCCTGGCAATTCACAGAGGAGCGTGTGGAACTTGCACCACCTACTGGCGGATGCTACAAACACAGATGTGGCTTTTCTACTTTGTAAGCCTTGAGGGAGAAATCGTGGAGCCCAGCTTTCTTCTTTCCAGCACAGCTACCTTGCCCCGTGGCCCTGTGGGCAGTCACCCTAGTCCTAGGCTGATGGTACGACTGAGACAGATTTTCTCCAGCCATCCCCTGAATATTCAGAAATACTGTTTCCTGATCTTTTCTTTTCTTTTTCTTCTTCCCAACTTCATGAGTTTATATCCTGATCTTTTCATCAAACTTGCCTGGCACTGCTACTTAATAGCTGGGGAACTTCGGGTAAATGTCTTAGGCTCTCTGTGTCTGTTTCCTCATTATGAAGAAGGATCACAGTAATGCCTACCTCATAGCATTGAAAAAGTTAAAGGTAGTAATCACGTAACACTCTTAGCAAGTCTTTGGCACGTAGAAAGTACTCAACTATTAATGATATATATCTTAAATAGAGAAGACACATACCAAGTTTTTAAATAATATTTAGGTAAACTCTATTCCAGAATAGCCTTCTCCCTCCCAACCCCACCCC
>VBSM01003214.1:8519322-8588382 GCA_008086735.1 Cheirogaleus medius
TCAGTAAGTTTCTACCATATGCTAAATGCTATGCTGAATAAGGTGTTTGTCTAGTGACTTTAAAAGTGGGGTCAAAGGAGGCTAAGGCTCTGGAAATGTGCCTCTGGAACCTTGTAAGAGGCAAAGAGATTCTGATGTAAGGCAGGAAAGTTGGAAAGACATTGTCTTAACCTATGTAAGTGTTGACATCCTGTTTAGTAAAATAATTTCACAATATCTGGAAGAGCTGGGAGTTCGCCATTGTGGGTGAGATATGGCATGGATGCTCTATCATTCATTATATGTACTCAGCTGGAGCAGTAATTTTAGGATCCTGGAGCCCAAGTGTCTGTCCTATATCAGGATGAATTCTGAGTGCCACGATCAATTGATCAACCATACTGGTGATGGTGGAGTGCTTAGGTGCATGGACTTTGTGTCTGGCAGACTGAGTTTGTGTCCTGGAGGTGCATGGACTTTGTGTCTGGCAGACTGAGTTTGTGTCCTGGTTTTGTCACTTCCTAGCTGTGTGACCTTGAGCAAGTCGCTTAACCTCTCTGTGTCTTCACTTGTGAAATGGTGGGTTTTGTCACGTCCTAGCTGTGTGACCTTGGGCAAGTCACTTATCTTCTCTGAGCTCCAATGTCTTCACTTGTGAAATGGTGATAATAATACTGGCTGCCTTCGTAGGGTTAATTTTTTGTAGATTAAGTGAAATAGACATGGAAAACCCTTGGCATAGTTCCAGGCACATGGAAAGTGCTAAAAAAAAAAAAAAAAAAAAAAAGCAGTAGGTGCCACATAACAATGTTGCAGTCAAGGAAGGACCATATATATGAGGGTGGTCCCATAAGATTATACTATCGTATTTTTACTGTAACTTTTCTATGTTTAGATATGTTAGATGCACAAAGACTCCCCATTGCGTTACGAATGCCTACAGTATTCAGTACAGTGACATGCTGTACAGGTGTGTAGCCGAGGATCAACAGGCTATACCATACGGCCTAGGACACGCATGCCATCATGTTTGCACAATGATGGAATTCTCAGAACGTGTCCCCGTTGTTAAGTGATGCACGGCTGTAGCTGTGATTATCGTCATTCATCTTCTCCCTGGCGTGGGCCCCTATAAACCTGACCACGAGCTATACTGCACCCGAATCCCTTCTTACCTTTTCTCTCTTGTTCTTGCCCTGAACCTGAACAGCGAATGTCAGGGAGAAGTAGGAGTGTGGAGTACTCCAGGAGTCGGGGTACTCCCAGCTGACCTCCACATGCCGAGAATTCTCTAATGGCTTCAGCTGCAGGTTCTTGGGCGGGTCGGGTTTGACTGCGGAAGAGGATAAACACCCTTTATTTTCCTAACGGGGCTTTGAAGTTAGGTGGTTTTAGCTTCTGATCCCACTTGCACCTTTGCCCAGTGGTGAGTCCATTGGAGAGCTACTCAACCTCCCTGAGCCCCGGGCTGGCACGTGTGAAGCCCCTCTGCCTCTGGGGCTCACACCGGTGCCCGGAGAAGGCAGTCATCATCAACGGCCATCTCTGTTACTGCGGGACCTGAGAGATCTCAGAATCCTCCTCACTGCACAATCAGATGGGCCCTGGCGGTGGAGTCACCTCTGCTTAGTGCTCAGAAGAAAGTCCTTCGAGACCAGAAGACTCTCAGATCTGGGCCACGCAGGCACGGACCACCCTGTCGTGCTCACGCCCTCACTTTGCACCAGACGCAGAACTGAGCTGAGCCTCTCGCTGGGGATGAGATGAGAGGTTTTCCCTTTCCTGCCCTTTCTTTTGTCCTTTCATAGCTTCGGGCACTGACTTATCTTATAGCCGTTATAGTTAACTGTCTCTATGCTCATTAGTTCATTTATTCAATGAATAATTACTGAGCACCCATGATGTTCCAGCCACTGGACTATGCGTGGAGGATACAGCAATATCACAAAGATTCCATTCTCAAGTAGGGGACCTTCTTCTGGACGAGGGGAGGGAGAGATGAGCTATGGTGTGTGCTTGGGCTCTGCGGGCCAGCACTGTTCCATGCACAGACCCCAGCGCCCAGCAGAGGCTTCGCAAATATTCTTCCCTCTGCTCTCAACACAAGTGACATCTTTCCTTTAGGTGTCAGCTAGATGTTACCTCCTCAGAGAGGCCTTCCCCGACCACCCCGTGTGAACTAGACCCCACCCTCCCCCACCCACCAAGTACAAACTCTCCTCGAATTCTAGAGCGAGTTCTGTGGTCCTATCTCACTTTATCATGATGCCTGGTCAATGAGTAAATGGTAAAGGAAATGATTAACGGTGAATTCTCTATCTGCCAATTTAAAAAAATAGACGTCCATTTTGGAGGGGTTTATATTCCAATAAAGAAGTCCCTTTGCAAATGCTAAGGAAAGATTGGTTGGGAATAATTGCAAATTAGTAGGGAAGCCCCGGTTTGGAATATACATATTATGCTGGAGGGGCTCTGGGGTTCATCATGGAAGCTACGTGGGCAGCAGAACCAGTGTGGCAAAGAGCCTGCTCTTCCTCGCAGGGCAGAGCTGGGTCTGAATCGCTAGTGAGATCTGGGCAAGTTGCTCAACCATTCTAATACTCAATCTCCTCTTCCCTAAAATGCAGATACTAGTATCTACATCATTCTTTTCCGGGTGCAAAATAAAAGAGATGATGCTTGGAAACCCCCACCCCCACGCACTGTTAACCCTAGTGCATGGGACATTGCGACCATGTGACAAATCAGCCGAAACTCACTGATGTCCCTGATGAAGAAGCTGCTGGTGTAGTTTTCATACTTGAGCTTGTGAACAACATCCACCAAGACCTCAATGGGCAGGCTTTCCTCGGCGGCTGGGCAGGCATTGTCCTCCTGACACTCCACCGAGAACTTCCTATACTCCCCATGGTCCCTCTCTGCAGAGAGTGTGGCTGTTCCACATGTCACCCCTCGGGCATCAGAGGAGCTGGAGTCAAAGACAAAGTATTCTGTGTCACACATTGGTGAGCGAGTGCCTACTGATCGTGGCCAGTGAGGCAGGTAAGGCCTCAACTGCCTGTCCGAGGACACAATTTTCTACCCAGGGGATAAGAAACCACCTTCCCCAGGAGAATAAGCTTATCTTCGAGAGACAGCACAGATGTTTAGAAACCTGCACCTGTCTCTGGCCTAAATGAATATGGAAGTTTTTTAGATTAGGAGTCTCTGATTTAATTAAAATTAAAAATTTAAATTCATTTGTCTAATTTTAATTACAAAAATCAATACATGCTAATTGTAAAAATTAAAATGATGAAGATTTATATAATTGGAATAAGTGTGTGCCTTCTTCATCCCCCCATTAACCCTAACCTCACCCCCCAGATATAGATACTATTCAGAGCTTGCTGCATCCTTCCAGACCTTTCTCAATGAATATTCAAGATAATCATTATTTCCACATGTATACATGCATATATTTTACCTATAAATACACATGTAGATTTTATTTTTAATGAAATAGGATCAAATTATATATATATATATATATATAATTTTGTGACGATCTTTTTCCCTTCTGAACATATTATGGGGAGCTCTCCACACAAAACACAGGCTGGGTTATTGGCTTTAATGACTGCACAGTAAGTCAGAGGATAGTGTACCATGCTTTCATTAACTGTTCCCCGGCTGATTAGCAAAAACATCACAATGAACACATGCACCTATGTCTTTGTGCACTTGTAGAAGCATTTCTTTAATAAGCATTTTCCTTTTAATGGGAAAGTGAGATCCCAAAGCTTAAGTTACTCAGTAAACTGTGGTAAAACCAAGCGATCACCTAGGGTTTGCTGCCTTATCCTACATTGCTCAGGAACTTAGATGATGATTAAAGGAAGTCACATGGGGGCTAACACAGGTCCTGCATCCAGGAAAATTGGTTTCTTAGGGAAAGTCCAAGTGTGGGGGACAGTGAACTTCAGATTTGTGGTGTCAGTGGCTGTAAAAGGAGTTGAGGTGGCCCTGGGAAAATTTTGAGAGGCCTCAGAGTTTTGGAGTCTGCTTTAGGGCTTCCAAGACCTACGCCCTAGACTAGAGCCTTTGTTTTTATTTTTGATTTAAAGTCCAATTTGGCAAGTCATTCATAGGTTTTAATTCTCCTTTTATCCCTTCCCCTGGTGCTGTGAGCCTTAAAAGAAGCATTGGTAGGCAATGTAGATGAGCGGGCTCAAACACAGCAAAGACTATTCTCAGGTCGCGATAATATCCTGTTCTAACACACACATTTGCTCACTCGACTGGCTTCAATCTCTATGCTCTTTCCCCAACTTAGGCAAGAAAGGGGGGGTTGAAAAAATATTGATTTGACTTTGTTTTTCCCCATATCATTAACTGATAGGTCACTGATAGGTCACCCTTATTTTCTTAATGAAATGGTTATAGCAAAAAGCTGAGAAACCAGAGTGCTTTCACTTACCCTCTGCTGCTTTTGACAGTGAATTTCAGATCAGTACTGATTGCTGTCAGCCACCAGCAGGTGAAACGTCCAGAATAATTCTTGGCCTCGCATTTTAGAAAGGTCCTATTTTTAGGTTCTGGATTGGAGAAGAACAAAAATTCAATATTTAGTGGTTTCTTTTTTTTTTTTTTTCAGAAAGATTGTGATTGTGATGAATCACAAGCCACCAAATGGTACCAGGGTAAAGTTCTTCCATTTATAATATTTCCTGGGAAAATGCTGTTGCTCCCCTGTTGAGTGGTTCAGTGAGGATTGGGAGTGTCCCAGTTGGGTCCTGATTCTGCAGAGTACACTACACACCTAACACATCTATGGGATGTGTTCATTTTTTTCAAGGCTGCCATGCCAGTGCTGAATTATACACTATACACATCAGTTAATTTCCATTAGCCATCCAATAATACCACCGCTATTTAAAGAGAACCTCAAGACGACCATTCAGACTGACTAGGAAACTCTCTCAATATAAGATTTTGATGGTTGATAACCCAAAGGGTCCAGGAAAGCAAATGAAAATGGAGGTTCTGGGTGGTTTCAATAAAAGACTTGATGTTAACCCTTTAACTGCACCAATCATGTCCTGCCTTTTCAATTTTTTATTTTTATATCTCTTATGAGAGAAAGAGAAAATTGACACTATCCAAGAGAATTACCTTTCTGGTCCTTTAAAATATCAGTGGACCCAACTCCATCTTCCATTTTGTGAAGCAGCAGGAGCGAATGGCTCAGAACCTCGCCTCCTTTGCGACAGGTGTAGCGGCCAGCATCTCCAAACTCTCTGACTTGGATGGTCAGGGTTTTGCCAGAGCCTAAGACCTCACTGCTCTTGTCTGAGGTCCAGGTGATGCCTTCTTCTTCAGGGGTGTCACAGGTGAGGACCACCCTTTCTCCGGGGGCGTCAGGGTACCAATCCAACTCTACAACATAAACTGTAGAGCACAGGGAGTAGAGACCAGGCTGCAAGCAACATGACCCTGGGACTGTGTTTTATTAACTACCCAGGCATCCCCACCGCCTAAATACAACCTTGCTCATACAAATGTTTGGCGAATGCCTGCTGAGATGATCTCAGGGCAATGGGCCCTGTCTGGGTTCAAGGTCATGGAAAAGAGAAACGAAGAGTTTTATAGCTGCCTTTCATAATGGACCTCTGATTAGCTGGCAGATGGGAATAAGGCAAGGTACAGTATTTAGCAAAATAACATAGCGGTTAAAAGCTCAGGGTGTTGAGAAAGACTGACCAGGACTAAAATCCTGTCTCCACTAACTGGCTGGGGGACTTGGAGTAAGGCACTTAATCACCATGAGCCTCAGTTCCCTCATCTGTAAAATGATAATCATAATAATATCTATGTCATGGGTTTGGTAGAGAATTAAAGGCGAAAAGCATGTAAAGCACTTAGTACAGTGTCTGCACATGGTAAATTCTGTGTTAGTTATTGTTATTCACAGACTAAAGAGTCAGCCAACTGCACCGAGAAACTCTCTTCACAATTTTCCATGGGGATTTAAGGATTTAGTTCCTTCTGCGTGAAATTCAGTGGAGATTTTCAATTCTCTCTGTATTTTTTTCTTTTTTTTTTTAGTTTTCATACTCTCTTAGGAGGCAGTCCAGTAGATCCTACTCTTCCCATTTTATGAAGGAGGGTACTGAGGCCAAGGGTCAAAGCAAGGTCATATTAAGATAGAAGTACAGCAAGAGCTAGAGCCCAGACCTCCTGTCTCTTAGGCTTTGCAAGGGGTATCTAATGCCACTATCTAAACTGGCCCTTGAGGAATGGCTTAGTGTAGTATTTCAGAGAGTGTGTCATATCAAAGCTTCACACATTCGTTTATCTGTGCATCCATTATTAATTGAATAGAATAGTCTAATGCAGTGGTTCTCAAAGAATGATCACCGAAGTACCATCAGCAGCATCACCTGGGAAGCTATTAGAAATGCAAATTCTTATTTGCTGAATCTTTGGGATGGGCCCAGTGACCTGTTTTTAAGCTCCCTAGATGATTTTGATGCCTGCTCAAGTTTGTGAGTCACAGTGGCTGAAATCCTGGATCCTGGAGAGGCACGGGTCTGGATTTGGAATCAGATCTAGCCCTTACACCAGCCTTGTGGTCTTGAGCAAGACATTCAATTACTCTAAACTTCGATGTTATCACCTTTTAAATGAGAAAAATATTAGTACTTGCTTTAGAAGGTCGACACTTGGGTTACATAGGCTAATTCATACAAGAGCTTAACGCAGCACCTTTCAATACCCTATAAATGGAGGTTCTTGATATTAGCCTTGAGTGCAAAGCATTGTGGAATATAAAGTTCTCGATTTACATCAGTGGGATTTCTAAGGACCGAATGGGTAACAAAGATAAGAGGTCAAAGCACTTGGGGTATGATTAGCTGTGCTGACGTAGAACCTCGTGGCACCTTTGGCTTTTTCTACTTTTTCTTTGTTTCCCAGGTGACTGAACAGCATGGTGTCTTTCCCTCACAACTAGGACTCAAGAAGCCCAGAAGACCCTTGCCCAAGGGCAGGGAACAGAACTGTAAGAAGAAAGCTGATGAAACGCACCACGAAGCTAGCGCTTAGCTTCACTGCATCATCAGGCCTCCCAAGTCACAAGCCCTCTGAGTGTTTCTCACATTGACTTTCTGGAATTTCTGTGGTTTACCAAATCAAAAGTAACTAAGGGGTTAAATAGACAAGGGCCAAGTTTCCCCGAGCTCACTGAAAATCCCTCTGGCTTAGGCCTTTGCCTTTACTTAACCAAGGGTCTGAGACTCTCAAACCCTCATGGGGGTGGGGGGTGGGGTAGGCTGGATTGCTGTCTCCTCAAACTTTTTAAGAAGACAGGAATGGTCCCAGATTTCTCTCAGGCGCCCATTTCAGTGCTGTACTCTTCGGACTATCAACAGATTATTTCTGATCATCAGCTGAAATCTTTCATTTATGCCTATTCCCTCTCGCTCAGCTCTCCAAGGACACAGGAAATAATTGCTTCATGTCCTTGTAAAATCTTCACATACTTAAGTGCACAGGCTTGGAAGTGAGGCAGAATCGGGATCAAGTTCCTGTCCCATCCTCACCAGGTATGTGACATTGGTTGGGCAAGTTACCTAATCTTTCTAGCCTCAATTTTCAATATCTATAAAATGGGGTACAGACAGTTCCAACTTCATATGGTGGTCGTGAGAATTAAATGAGATACTGTGTTCAATAAATATTAACTGTTATCATTATATAATTAAAGACTAATTGCCAACATTATTATGCTGGCTTCAATGAGAAACATCTGAGGGTCTTTCAGGTGCAACCAACAATCAGTTAATGCATATTTACTGGGTGTGAGATACTAGAAGGATAGAGGAAAACTCTTTTGCTAGTACTCATTCTATTAGTCTATTAATCATTTTTATCCATCATTAGGATAATAAAAAGTTTCTCTTGAATGATCAGAGACATTACGGACCAAAACAACAATACTAACTAACATTTACTTTCATGTTACCATCTGTTGTCTTCTGTATTCATTAACACATTTAATAACCCATGTGCTAGGTGTCACTTTGTAATACCATTTTATAGTTGAGGAAACTCAGGCTCCTAGGTGACCTAGCTCAAGGTCACGTAAACAGGACTTGAACCCAAGTCAATGTGAGTGTAAATCCTATGCATTCTCCAAGAAGCTTAGTTAGAGGTAGGTTCATCACAGTGCCCACTGAGGGGGCCATGTCGTGTGGTGGAATAGGAAATAGTAGGACATAGTTGTTAGACTTTTTGAATCCTCACTTTGGAATTTTAATTATATAAGCTGGGTTTTGGTAATACTGGCATAGACCATATCTCCTTTCCCACTGCAGTCCAGAAAAAAGCTCCTTTTCTGGCATCCATTGTGAAAACCAAACAATATGGATACCTAAAAAGTGAAAGAAGGAACTGTGGCCTTGCATTTTCCCAGGGGACAGGTCTCACTAGGAGGACCCAATGCACGGTCACCCATTGCTGTCTGATTTCCCACCAGTGGCTGCCTGAGAGTCCTGCTTAGATTCCGGGGCTGCCCTAGAGAGTAAGGAGAGGCTGGTTACCATCTTTCTCCAGTTCCCAGAGGGCTGCGAGGGGAGATGCCAGCAAAACCAGGCAGAACCAGGAGATGATCAGCTGCTGATGACACATCTTAAGGAGAGAGAGAAACAAAAGGAAGAGAAAGAGGAAAAGAGAATAAAGAGGAAGGAAAAAGAGAGGAGAGAATGTTAATAATTATGCAGTAACCTTTGGGAACCATATGTACATTCTAGCTAAATTTTTTAAAATCTTGATTTTCCCCTTTCTTCTCCACACTGTCAGGCTGATACTTAGTGAATTACAGGAGCCCTATGCCAGTTTCTGGGTAAGAACATCTCCAAATAGAGAAGCATAGGCTAATCTGGAGCTCTGGAGGTGAGATGATCTAAGGCCAGCCATTGATATAATCTTCTTACTTTTAAGATGAGAGACCTAAAGCTTGGAGGAGGAACATGACTTATCTGGATCAACATTCAGTGGTTATGTATTCAATGCTTACTATGTAAACAGCACTGAGCTGGGAGCAGTTGGGAGAGAAAAAAAAAGGTTTTACTTGGATCCTACTTTCTAGGAACAAATACATGCACTCAACAAATATTTGTGAAGTCAGTGTGCTAAATGGCTCCCTCCCGTTGGGGAGCTAAGCCACACTCCTGTATCACTGTAGCTCAGGCAGTGTGTGCTGGGACACCCTGGGGTTAAGGACTTGGGTTAGGGATAGGAAAGATAATCCAGAGCCAAACTTTCAAGTTCTGGCAACAACCTGGTCCCGCCAGCTCTTGTAGAGGCTTAGTTTTTCTTGTTTAGATGGGAATGGCTCCAAATTCAAAGATGACTCCCTCCCACATCCTGCAACCTAGTGGTTCTCCAACTGGAGTGTATGTTGGAATAACCTGGAAGCATTTCTAATACAGACTGCTGAGCCCCACCCTGGAGTATCTGGTTCAGCAGATTTGGGAGTGAGGCCTGAGAATCTGCATTTATTTTTCCTTCCTTCCTTCCTTCCATCCTTCTATCCTATCTTTCTTTTCTTTCTTTATCTTTTTCCATGAAACTGCATTTCAAAAGAGAGAGAATCTGCATGTCTAAAACGTTGCCAAGTGAAGCTTGTGCTACAAGTGCTGGGGCCAAGACTTTGAGAGCCACTGGTTTAACCTATGCTCAGGGTCTAGAATCCCTGGAAATCAAGGTGTTCTTTGGGAAAAGGCCAAAAAATATTGATATATCTACCATGAAATAATGAAAAGCATAATTTTGTATTAAATCAGCTACCATCTTATATTGAAACCCAGTCTGGATTTGTATCCAGAGTTTATGAAAATCTTCACACTGCAAAAATTACACTCCGCTTATGAATGGGGTAGAGGTGACCATTGTTTGATTTCATTCAGGAACACCTTCATCCACCTTGCACAGCACCAATGGTTTGTAGGAACATGGTTTCCAAAACCACTGGTCTAGAAAATCACATGAAGAACAAGGCTCAAATGTTTCAGGCAAATACCTTAAATATGGGAACTCTTTGGCTGGAGTGACTGAGTATTGACAAATCACATCTTTGTTAGAACTACTGTGAACCTTTTATTCTCTTATATTGTAAAGCTTCTGAGTGGCAGAGACAGGACTAGAAGTTAGGCCTTCTTGTATACTGCTCAATTCTCTGTCAATGAAGCATTGAGTTTGGGGACATGGGTATCAATTCAGTCCAGGTTATGACTGTAGGAAGTACTAGCTGGTACAGAGCATTCATTAGTATATTCACAGGCTTGGAGTCAAGCAAACATGGGCTTGAATTCTGGTCCTACCACTCACTAGTTGTATGATGTTGGCCAAGTTACTCTCTGAACCTCAGTCTCTTCATCTATACAATGGACATAATATTCATCTCAAAGAGTTGTTAGGAAAGGCAATGAGATGACATATTATAGAAAATAATCAAAACATATTAGCTTGTCCCTAGAGGAAGAAATAAGGTGAAAATTTGATATCTTTCTGTTTTGTATACAATGGAGAGCCAAAAAAATGGTGCCAGGCTATAGGGAAATGCCCATAGCAGTACTGCAATTGCATGGGTCTGTAAAACCCAGATGTCGCACTCTGGGAATGGAAACAATGGAGATTCTTGGCATCTCCTGGTGATTCCTTTATATTCTTTAATACTGGGATCTTCCCTTTGGCTACGGGCCCAGAACTTCCTCTCTGGGCCTCTGATGCATTTAAGAATTTCAGGTGAACTGCAGCAGGGCCTAGGGAGGGGGAGCCTTGGTGATGGTTCTAAGAAACAGCTCCCATTGTAGTAGCCCCTACATTTTAAACCACAGAACAGTGGCCGGGTGGAGATGGTGGTGGGTCACCCTCTTAATCAAATCCAGAGAAGCCAAGAAAGGGGCAATATGTGGTCACCTTTTGGCTCTCTGGCTGATCAGCGGATACTGGGAAGGTGTATCTCTCAGCCCACATTTCCTTAGCATGGTACATTTAAGAATCTTGAGGATTAAAAAAATTTTTTTTTCATGCAATTTCATAGTTTTTATAAACTCCTGAAGCCCTTGCATGAGGGATGAAGGGACCCCAGGTTAGGCACTCCTACTTTCTGGGGTGTGCTAAGGGCTCACCAATGACACTTGGGTGGGCATCTCTTTTCAAGTTTTATTTTGTTTGTTTCTTTTTAATGAAAAAAGAGAATTATTAAAAAATCAATAGATGCAGTCACAGCTGGCATGGGTGGCACAAGCAAAGGGCCCAGTTTTAGAGCCAAGTAGACCTCTAGCATCGGCAGCTCAGCTCTGCCACGTGTTCGCTGCGTGACCCCGGGCAAGTCACTTGACCTCAGTAAGTCTCATACTCTCAATCTGTAAAATGGGCATCCTAGTATGGTGAGGAGTTCATGAAACAATTCATGTCAAGTATCCAGCGTGGTACCCAAGGAAGCCAGGACCCTATCGGCTCTCCTTCCATAGCACTTACTACAGTGACAATAACATAGTTACGTCTTTACTGCTTGCCTTCCTGCCACACCGAGCTCTCTGATGGCAGGGGTCATGTCTGTCTTGTTTCACACTTTATCCCTAGAGGCTAGCATTAGAGGGACTCTATCAATTATTAGAAGAGTGAATTAGTGTAAAGAAATCATAAAATTTCAGATCCCACCTGAGCTACGTCGTGAGACCCTGACTCTACAAAAGAATAGAAAAATTATCTGTGTGTGGCGGTGCTTGTGCCTGTATTCTCAGCTACTCAGGAGGCTGAGGCAGGAGGATCGATTGTTTGATTGTACCACTGCACTGTAGCCTGGGAAACAGAGTGAGACCATTTAAAAAAAAAACAACAATTCAGATGCCCCCAAAAATGAACTCTAAGATCAAATTCTGATATCTTGAAATTCCTTGTTAAAATGATATTTTAACCTGATCATAATATTGCACACGATTTTACCTGGGCAAGTATGAGACACCAGTACAGTAAAGATTATCTCCCCCCCCCGCCCCCCTCGCGTCTCATAGATTTAAGAACTCTTCAGAGAAGACTGTTAAATATTATAATTGCTTTTCATCTTTAAATAGGGCCAAAGTTAGTTAATCCAAAAGAACTGGGGAACCCAGCTGTCAATTTGGCTGCTATTACAACGGTCTACCAAGCCCATCACAAATATGGGAGCAGCAAGTCTGATCTGTAATGTGCAGTTATGAAGTATAATTATGAATTTAGTTATTTTAAGCAATTCACGAAAGGCATTTAAAAAAGTTTCAATACTAAGGCAAACACCACTGACCTTAACTCTGTATAATCCTTTAACTGATGGACATTAATATTTAGAAACAAATTTATATATATATATATATATACCACTTCACAGTAAGATAAAACAAACCTTTCTATGATGTGCATTTGTTCACAGACCTTCATACCCAATAATTATCACTTGACTTTCTAAATTGACAATTTATACATGAGTCCCTAAAGTACCGAGTTTTCACTAGTGTCTCAGCAGGTGAGTCCCCAGGGATGCATGACTCCACATTGCCAGGCTCAGGGGTAGCACCTTCAACGTGTCTACACCTGGACAGCTGGAGTCCCTCGGGAAGGAGACGCAGGGGAGAGGGAAGTGCTTACCTTGCTCTGGGCAGGCTGCAGAGTCCAACGGGCCTGAAACCGTTGTTTCTTCTGCTGCTGTTGCTGCTGCTAGAGCTTATATACCCTACTCCTACCAAGAGTTTGATGGAAACTCAAACTAGAAACTGACTGGTTCCAAGTTGCAACATTAAAAACAACTCTCAAACCTTCTGGGGGAATTTCAAGAAGTTCCTTTTTTTCCCTCTCTCTCTGTGTGTGTATCAATAACGCAGAGGGAACGCAGACATCAAAATCCCAGGTAATGAACTAAGAGGAAGTGCCTTTTGGGTGGGGGAAAAAGGAAGGAGATGAAGATGCTGATTCCTCTGGGTTTACATCATGGCCAAGGTGCTTGGAGACAGGACGGGGAGGCAGCCTCCCTGGGTTCCACAGACTGGGGAAGAAGGAAGCCCAAGGGGAGGTCAGGTGGGAGGCTGAGCTGAGCTCATGTTAGGATGGAGCAACTGTATGCTAGAGCTCCTAAAAGCAAAATCCATGCTTCTCCCGAAGTCAGAGGGGATGAGATGAAGGGCAAAGGGTTTAGTATACCTGTGGCATCTTCCCCCACATTATTCCTTTGCCATCTGGATTGCAGAAACATGCTATTAACATACAATTATTGTGGCTCCGTGCACCACACACATAAACACACCCGGCACATTCACGCAGACGCAGCCCTGGGGAGAAGACAAAAATGCGTGTACCACTAATAAGACTCACATAGGTGCAGAGACACATCCTGTGCTCATAGGTACTCGGTCGCAGAGACAGATGGGAGCAGAAAGTGCAATATCACAGGCAGGCACACACACAGACAACTACACTCAAGGCACATCTCCTTGGGCACCCAGACTATGAGAATGTCCCCATTTCATTTGTACACAAATCTATGGCCCTAGGAGCTTTGCACAGATGTACAGGATTACAAAATAAAAATCTCTCTCCCAGTGAAATTTAAAGTTGCTAAGAGGTGTGCAAAGGTGTACGCAGGGTGTTCAAAGATCCCCCCAAACCCTGTCTGTCCATGAACAGGAACACGTAACCTGCAGGTACCCCGACAAGGACACGCGGACAGACGCGGGCCGTCCCCAGAGGCGCCGGCAGAGGGCGCTGCAGCGAGGCGTCCCCGCGCCCCGGAGCCCACCGCGGGCGGCCGCTGCGTTCCGGCCCTCGGCCCGGGCCTCCGCGGCGGGGGAAGTTCCGGGGGCGGAGGCGGGGGCCCGGCTGGGTTTTAGGCGGGCACAGATTTCCGGGCTAACTTTCCTTGCAGTCTCAGCTGCGGGAAAACGGGAAACCCGGGCAAGAGCAGCGGAGCTTCCCAGCCGCACACTTCCTCTCTCCAGCCCCGTTTGTCTCGGCCGCGGAGGGCGCGGGCCGCTAAGCCGGCGGTCCCACTGGTTATCCGACCTCGTGCTCCGGGAGGAGCCGGAGACTTACCTCCAGCTCCGCGGGCCTCCTCCCATCCTGTGTCCTCTAGGCCTCCCAAAACTTTGCCTCGTTGGCTTCAAGTGGAGCAAACTCTGTATGCAAGATACATTATTAAGGGAACGAAGCAGGTTGCATTGTATGTTGATTGTGCCATTCCGTGTGTGTGTGTGTGTGTGTGTGTGTGTGTGTGTGTAAGTGCGCCTGCACTTGTCACAGTTGGTCTCTCTGGAGAATATGTAACAACTGGGGAGGGGGTTATTTCTGTGAAAATGTATTCATTTCCCCCAACCAATCCCCAAAGGGTACTGACCTGTATGGGCAGAAAACTGTATGAAATTGACATGACGGAGTTTCACGAGTTTATTTACGGAGGCTGCACTGCTACAGATAAGCCCTCGTGTCCCCCGTAAATAAATACATAAGATAAGACAAGGCCCCCAAAATGCAGATAGTATTCATCTGTTCATAAAAGCATCTTCGAAATTAATAAAATTGCGTAAATATAGTGTGCTAGTTGTGCAAAAGAAGCTTCAAAGTAAGCCCCCAGCCTCCCTTTTCCACTCAGATTGCAGTCCCAGGGCCAGTCCTATATGAAAATTGTGGGACCACCACTGTTCACCTACACCAAGGACAAGTAATAGACACTTAAGAGCATGAACTGTGGAGCCACAGAGAGCTAAATTCCAGCACCTGCTCTGAAAGTTACTCAACTTCCCTAAGCCTCAGTTTCCCACATCTGTAAAATGGGGTTGCCTGATCTTAGGTTTGTTGTGAAAAAATTATAAATGAGATATGATGGGATGCACTTAGCACAGCATCCTGGCTAAGTGCTTAATGAATAGCTGCTTATACTATTTATTTTTTTTGCCCTGCCATATCCCAGAAAGACTTTTCGTAGCTCACAAGGGGACATCAAAGATGACAAAAATGTAGAAGAGTGAATTAATGTAAGGAAACAGGAATAGGGCTCTGAATAGTCCTCTCAGTGAAAACACATGGCTATAGCTGAGTCACTTATTTGTCTCTGAGCATCCAGGCAACCAAGATGAGAAAGAAGAATTCTCACCTGTCCCATCTCTGCCCCATGGGACTGACTGTTTTGATGAGTCCTGTTTACCCACAGAGGAAGTAGTTCCCATAATTTATTTGCATATAACAAAAAGATTCAGGTTCTCAGGCCCCATGTTTATAGACTGTGATTCAGTCCATCTGGGTGGGGCCCAGGAATCTGCATTTTATCAATGGCGGTTTTAATGTGGTCACTCACAAGTGGTTCTAATGTAGGGACTGTGGCCCACACTTCAAGATAGGCTGTATACCTGTGCTCCATTACGTGGAGATACATCCTATGCCTCGCTCCTCTCTGGACACCCTACAAGGCCAGCCAGCCCTCTGGTAATGTCAGCCAAATGTCCTTTGACCTGAGTTCACATAAGAGGTTTATCAACTTGTCCCACCTCATGATCCAAACCCTAACCCTAGGCAAACTGAACCAATGCTTGTGAGCTCCCTACAGCTCACCGTACGGGGTAGAACAGCAGGCGCGCTGAGCTGCCATTAATACTACTGATGAGTAAGCTGTGAGAGGCAGGCAATTCCCCTAGAAACTGAAAATAACTTGAAGAAATTTTTGGCCACAAAACCTTTTTTTCCCCTAGAAAAATGCTCTGAGCTTCTAGTACGCATTTCAAATAAAGAAGAAACCATGCGTACTTTTTAAAATGAAAATGTTTACAAGATTACACAAGCAACACATGCATGCGTGCTGTTGTCAAAGCTTCAAACAATACAAATATGCATAGAATAAAAAGTTGAAGCCCCGATTGCCCTGGGTCCCAGAGGTAACCACTGCCAACATTCCTCCAGAGCCTCTGGGATACTTCTCAATGTATTTATAGCTATCTGTCTGGCTACATAAATGGGCTCATACCATACATATTGTTCTGCAAATTGCTCTTTTCTTGCCACAGTCTGTCTTGCAGTGTCTTGCTAGATGTCACCTGAATAGATTTCACATCTGGATGAGTTAGGGTACCTTGGGCTTAGTTTTCCAATGAACTCCTCAGGCTCTCAAAATGACTCTGCTGTTCCAAGCATCGATACACACAAGGCAACATCCAGGATAAGAAGAGACCTTTTCCTATGCATCTTTCTTAGAAGGGAAGACTTTGTCCTAGAAGCTTCCATAGGCTTTTCCTTGAGTCTCTCTGGCCACCCATAAACCACTCCTTTACAAGGAGAATGAGCTTACAAGGAGAGTGTTAAACAAGCCAAGTTGTTCCTGAGCTGGGAATGGGGTCATTATCTCAGAGGAAAAGATACTCCAACTTGGTGGAAATGGATAGTTGATTAACAGTCACATGTGTCTGTTAGGTGAGCCCAAGTGATTAGTGCTTTCAATGAAGTGCAGAAATAGGGCAATGGTGTAGATAATGAAAACTAAGACTGGTTTTGAAGGGACATTTCTAGCCTCGTGTTCTGGGCAGTAGCTTCCACCTGTCATCTCATAGATAAACCTGTCATCTCATAGATAAATGTTCTTACAGAACAAAGACTAGAAGTTTCTATAGCCAAAAATTTAACAATGTATATATGAGTGGTGTGATTGTGAATGATTTTTGTTTTCTTCTTTATGGTTTCTTAAGTTTTCCAGAATGTCTACAGTGACCTTGTATTTCTTTTCTAATCAGAAAAAAAATATTATTAAAAGAAGAGATGAGTGAAGCATACAAAAAAGGCAGTATATATGGTGGTCAGGAATTTGTGTTCTAGAATCAGACAGACCTAGGTCCAACCATGATTCATGTTTCAAACATAACTGAATGTGCTCACGGATTATAACCTTTTCCCGGGATGTAAGTCGCTAAGTCACTGCTGAAATGTTGTACTTTTATGGGTGGTGATAAAGAAGCGTCTGTTTTAGGTGTGGTATTTCCTGGAGGCAGAAGACTGCCCGAAGTGAGCTCATTCAATTTTTCAAGTGCCCTTCAAATACATGTGGTTCGTTTTAGCACTTTGTAAAAGATTCCTAGAGTCAGCTTCATTCTTAAAGTGTCTAAGATGTCCTTACTAACCTCGCCTTCAGTGATGACTCTGATCACATTTCTACAATGTCGTCCTTCCACCCTTGGCCTGTGATATGAAGGCAGAGGGTGTTAGATGCAGTCACTGCTGAATTTCATCATCCAAGTAGGCATCTTTGGTCTGCTCGACCGGACTGACTGCAGAGTATGAGAAATGATCCACTTCGACCTTGATTTTGCCATTTGCATGTGAAAATCTTTTTCTTTTCCTCTCTAAATGCAACTCTATGTTAATCCCAGTGAAAGAAATGGGTGTGTGGACAACAGGAAGGAAGTAGGTGTGTGCTAGATTTTAGAATTGCTGAGCCGTAGAAATGCTTATGTTAGAAAGGTGTGGGACTAGTTGGTCTGGTCTTGCTGTTAGGAGAGACTGGGAGAGCAAAGCAAAATGGGAACAATGTGGACAGGGCAGGTGTCTGGGACAAATCCTTGTCATCTACTGTCTGAGGGTCCCCTGTGCACATCAACTCTACTCAATAATTATTGAATATTAATTGACCACCTCCATATTTATAGGGTGGACTGTTAAGCCGCCATACAATAAAGCACATCCTGCCTCCACTTATCCTGGAGCACATGGATTCTCCAGGTGAGAGGTAGCTTGACCAAAAGTGGGGCCTGCAATTTAGAGCATCTTCCATTGTGACAGTTGATTTGGGACTCACATGTGAGGCTACATTTGTTTCTCTGTTCCTAGCGAATATACATTCATGAAGCTTTTACTGGACCTTGCTCTGGAAATCTCCTTTGGAAGATAAACTATGACCCCTGCTCTTCTGACCTGTCATTTTCTCTAATTTTTGGCTTTGAAAATCTTGCCTATCTATCTATCTATCTATCCATCATCTATCTATCTTTATTTGTTCTTTATGGTACTTTTAAAAGCAACTCATGTCCCTAGTTTAAACAAACAAACAAAAAAAATCAAGTATGAGCGGGCATGGTGGCTGACTCTTGTAATCCCAGCACTTTGAAAGGCCAAGCCAGGAGGATCGCTTGAGGCCAGGAGTTTGAGACCAGCCTGGGCAACATCGTGAGACTTCCACTCTATAAAAAACAGAAAAATTAGCTGAGTGTGGTGGCCTGTAGTCCCAGCTGCTGGGGAGGCTGAGGTAGGAAGATTGCATGAGCCCAGGAGGTGGAGGCTGCAGCGAGCTACGATTGGGCTACTACACTACAGCCTGGGTGACAGGGCAAGACCCTGTCTCAAAAAAAAAAAAAAATCAAGTAGTACAAAAGTTATTAAATGTGTCTATCTTCTTGAAGTGCCTCTTGAACTCCCCAGTGTGAACGTTGTTTATACCAAAGATCCAAGTTAGGCTGTCCCAAACATACCCTTCAGATTTGGTGATGATCTTCCAGTTATTTTACTTGAATATGTAACCACCAAATAGCAGCTCAGTTTATTTATGTTCTTTAATAGGTGAAAGATGTTCCTGTTAGACCTTAGGAGATAGGAAGAATCTTAAGACTTGGGCACCATCCACAGGTTACACTCTGGTCGAGGAGACTTGACAAGGCAGGAAAGTTCAATAATGCCAAGACAAAAATATGGTAAATTAGGGGACGATCAGTCACCAAATGAATTTACACCTAAGGCATGACCATGATTACTGTTAATATGTAAGTGACAATGATAATAATAATACAATGGCACTCTGTGGTATTTGGAAGGCCAGAGAAATTTAGCAAAAAGTAAAGTGACATCCTCAATCTTATTGGGAAGCAGCAAAGCAAACATGCTGGAGCTGAACAGTCTTGGGTTTGGTGCCAGGTATGCTCTGCTAGCTGGATGATCTTGATCTTGGGCAAATCACTTCAATTCTCTGAGCCTCAGTTTCCCCAGCTGTATGATGGGACTGCTAATAGTACCTACCTCAGAGAATGGATAAAAGGATCAAGTTACATTTTGCATAGAAGATGGGTCAATAATCGGTAACTCTTATTAAACAAAATTAAATATAAAAAGGAATGTGGTTGGTTGCCAAGGGAGTGTATAGTCTCATCATGTAGCAATTATAAGTATATAATGCAGCAAAGTTTGAACAACTATTTTGTCTTTGATTGTTTGATTAATTATTTTTTTATTTGACAAAATATTTACTAAGCACATACTTCGTGCCAGGTGCTGTGCCGGAGTAGAAGGAATATTGTCCCCACCAGTGATGTGCTCACGGTATACTAGGAGGCAACCAAAAAGCCAAGAGGCAACAATGACGCTGCAGAATGACACATCTTCCGATGACAATCAGGGCAGGGTGCTTTAGACACACGCACGTCTTTGGGGTGGTGGCCAGGGAAGGCTTCCCAGGAGGGGTGATGTCCATGCTGAGACAGGCAGAATGAGGATTGGCCTGAGAAACCATAGTAACTGATTTTCCGAGTGTGCTTCCGAGGGACCAGGTTCTGTGCTGTGTGTTTTCTCACCCAGTACTGACAACAGAACTATGACAACTTTACAGATGAGGAAGCCGAGGATCAGAGAAAATGTAGCTAGTACGTGGAGAAGCTGAGATGGAAGCACATAGCGTGTTTGAGTGCAGCAGTACCATCTGTCCTGTTTATAAAGTGAGGGCAACTCAGGTTAGTGGAAAAGGCATTAAGTATCCTTAGCTAGGCCATCTACAGGAGGCCAAAGGGATAAATGGTTTTCTAAGATGAGGGTGTACATGAAATAGGAGGTACTGACAGCTCTTGGGGAGGAGGGTGATGTGATTCCAGGGAGTTGTGAGAAGGAGGCATCCAGACACCAGGGTCAGGTGGGGACAGGTTGGTGGCAGGAGGCCCGGGATAGAGAGCAAGAGCAACTCGCGTGTGGGCAGGTGGAGAATGCTACTTCCGCTTCCTCCCTCCAAGGAGGGCAGCCGAGTGGCGTTTCCTCTGTGTGACTGGGATCAGCCCCCGGCATCCCCAGGTACTACCGGAAAAACATCAGAGTGCACTGGGCTCGCTTCTCACCCTAGAAACATGAAGAGAGCTGATTAGAAGGAGCAAGCAGAGTGGTGGGAGGAGCAAGCTCATATACTCTGCTGTGTGCTCGGGCCACAGAGCAGGCTGAGTCTACACACATTGGCAATGATCAGCGAACACGCTTCCATTTCTGTTGTCTAACTGGATAATCAAAGTTCCATAACAGGTTCTTTTGGGCTCCATTCATGGGTTGAGCAGGGAACACCGATGTGTCTGAGGATGAATTGCCCACGTACCGCTCTTTGCAGTGAGCCTCGTATTCTAACATGAGCAGGAGTCATTTGGGCCCATCCGTTTCTGCGGTGGAAACGTCCCCTAAGAATGGGATGGGGCACCGATGGGGCAGTCCTTGAACACCGTCCTCCTAATGGCAGCTAACTGTTATTTAGAACACCTGTTTCTTGCCAGACACCACCTAAGAATTTACAGTTAGTCTTTTTAATAGCATTTTTACAGGCAAAGACGGTGGGTAGAGACAGAATGAGTAACTTGCCTGGTGTCTGCCAGCAAGGAGGTGGCAGAACTGGAATTCTTGATCAGAAACACCGCCCTTGACCGCTTCTGCCTGAGGCTAGTGATGCAGTGCAATTGTCCCCTGTGTCCCTCTGAGGGGCTGTGTGCCAGACCAGCTTTCTGAAGCGCTTTGGGCCAGACAGGGCCACACTTAAAATACCTGTGCGCGATTTAAACTGTCATTTGTCTACCTCACAGTTATTTCCTGAGTGACAGTCACCTACCAGGCAGGGTGCTAAGTTCTGTGATACAGTCGTGAGCAGCACAGACATAGACGCTGTTGTCATGGGGCCGAATATGTGTGTGCGGAGGACTAACACATGTGTGGCGAGTCAGAGAACAGCAGGGCGGACCTCCGCACGGCAGGTGGGGGAGGCCTGTCTGATGAGGGGGCGTTTAAGATGGGACCCGAAGCTGAGCCAGGGTGAGCACGAGCAGGGAGTCGCTCGCCGTGATGGGACAGTGCTCAGCGTATTTGAGGAACTGAAAGGTGGCCGGTGCGGCTACAACATGGGGGAGGGGAAGGTGGCCAGGAGGCCGAGGCGGGCCCTGGGTGGCCGTGTGGCTGCACAGCCCTGTGTGGTGGCACATTTAGCACTGACAGGTGGGAAAGTGTACTGAGCGGACACAGCCACAGCAACCAAATCCAAGCATGCTCTGTCGCAGAATCAGGTACAAATGAGGTCCCTGCAAACCACGGCTGACTCCACCAGCAGTTTCTTCCCATTTAACGGAGCCCTGAGTGCCTCGGTGACTTTTTCATGGTGCCTGGAGCCCAAAAGCAACACCTACCTGTTCCATTTAGTACGTAGTTAGGGCCAAACGACTTAACAAGTCTTCATTTCTTAACAATTTTTTAGTAGCCATTTGAACAAATGACGCACATACATTGAAAGAAAAACACTAATATTTTTATTGCATTCTTGAATCACCACGATTACTAATGGGATGTGTGTGCCTGTTGGGCACTGTACAACTCCTCAGATTTTGGAATCTGATTGGACACTGCCACCCTCATTTTCTGTTCCATGCTGATTTCCTTGCGGTACTTACTTTTTGTCACAGTAACGGCTGAAAACCTGGCTTCCCCCAAATATGACATCATTGAAAGGAATATTGCATGATCTAATGTTGAAACTGTGAACAACCCTGAGTCTGTGCAGTGTTCAACAGACGTTGAACATCCTGTGTTTCCCTTGGAGAATTTAAAATATCTCACAGTACTCCTGCGAACTTACTACGGTACCCTGGGGTGACCTGTTGTACAGTTTGGGAACCACAGAGCTAGACATACTACTTTCTAACTATGGAACTCAGATATTCCTTTGCAACCAAATCCTTTCTCCAAGCCATATTTGAGCACGTTCTGTGCATGGATTCTAGGAAGGAAAGTTGTCACCCTTTCTGGAAATTGTATCCTATTTGTCCAGCAATTAATAGGGGTGGACCCAAGAGTGCTAACCCAGCTTGGCTAATTTGGATAGAGGAGGAAAAGGGGGAGTGACACATACAGATCTTCAGCAATAGTATGAAAGTGTGAGAGGCTGAATAAAGAGGAAATGAGTAGGTGACATGCAACCGCGATTTTGGGACCCCTGATGAAGAAATAAGTGCTGAGATTCTGAAGGGCTGGTTATTGTCAGACCTGCAGGTAAGCAGGCTAAGCCTCAGGTGTTGCCTCTGTAATCAGGAACATCCTGTCGGAAGGCAATTAGAGAGTGGAAGGAATTCGACACCCAGCTTCACCAGCACATTCCTTGGTTGCTCTGTCTGTTTCTTTAGCTCCCTGACTCGTTCTTGGTGAGAGAAAGTGTAAAGATTAATGAGCAGATCTGTCTTTGGAATGTCCCAGAACCTCAAAGCCAGGTAAATATCATGTTGTCTCAAAGGACAGTAGCCAGGAGAACCAGTTGACTTCAAGTCAGTTTTACTTTCCCTTTCTGCGTAACATCATGTATGCAAATATTTCATGATGGCTGAGATGCTGATGAAACCAGTTCCCACGGCAACTGGGAGATTATTTTTACATCATACTGTAATGAGCAAAGCCTGGGTTAAAACCAGAGGGAAGTAAAATTCTTGCTTCTTATTGAACTTGGGCTGTTTACTCAACCTCTTTATTGCCTTGGTTTTTTTGTCTATAAAGTGGGGATAATATCAACAACAGACCTTTAAGTCGTTACAAGAAGCAATAATACTGAGCAAAAACCATGTGTCAGGTACTATGCTACATGCTATAGATACATTAGCTTATTTCATCCTTACAGCAACCTTAGGAGAAAGGTATGTTATAATCCTCAGAGATATCTAAGGAAAATGAGGCACAGGAAGAAAAAATAAGTTGACTGATATCATAGAGGTAGAAAATGGCAGAGCAGGGATGATGAGACACTGCCTAGTATATGATTTTGTAAAGATCGTGCATGTGAGATCTTATCCCAGTGCCTGCCTACAGCAGCTCTCAATAAATGCTAGATATTATTATTGCTGTATTTTTATTAATTTTATTACCATCATTATTTGACTGGGGGAAATCGCCTTAGGCTTCATGGAGGAGGTGACATTTGCAATCAGCTTTGAAGGTGGGCAGGCTTTGGACAGGTGGGGATGGGGCAGAATGACATTCCGGACTACGGGCACAACAAGAGCTAATGCTCAGAGGTGGGGCTGTGTAGCTTTGGGATGGAGAGCAAGGAGGAGATGTTGAGGCTGGATCTTAGACTCTCGGGGAAACAGGAGAGGAGGGCTCTGTGGAAGGGAGAGTGAAATAGCCTGGCTGTCTGGCAGTAGACAGTGTGTCAGCATTCCAGGTTTTACATATAGGAAGTGGGGAGATTGGAGCTTTGCTCAATAACTTGTTTAGTGAGGCCACTCTCTCCTTTTGGGGTAACTCTTCAAGCCTGAGACCCATGCAGGCAGGTACCCAGCTTTGGTGGTGATGCTCCAGGCCAGAGGAGGAAACAAAGTCTTGGAGGTCTGAAATCCCCACCCAAAAGCCCAGCTTTCATTCTAACCTCATCGCTCCATCAGGACAGGCTGTCGTTGGGTGCTCGTGTGTGTTCAGAGGTGAGGGAAGGAAGAGAAACCGAACTAGCAGCAGAAGCCCCTCTCAAGGTCATGTGCCTCTGTTTCTCCCTGGTGCTACTTCCTTGTAAGCCCCAAAAGGGCACGGCTGACCTAAGCCTTCTCCAGGACCACACATTTCGGGGTGAGAATGAGGGGCTGGCTCCCCGGGAGGAAATGAAAGGAGACGGAGATGCGGTTTTGCCTTAAGTTTTTCTAAGGAGAACCACTGAGAAGATTCATTTTGAAATAGAAAGATGGGCCTGGCAGTGTGATGTAAATGCAGGCGTTTGGAGTCTCTGCTGGAGAGCACACAGAGGTGAGTAGGGGCTCTCCACTGACCCTGTGGGAGTCTTTGGCTGGGAAGCTGGATGTTGGAGATGAAAGGGCAGAGAAATAGAAACCAGACCACCTGGGGTCTTCTGGTCCAGTGTTTTCCAAAGGGCAAGTGCCCTGGGAGGTGGTTTTGAATTGCAATGGAGCAACTCATTAAATAGTAACAAATCACACATGAGATCTTTCCCCTATTTCAAGGTTATTTTTCAGTTCTGGCACCATCGAGGAGAAAGTCTCAGTTTTGGACTAGTGGGTCTTAAACGCCTCTCCATCACTTGTTGATGTCTCTTCTTAACAGAAAGCAGCCTCGGAGGCTTAGCGGGCAATAGTCTATCCTAGAGGGTCTCACTCTTGACCGCACACTGATATTACCTGGGGAGAACTTTAAAAAATTATTTATGCCTGACCCCTCCCCCGCCAGAGGAATTCTGATTTAATAGGTCTAAGGTCTGGCTCAGGCACTGGAACTTTTAGAAGTTCTCCAGGCAACAGTTTCTAATTAAAATTGTCCTCTATTATATTTATATTATATATAATATATATTATATTTATGGATCTTTTATTTATGGCACGTGATACTGGTTTTTGTATTGAAGACATTGAAGCAAAATTTTCTTTCAATATCCATTGATTTAAGTAAAAACGTTAAATGCCCGTTAAAGAAAAATAACTAAAGAGTGCAGATGGTATTTGGATATGGCAAAACCAAAATATGCATTCAGTGAACTTTGGGAAATTCTCTTCTGGTCCTTGCTTAGCTCTACCATTTCTGTCTTTTTGTAGATCCCGTCTCCTTGACAATAAGATGGGAGTAATTATCCCAGGTCCCCTTCTTCTATGGGGTTACCCTGGGAATCAAATGACTGAGCTTTGTTAAGTTTGATTTGCTAAACAAATATGAGGAAGGGAATGAAAGGGAGAAGATCCATGCAGCAGGGATGACTAACGGGCGGGTTTACACAGAACTGGATTTGGGGCAAGTTAAATCAGAATTTCTGATTTCCAGGTACCATGTTGTGTCCCTCCTCACCAGGATCATCCACTGGTCTCCCTTAAAGGTGTCATGACTGCCAGTAATGATTTATTTCTCCAGTGGCAGCAAACTAAAGAGCACTCAAAGTGCCACCAGGACCCCCAAGGGTTGCATGTTAGAACACAAGCTGGGCAGCCTGTGTTGTCACCTTCCGAGCTAGGATCTTCTGGATGTTGCACTTCACGTATGAGGTCCTGGCCTGGCCCTCTGCAGACGGAATTCTGCACTTAACCATCTGAGTGTCCCTTCCATGGGTTCCATTTCTTCATCAGGAAAGTGAGGGGCTTGGATCAATTTAGGATCAGGCCTAAATTCAGATGCCTTCAGTATCAAGGAGGTGACTCAAATGTGAGGCTCCGCCAAGGGGATAGGAAGTTGTCAAGCCTGTAGCAAAGTGAAGAGAACAGTCCCACAGTAAAGATGCTCAGGTTCAATTTTTAAAAACCGTAGAGCTGCCTGAACAGCAGTTTGGCAAGGTGACAATTGGCGATTCCTGGACGTGGTAATTTCTAGGATTCCTTTCATTTCTGAAAATAATTTTATGATAGTATAATAAAATACATTCAAGGATTCTACTAGGGGTTTTCGATATGACTGCTGTACTCCACAATACCAGGTCCTTCCCTGATAATAAGAACTAACATTCACATCTAAGTTCTTTAAAGCAGTTTAATTCTTGCCGCAGCCCTGCGAAGTCAGTACTATTATAGCTGATTCATAACAGATGAGGACGCGGAGGTTCAGAGAGGTTAAGTCATTTGTGTAAGATCTCTAGAGCAGCACTGTCCAGTAGAAATATGAAGTGAGCCACATATGTAATTTTGAATTTTCTAATAGCTATATAAAAAATAAAAAGAAATAGGTGAAATTAATTTTAATAATATATTTTATTATTAATATATACATAATATATTCAAAGCATTATCATCTCAAAGTGTAATCAATGTAAAAATTAACTAATGAGATACCTTACATATTTTTGTTATACTAAGTGTTTGAAATCTGGTATGTGTTTTTTCTTTCTTAAAAAAATAGCCTTATCAAGATATAATACGTATACTGTGTAATTTGCCCATTTGAAAAGTACAATTCAATGTTTTTTAATATATTCACCCAAGTGCACAATTTTAGAAACTTTTCATCCCCTCGAGATAAAACCCCATATCCTTTAGCTAATACTCACCTACTACCCTGGCCCCTCCTCATCTCGAAGCAACCACTAATCTACTTTCTGTCCCTATAGATTTCCCTGTTCTGGACTTTCACATGAATGGAATCACATGGTTTGAATTCTTTTGTGATTGGCTTTTTTCACTGAGCATAATGTTTCCAAGGTTCATCCATGTTGTGCCATGTATCAGTACATCCATGTTGTGCCATGTATCATTACATGTATCATTATCATGGATGAACATCAGTTCATCCATGTTGTGCCATGTATCATTACTTTTTATGGCCAAATAATATTCCATTATATGGATATATCACATTTTGTTTATCCATTGATAGACTTTCTTTTGTGATTTTATATATTTATTTTTATTTCAAAAACTTTAGGGGGTACGAGTGGATGAACTCTATCATGCTGAAGTCAGGGCTGTCAGTGTATCTGTCACCAGAACAATATACATTGTACTCGATAGGTAGGTTTCTATCTCTCACCCCTCAACCCTCCCCTCTTCTTAGTTTCCAATGTCCATTACTGCTCTTTATGATTATATATATCTTTTGTTTAGCTCCTCCGTTATAACTTTACATTGTAAGTGAAAACATGTGATATCTATTTTTCCATTCCTGAGATATTTCACTTAGGATAATGGTCTCCAGTTCCATCCAAGTTGCTGCAAAAGACATTATTTCATTGCTTTTTATGGCTGAGTGGTACTCCATGGTGTAGATATACACCACACATTTCTTTATCTACTCATCCGTTAATGGGCACTTAAGTTGATTCTGTATCTCTGCAGTTGTGGATTGTGCTGTGGTAAACATTTGGATGCAGGTATCTTTTTGATAAAATAATTTCTTTTCCTTTGAGTAAATACCCAGTAGTGGGGTTGCTGGATCGAATGGTAGATCCACTTTTAGTTCTTTGAGGAATTTTCATACTGCTTGTACAGTGGTTGTACAAGTTTACATTCATTCCCTTTCACTGCAATTGTGCCCAAATCTATTGTTTTTCGACTATTTAATAATGGTGATTCTGACAGGGTAAGGTGACATCTCACTGGGATTCTTTTTTGCACATTTTACTTATGTATTTATTTTTATTTCAGAATATTACGGGGTTACAGATGCTTTGGTTACATAAATCACCTTTGCACCACTGAGTCAGAGCTACAAGCATGCCCATCCCCCAGACAGCAGGCACTGCACCGTTAGGTGTGAATTTACCCATTCCCTCCTTCCCCCCAACCTGCCCGGCACGCGATGAATGTTGCTTCCACATGTGTGCATAAGTTTTGATCAATTAGTACCAATTTAATGGTGAGTACATGTGGTGTTTGTTTTTCCATTCTTGTGATACTTCACTTAGAAGAATGGGCTCCAGCTCTATCCAGTATAATACAAGAGGTAGTTAACCATTTTTTTGTGGCTGAGTAGAACTCCATGGTATACATGTACCACATTTTATTAATCCACACATGTATTGGTGGGCATGTGGGTT
Source organism: Cheirogaleus medius (assembly GCA_008086735.1). NCBI lineage: Eukaryota > Metazoa > Chordata > Mammalia > Primates > Cheirogaleidae > Cheirogaleus > Cheirogaleus medius. The sequence continues at coordinate 8,547,068 of VBSM01003214.1, forward strand.
CTTTCCACATCTTTGCAATTGTGAATTGTGCTGCTATAAACATTCTAGTGCAGATGTCTTTTTTATAGAATGTCTTTTTTCCTTTGGGTAAATATCCAGTAGTGGGATTGCTGAATCAAATGGTAGTTCTACTTTTAGTTCTTTGAGGTATCTCCATATTGCTTTCCATAGAGGTTGTACTAGTTTGCAGTCCCACCAGGAGCGTATGAGTGTTCTTATTTCTCCCCACCCACGCCAACATTTGCAGTTTTGAGACTTTTTGATAAAAGCCATTCTCACTGGAGTTAAATGATATCTCATTGTGGTTTTGATTTGCATTTCCCTGAGAATATAGATGTTGAGCAGTTTTTCATATGTTTCTTGGCCATTAGTATATTTTCTTTTGAAAAGTTTCTATTCATGTGTTTTGCCCACTTTTTTAATGGGATTGTTTGATTTTTTCCTTGCTGATTTGCTTGAGTTCTTTATAGATTCTAGTTATCAGCCCTTTATCAGATGTATAGCATGCAAACATTTTCTCCCATTCTGTAGGTTGTCTATTTGCTCTAATGATAGTTTCCTTGGCTGTGCAGAAGCTTTTTAATTTGATCAGGTTCCATTTATTTATTTTTGTTGTTGCTGTGATTGCTTTTGGGGTCTGAGGAAAAGAATCCCTATTCAATAAATGGTGCTGGGAAAATTGGATAGCCACATGTAGAAGATTGCAACAGGATCCACATCTCTCACCACTCACAAAAATCAACTCATGATGGATAGCAGACTTAAACTAAGGCATGAAACCCTAAGAATTCTAGAAGGAAATGTTGGAAAAACTCTCATAGACATTGGCCTAGGCAAAGAATTTATAAAGAAGACCTCATTGGGATTTTAATTTGTATTTCCCTGATAATTAGTGATGTTGAACATATTTTGTATGTTTGTAGGCCATTTGTCTACCTTCTTTAGAGATAAGTCTGTTCATGTATTTTGCCCACTTTTTGATGGGATTATTTTTTTTTCTTGCTGATTTGTTTGAATTCTTTGTCGATTCTGGATATTAGCCCTTTGTCAGACATATAATTTGTGAATATTTTCTCCCAGTCTGTAGGTTGTCTGTTTACTCTATTGATTATTTCCTTTGCTGTGCAGAGGCTTTTTAGTTTAACTAAGTCCCATTTATTTATTTCTGTTGTTGCTTTATTTCCTTTGGGGTCTTAATAACAAATTCTTTGTATAGGCCAATGTACAGAAGAGTTTTTCCTGTTTTCTTCTAGAATTTTTGTGGTTTCAGGTCCTACATATACTCTAAATTTTGAAACTTCTAAATAAAAAGTTTTTTTTACATTATCCCCTTAGGATTATTCTAATGTCTAAAGTATCTGTAGTGATGCCTCATTTCATTTCTGTTATTGGTTATTTGTGCCTTCTCTTTGATCTTGGTCTGTCTCATGAGGGGCTAATTTTTTATTTGGTTACTGTCTGCTCTTATCATTTTACTTCTTCCACTTTCTTTGGGTTTATTATTCTATGCCTGACTTTGTGAGATGAAAGCATAAGTCATTTTTTTTCAGCCTTTCTTCTTTTATAACATTTTCATTTTTGGGTTGTAAGTTTACCTCTAAGCAAGACCTTAGTTGGATCCCCCCAAATAGTTAATTAATTGATTGATTTATTGCTACTTTTCCAGCTCCTTTCAGAGTGCCCAGTCTCTTCACTATGCTCAGAGTATTCCAAAGGATCCTCATTCCATTCGTGTTAAAGCCCAATCCTTGCCTTGGCACACTTGTCTCTCCCTGAGCTGCCCCTGCTCCCTCCTTGATCATGTCTCCTACTGCCCACCCCCGTATCCACCTTGCTGCAGCCACACGGGCCTCCTTACTGTTCCTGAAGAACATCATGCACTCTCCTGTCTCAGGGCCTTTGCACTTGCTGTTGCCCCTATATGGAAAGCTTATACTTCAAATAGCCACGTGGATTGCTCTTTTCCTTCCTGAAAGGGTTTCTCTGACTACCCCATATAAAATGGCACTCACTAGAACCCACTATTGCCCTTACCTTGATTTATTTTTCTTCATATTGATTCTTGCCAACCGACATAGAATAAATTTACATGTTTATTTATTGTTTGGCTACTCCCTTCTCCTCTCTTTAGAATGTAAGCTCCATGAGAACAAGGATTTTTTTTTTCTGATTTATTTATTTCTGTATCTCCATAGCCTACAATAGTGTCTGGCACATAGTAGATGATCTAAAAATACTTGCTGAGTGAATGGATTCTGTATTTAGAGCCAGAGATCTGGATTAAATAGTTCTAAATCTGTCACTAATTACCCATGTGACCTTGAGCAACCAAATGAAACTTTCTAAGCTTTAAATCTTTTATTCGTATAGTGGAATAATCATTATCGCCCCTGAGATACTGAATGTCAAAGTTCTTTATGAAATATAAAAAATTATGAGACAATTTTGACTCATAAATCAAAGGAGACAAATTGACTTGTCAATGAGACAATTTTGACTCCTAAATTTTGACTATAATAAATCAGAAAATGTCTTACATGTCTTGAATTTCTTTCTATTTGGACTTCCATGATGTTAAAATCTCACTCCTTTGGGACATTTTATTGTTTTTGGCTCTTGTTAAAATGTAAGTATCTTTCCTGGAAAGGATAATATTTTCACACTTCTGTTGCCATTAACTTGTCAGCAGGAATTAGTATTTGAATTCATTGTCACTGAAGACATGGGACAGAGGGGAGATGTGTTTTGATGGAGAAAAACAGTAAGTCAAAGTCTGGAGCATTGGGTTGGGTTGAGAAGAGTTCTGGAAGGGCATTTCTAAGCGGGCACCAGGGGAAAAAACTGAAAAAGTTATTTATTACTCAGATTAGGCTAGGTTATGTTGCAGTGGAAACCAATCTCAGATTCTCAGAATATTCACCCAGGAAAGGTCAGTTTCTTACCCATATAGAGTCTTCCTTGGGCCCAGGCTACCCTCAAGGAGTCGGGGGGAGGCAGTTGTGTTATTGTACATGTCCATGTGCGGACTTTGTAGGGAGTCTTAATTTAAAAACTTTAATAAATTTAACAAAGTTTTATAAGACTATCATAGTCTAAATCTATCTTGGTAAAAGATTGTACAGCGTTTATATAGGAATATGCTTGAAAGTACTATTGTCATTCTGTAGTGCTTTTCACATTGAGTTTAGATATAATTATCACATTTTCCAACTGAAAGTTGTGTCTTGTGGTTTGATGAATATGTTTGTTTATGGAGAAATGAGACACTTTATTTGAATTACAACTTTAAAACAGTGCTACCATTCATGGAGCACTTATTGTGTACTGGAAAGATTAAGTAGAAGAACTTAGACCAAAGTCAAGTCTGTTTGGTTCCAGAGTCTGTGGTCATTACCACCAGGCAATGCTGCCCACCCCTCTCCAGCTAATACATCCTGAATGTGTAATTGCCGCAGGTCTATCGCTAGCCCCAATTTGATGATGATGATGAATATATTAATATGGTGTGGGTTATATTTAATTTCACAGCATTTGGGTCCTAGTTTACAGTCCCAAAGATGTCCTGTTGTATATGTTTGACATTCCCAGAACTACAATCACTTCCTTGGGTTAAGACTTCGCCTGTGGTAAACCCCCGTAAAAGTGCAAACATCTTTCCTGGGAGCAATAATAAATTAACACCAATAACTATGACCACATTAGCAAGAAACAGCCAATTTATATAATCAGGAATAGTTAAGTGGTAAAGATAAATTTAAAATAGTCAATTTGTTAGAAAGCAATTTAATGTATATACACTCGAATAATAAATTAAATTGAGTGGTAGGTATATTTCACATAACCGTGATGGGTAGGCCAGTAAGGGAAGGGTTTTCTAACTGATGATAGTTATCAGGAAAGGTTTCTTAGAGTAGGTGGCAGTTGATATGAATTTTGAAATCCTGATTGACTTGAAAATCATGTACTGGCCGGGCATGGTGGCTCACACTTGTAATCCTAGCACTTTGGGAGGCCACGGTGGGAAGATTGCTTGAAATCAGGAGTTCAAGACCAGCCTCAGCACAAGCAAGACCCCATCTCTACTAAAAAAAATAGAAAGAAATTAGCTGGGCAGCTAAAAAAAGAAAAAAAATTATCCGGGTGTGGTGGCGCACACCTGTAGTCCCAGCTACTCAGGAGGCTGAGGCAGTAGGATTGCTTAAGCCCAGGAGTTTGAGGTTGCTGTGAGCTAGGCTGATGCCACGGTACTCTAGCCTGGGCAACAGTGTGAGACTCTGTCTCAAAAAATAAAAAAAGAAAACCATGTACTGTATTTGTCTAATAATTCTGATTTTTAAAAAATCCTAACATAAGGCTCTATTGTTGTTTTTTTTTCCTGTCCACAATATTAATAGTCTACCTTTCTGCATCTTCTTTTTTGCTGGAAAATGTTTCTTCTTCTACTCTAATCATGTGACTTGAGTGGGGAGCTGCCATCTTTTTAGTGCTCTCTCTCCTGGACAGTGTTGATTGGCTCAGAGACAGGTACTCAGTCTAGTCCAGGCCAATCAGAATACCTAAACGTATGACCACAGTTGATGAGTTCAATGATAGGTACATGATCCAACATTGGACAATCACTTTTGAGTTTGGGACTAGAGCAAGTGAATCTCGATTCTTCTATGGGTTTGTGCACTGTGAGATTTGAAGTCCTGGAGCTCTGGGGGGGCCATGTTCCTGGGTGGTCTATTTTAAGAAAGAATGAGGTGCCCTGAGGGCTGAAACAGAAATGAGACACACAAAAAGAGTCTGATGGCATTTCTAGTTTTGGTTCCAGGGGTCTCTGAGATCTTATGCTCTGTTTTGGTTGTTCAGTCTTCATATGAATAATTTCTATTAATAATAACCCCACTGTTGCCACCATTGTATGCCCTTGGCTAATTTGAGTTGAATTTTTGTCACATGTAACTAAGAGTCCTCACTAATATTTACTGTGACTTTATGTTGAAATAGGTAGAATAGGGATTATAATCTTTATTTCACAGAGAGAAAATGAGGCTCAGAAACAATAATGTAACCAAGATACTAAAATAGATTAGGAGTTGATCCAAAACAAATATCAAATCTTCTCTCACTGGAGAAAACATTGGTAGGTACAAGCAGATGTTCCATGACAAGTCTGGTGGCCTAGGATACTCAGTATATGAACTATGAATACAATAGCTTCCCATATCTGAGGGTATTATGAATGTTCTGACACCAACTTTTGGTATCATTTTAGGTTGGGTTTTTTTGGGTTGTTGTTGTTTTTGTCAGCAAAATCTTGGCTTTTGAGGAAAAATAAGGAAGTCCAATTCTACCACAGAACCCACTTCCCACTTTACTTTAGGTCCATGGGGTTGCCCAGGTCTGGAAGCAATTATAACTATCTGTTTTGTACTTTAGTGATATAACACTGAAAAGAATAGATTTTTGACAAGGACTAATTTCAAAATGATACTAGATGATTGGTTGTTTCACTCTTACCAAAGCACACTCAAATCTGTACTAACCTAGGGATACAGAAACATTCAGAAAGAATAATCCTTCAAATTTTAGGATAAATTTTATTTAGAGAAAGATACTGTCTTAAAAAAAAAGAAAAAAATTAGGGCATTACAAATTTTATATCCTCCCTTATTTCAAAAAAGATTTAAGGTAGCTCGAAAGGATATAAACATGGAGGAAAATAATAAGTTAAAAATAGAAGAGAAATAAAAATGATAGTAAGGTAGGGACATTAAATCAACTTAGGAGTGAGGCTAATAAACAATGAATATGCCACAGTCCTACATATATTTGACAACTGGCCCCAAGTTAGGCTTTAAGCTTTTTTGCTGTCAGTACAAATAGGGAAATCCAATCAGTGATGCAATTTGCGATGTCCATGAGCTAAAACAAACCAAATCCTTAGAAGAAGTACAGCTGTATCCGATACTAAGACCAGAAATAACATGCCCCTGGGTTCTTACAAAGAGAGCACTGTGTTATATAATGTAAGAGGACCCAAGGGCCTCCTTCCAGGAGACCCAAGGATGAGGATCCTCCCTCCCCAGCTTCCTGAGCAGCTATAATTACAGGTGATCACCATTGCACTTGGCAACCATATATATATACACACACACACACACACATACACACACACGTAGACATTATATATATACATAAAATACATTATATATAATGTATTTTATATATATATGTTTTTTATATATATATATATATATATATATTTTGAGACAGAGTCTTGCTCTGTCACCCAAGCTAGGGTGCAGTGGCATCATCATAGCTCACTGCAACCTCAAACTCCTGGGCTCAAGTGATCCCCTTGCCTCAGCCTCCCAAGTTGCTGGGACTACAGGTGCATGCCACCACACCTAGCTAATTTTGTCTATTTTTTTGTAGAGACGGGGTCTCACTCATGCTCAGGTTGGCATCAAACTCCTGGCCTCAAGTGATCCTTCTGCCTCAGCCTCCCAAGGTGCTAGGATTATAGGTGTGAGCCACTGTGCCCAGCCCACCCTAATATATTTTTAAGTGTAGATTTTACTTTGACTCAATTTTAAACCTAACCTCATTTTAGTAAGGTAGATAGGCTAATTCTATGTTTCTTATGCCCTTTAAATCAAGTTTATAAGTTTTAAAAAAGGCTGTCATAACCTAACATTTTTTTATGTACCACTAATGGCATGTGTGCCACACCTTGGGGAACATTGACTTAGGGCAAAAGAAATCTGGTATTTGAATATGCATGACCTCATTGCAACTTAATATTTCTTGAGAGGTATTATTATTACCACCAGAGATGAGAAAATTGAGGTTAAAGAACTTTTATAAGGTTCTACAATAACTGAGCAGGGATGAAACTCAAGTCTTCTGATGAAAATCAAGTTCTGTCTTCTAGATGAGTATACAGAAGGCCTTTTTCCCAAACTGAAGTTCAAGGCTTCTTTGCCTGTTCCCCCCTTTGCTTCCTGCCAGAATGCCCCAGCCCTCCTTGGTCCGTCGTGATGCCTACCTGCGGTTTTTGGAGCCAGGGCTGCTGGACCAAAGGGAGGAAGTCTGTCAGGCATATGTGGAACCCAAAAGAGGAACTTCGTCAACTGTCATGGACAGCCCTGCCACTTTGTGACTCTGTGGGTTTTTTGGGAAGTGTTTTTGTGTATCACCAGTCTCTCATGAGGTGGGGACCTTTGTCCTGGGTTGGTCTTCTCCACTGGTGGAAAGTACGGCTGGGAGATTTGGAATGGTTGCAGTTTGACTTTGATTCTTGGCAGGTGCTGTCACTGTGAGCTTTTTGGAAAGACTTAGAGATGTGGTTTGTTGCAGAAGATTATGAGATTCTTCCTAATCTTGGGGAACGTTTTGAGTCATCCCTGGCAGCAGTTTTCTGGTGACAACTTGAGCAAACTTAGAATGGAGAAGCCATCTCCATCCCTCACATGAATATGACTTTGGGTAAATCATCTTGAGCTCTGGACCCATGGTTGTGATCTACACTCCTACTGAGCCCTGATTTTTGGTGTAAGACTTTTTCTTCTTATTTTTTAATGAAAACAATGTTTTATGCTCTATCCATCTCTTAATTTTTTTTAGTCTTGTATAATTTTAAAAATTTTATTTTTAAAACACTTTATTTTGAGACCATTATAGATTCACATGCATTTGTACAAAATGCTACGGAAAAATCCTATGTACCTTTTACCCATTTTCTCCTAATGGTAACATCCTTAATGAGATTTAAAAATTACTGAGGTATAATTTATGTAAAACAAAATTCACTGTTTTATGCACTTAAGTTTCCTTTATGTCTTTTCATGGCTTGATAGCTCATTTCTTCTCAGTAGTGAGTAATACTTCATTGTATGATGTACCACAGTTTATTTATCCATTTACTCATTGACAGACATCTTTGTTGCTTTCAAGTTTTGGCAATTATGAATAAGGCTGCTATAAACATCCATGGGCAGGTTTTTATGTGGACACATTTTCAATTTCTTTGGGTAAATTCCAAGGAGAGCAATTGCTGGATTGAATGGTAAGAAACCACCAAACTGTCTTTCAAAGTGACTGTACCATTTTTCATTTCCACAAGCCATGAATGGGAGTTCCTGTGGCTCCACATTCCTGTCAACATTTGGTGGTGTCAGAGTTCTGAATCTTGGCCATTCCAATATGTGTGTAGTGGTATCTCATTGTTTTAATTTGCATTTCTTTGATGACATATGAAGTGGAGCTTTTCATATGCTTATTTGCCATCTATATATCCATTGTGGTGAAGTGTCTTTAGACACTTCAAAAGAATAGATCTTTGGCCTATTCTTTTAATCTTTTTATTTGTTTCCGTATTGTTGAGTTTTAAGCACTATTTTTATATTTTGGATAACAATCCTTTATCAGATATGTCTTTTGCAGATATAGTCTCCCCGTCTGTGGCTTGTATTTTCATTCTCTTTATAGCATAATTTTAAAGAAGTCCAGTTTGTCAATTCTTTCTTTCATGAATTGTACCTTTGGTGTTATATCTAAAAAATAATCACCAAACCCTAGGTCATCTAGATTTTATCCTACATTATAGTCCAGGAGTTCTATAGTTTTGCATTTTATATTTATATCTGTGATCCATTTTGAATTTATTTTTGTGAAGGGTATAAGGTTTGTGCTCAGTGGATGTTCCGTTGTTCTAGTATCATTCATTGAAAAGACTTTGTTTTTTGGTTTTTTTTTTGCCATTGCTCCTTTGTCAAAGATCATTGACTATATTTATGTGGGCTTCTATTCTGTTCCATTGATCTATTTGTCTGTTCTTTCACAAATACCACATGGTCTTAATTACTGTAGCTTTATAGTAAGTCTTGAAGTTAGGTAGTGTCAGTTCTCCAACTTTGTTCTTCGCCTTCAGGATTGTGTTGGTTATTCTGGATCTTTTGCCTCTCCATATAAACCTTAGAATCAGATTATCAATATCCACAAAATAACTTGCTGGGATTTTGATTCAGATTATATTATTAATAAATCTAGAGATCAAGTTAGGAAGAATGGACATCTTGACAATATTGAGTATTCCTATCCATGAACATGGAATATCTATTTTTCTAGTTCTTTTTCTATTTCTCTCATTATACTTTTGTAGTTTTCCTCATGTAGATCTTGTATAAATACTTATATCTATGTATTTAATTTTTTTGGGTGGTAACATAAATGGTATTGTGTTTTTAATTTCAAATTCTACTTGTTTATTTCTGGTATATATGAAAACAATTGACTTTTGTATATTAACCTTGTATCCAGAAACCCTGTGTAATTGGTTATTTCTGGATTTGGTTCTTTTGCCTATTTTATTTCTTGACAAAAGTATTTTTTTTCCTTACTTCTTTGTATGTCTTGTTATTTTTAATTGAATGCTGAACATTCTGGGTAAAAAAGCAGTAGAGACTAAAATAAATAGTAAAGATAAAATGAAATAAAATAAAATAGTAACTAATGCCCATTCTGGGCATTTTCAGTCAAGCCATTAGTATGGGAAGTTGAATCAATTTACTCAGTTTTTGAGCTGAGTTTCTTTTGTTGTTGTTGTTGCTATAATTACCTTTAGTGCCCCACAGATGTTTAGTGTGAATCCTGGCATCCTGGAGAGTTTTTCTCACTGTTCCAACAACATGGGCTTGAATTGCATGGGTTCACTTATATGTGAATTTCCTTCTGTCTCTGCTACTCTGAGACAGCAAGACCAACCCTTCGTCTTCCTCCTCCTCCTCAGCCTATTCGACATGAAGATGATGACGATAAAGACCTTTATGATGATCCACATCCACTTAAAAATAGTAAATACATTTTCTCTTCCTTATGATTTACTTAATAGCATTTTCTTTTCTCTAGCTTACTTTATTGTAAAAATACAATATATGATACATATAATGTATAAAAATATGTGTTAATCAACTATTTATGTTATCACTAAGGCTTCTGGTCAACAGTAGGCTATTAGTAGTTAAGCTTTTGAAGAGTCAAAAGTTACAAACAAATTTTCGATAAGGTGGGGGGTTGACATCCCTAACTCCCTCATTGTTCAAGGGTCAACTATAATTTCTTTTTCTTTTAGTTTGGGTGGCCTCAACATTTTCTTTTGTCTTTCTGTGATCTAAGTGGAGGCTTGAAGTCATTTCATTTGTTTGTGTTGTCAGAATCAAAATGTGATGGTAGGAAATCAGTCAGAGCCAAAGTTATTGTACTTAGAAACATAGTACGAATTATGCAAGTACCGTATAAAGCACATTTCAAATGAATCAGACACTTAGAATTTGCTATGGTGTTCTCCCATCAAAACTCTTAGCTACTCTTTTAATATTTCATGGACTAGACACTTAGAGGCAATTATCACTCAGTGAATTTAATCCAATATTAAGGAGAATTTGCTCTTGAATTTTAACTGTAATTATCCTTTTCTAATATGGGGACAATCTCTTTCAGACTGGCAACTGTAAAGTCAACTGAGTTAGGTGCACCCAGACCATGTGAATAAAAGTGTAATATTCTTTGTGGGAAGATTCCACAAATACCTCCAAAGTTGCATCTGTAAGCTTTGATGATCTTATGTCTGTGTCATCCATGGAGGCCAAGTCATGTGACAATGCTGGTTAAATGTCCTGGGAATGATGAAAATGCAGAAATGGTAGTGACTTCTTAAAAGATGGATATCAAGTGGCAGGGCCTGAAAGCCAATTGATTGACTGATTTATTTTGTATTAGGCAACAAAGTGACGCAGAGCAGAGTGGCATAAGGGAACCACTGCTGAGATCTGTGCACGTGACTTGGATTTAAATCCCGATTTTACTGATAAAAAGTATGGTAAGGTGGAAAGAGCTGAATTCTAGGTCTAGACAGGACTGGGTGTAACTCTTCAGCTCTGCCCATTAAGATTTTGTGACTTTGGGTTATGTAAAAGAGCTGCAATTTCCTAGTTAGCTAAATGGGCATAATTATACCTACCTTGCAGCACTCTGGAGAGAACATGAGATCATGTATTTCCAGAGTGTCTGGCATGATCAGGGCCCTATAAATAATTAGGATATTGGGATGATTCCAATTGTAAAAGTCATCCTCTTTGAACATCATTCTCCTTATGTGTAAAATGGAGATGATAACACATATCTCACTGAGCCATTGAGCAGTTCAAGTGAGATAATGTACATAAAAGAGCTTTCTAGAATGCAAAGCCTAATGTTATTTCTCTTCTCATAAAAGTAGTTATTCAAGGGATATTACAGCCACCATTCATTAAGCATGTCATTATGCTGTTGTAGTCACCTCCTATTCACCCCATTGGTGAGGTGGGGATTCCTGCTCTGGGATGATGGGGATGGCCAGCACATGACACTTGACACTGGGCAGATGGGATTGACAGCAGTTTGTCGGTCACAAGAGCTGTCCTCACAGTCCAGGGGAGGCAGACACCTCTGGTAACACTGTGCTTGGGAGCGGATTAAACTAGTAGGGATTGATGTAGGGGTAGGCTTTGTAGTTCCCATGGGAGGATGCGATTGGCTCGTTTGGATAATTTTGTGGGCTGGCACAGAATGAAAACCCACTACTAAGAGATAATTGGGAACTGCACTTGGTCCCTTTGAAAAGGAGAGTTATTTGGCCAGGAGACCTTATCAGCGAGAGCAGGTAGGGAGGGGCACTTGTGATTATGCCATTGGAAGCCCTCCTGGCTTCTCCAAGATGTCAAGGCAGCGCACAATATTGGGCTTTAACCACTTCGGTAGGGTGCTCACCGGCCGCAAAACCTTTCCCACAGCCGGCACTCACAGTCCGCATGGTAGTTTGTGCTGTGCATTGACGACGAACCCATTTTGCTCTTGTGTGATGAGGAAAGCTTTAAAGCACTGAAAGCTTGTTTTACTTTACAGGCAGCTTTAGGAAAATAACTATAATAACTCCTACTAAGGACTTGTTAAAAGGTCACAGATTCGTAGTAACTTATTAGCTGAACGTACACACTGCAACTGCAGAGATAAAAGCTGTAAAAGCAAAAGTTTTGGCTGTCGGCTAAAGTCAACGCTCGGCTGTGTGCGTTCATCTGTGGCTGTCGGCTGTAGTCGACGCTCGTACCAAAGTGGTTCAGTTTAGGCCTTATGTCACACTTGTGCCAGGGAATTTGTAAGTCTTTAAAATCCTCATTGGCCCTCCAAGGTGGATGTTATGGTCTGAATATTTGTGTTCCCTCGAAATTCATATGTTGAAATCCTAACCCCCAAGGTGATATTTTTAGGAGGTAGGGACTTACTTTTGGGCTCTGCCCTTATGACTGGGATTAGCGTGTTTATAAAAGAGACTCTAGGGAACTGGCTTGTCCTTTCCACCATGTGAGGATACCGTGAGAAGTTGCTGTCTGTGGGGAAACAGGACTTCACCAAACACAGAATCTGTTGGAGCCTCGATCTTGTACTTTCCAGCCTCCAGAACTGTGAGCAATAGATTGTTGTTGTCTATAAGCCACCTAGTGTATAGTGTTTTGTTATAGCAGCAGGACTGGACTTAGACAAGGAATATTATTATTCTCCCCATTTTACAGCTGAGGAAACTGTGGGCTGGGGAGGACAAGCCACACAGCAAGTGGCCATGCCAGCTCGTGTTTGAATCCTGGCAAGGTGGCCGACCCCTTCCTGAGCTGTGGCGTGGGATCTGGGGGTGTTGGGAAGCATGGTGCCGGAGTGGTGTGAGACTCAAGGTGGGAGGCCCATCAGAGCTGTCCCAGCGGTGTGGTTGTGGCAGTGAATGCCCACCAGACGTTGTGAACTCAAAAATGCCCAGACTTGTCACAGCTCATGTAAACGAACACATCGAGACAGAAGAGTAAGGCTCAGGTTCAAGGACAAACTAGGGAGAGGTGGGAACTAGCAGCACACATTCCTTCCCGGAGGGACAGCCACTACTCGGTTCTAGCTGACTGTGCCAGGTGTGCAGGCAAGATGAGTGTCACCAGTTATTGGGATGTCTGGAGGGAAGTCAGAAATGTGAGTGTAAACGTGGAGCAGTCCTATTTTAAAGGCTGGCCACACATATGATTAAAAAGTATATTGCAGAGGCCACACTGTGTGGGTGAAGCAAAACACATCTGTAGGCTGGACTTGCTCCTGGGCTCTGAGCCACAGGAGCAGGTGATGGCAGAGGGACAGCCCTGGGCCCTGATGCAGCTGCTGACCTGGAGTTCTACCAGACATGGTTTTGGCTACGGCGCTAAGTGGCAGACTTGAGGGCATTTTCCTTTCAACATGAGACTGTCCATTATCTACACCCATGGCGTCAGGCTTCTCCAGTCTGGAGGCACACCTGCATTCACACTGATCTCAGTACCTGACTTGCTCCGTATTTTTTCCTGCCATCCCCAGGGATGGTGTGTGCTCCTGAGTAAGGCAGTTCGAGAGAAGCAGTGTAGTGGTGAACAGTCTGGGTTTGCATCTTTGACCTTCTGTTTACTCCCCTTGTGACCTAGCGTGTGTTCCTTCCCCTTTCTGTTCCAGTTACTCATCTATAAAATAGGAATCGTAATTTGACCTATCTCCAAGGGTGGCTTGAGAATTAGAAAAGATAATAATGTTAAGGAAGTGGAAAAATGGCATGTAACAAGTGCTTGACAAATGTCAGCTATGTACATTCACATTTCCTTTTCCCTGTCCCATCGATTTGGAGCATCTATTTGCTGGTTCTGATGCACTGACCCCCAGGACAATTCCCTCTGTGTTGCCCAGAGCCCTCAGGATGCTACGGCTGCATTTATTTATTCATTCAGAAAATATTATTCGAGGGCCCACCGTGTGCCAGGTTCTGTTCTAGGCGTTGGAGAATCCTCAGCCGTGAAGAAGATAGAGAAGAAGCTTATATTCTAGTGCCCAGGACTGACAATAATCAGGCAATCCAATAAATGAACAAAATCATTCCCAAGTACTTGCTGCTATGAAGAAAAAGAAAATGGTGATGTGACAGTGAGTGACCAGGCAGCTACTTTCGACTGGGTGCTCAAGAAAGGCCTCTCTGAGGGGTTGTCATTTGACTTGAGGTTCGAATAACAAGAAAGTATCTTGTCATTTAAAAATTTGGAGGAAGAGTGTTCCAAGCTTATGGAACAGCAAGTGCAAAGGTCCTGAGGCAGGAATAAGCTTGGCTTGTCCAGGGCGAAGGCAAGAGGTCAGAGTGGCTGGAGTACAGAGGATAAAGGGAGGAGGGCAAGCCAGGAACCACATCACACAGGCTTTGCAGTCCAAGGTTTAGTTATATTTTAAGCCCTAGGTAGAGGATTTGAAGCAGGGAAGTGATGTGACAAGACCTGATTTATATTTTATATTTGTATGTCCAATGCATCACTCTTGCTGCAGTGTGGAGGGTGGATTCTTCAACAGGAGGGGAGGCAGAAGGGCTGTCAGCCACAGTGTGGACGTCCGTGGAACAGGTAGGGGAGGCAGGGAGAATGGCTCTTCCCCAGATTATCTTTTCATTCATTCATTTATTCATTCATTCATTCAACAGCTCTTTCTCATGTGTCTGCTATGTGTCAGTCATATGTTAGGCACTGGGAGTCCATTGACACATGAAATTGTCATGCGCTCTGCTATCTTAGAGCTTTCAATCAAATGTCCCTCTTGGTTTCCTGGGTCCTGAAGCCATGCTGTCTGCACATCATCTTTCATGAACATCCTCCATGTTGGTCGTCACACTCTTTTTCCTCCCGTCTCCCTAGGCACCTTCCCTACAACTCCCAACCTCCCTCAGCAAAACACAAGGCCTGTGAATGAGGGATGCAAAATGGACACAGAGGAGGAAGGAGGCACCTGAACGTACCTGCTAGAAGCACAGAATCTCACTGAAGCCTGTACACATGTTTGTGAGCATCAGGCTATTGGGTGGCAGGGGGGGTGCTCTACCTCCAGGTGACCATGGAGGGAATTACAGGTCATAAAGGTGATCTTAATTTCTGATCTGTTTTCAATAAAGTCAAACTTTTTCTTTAAAAGATAAATTATTTTTTTGTCAGGTAGTGAAACAATATTGCTTAGTATTGGAGAACACTTTCTCAGATTCAATTCACAACCACAGGCTCTTGCATGAAATACTGGGTGTAACCTCATTCTCCAATGGCAAAGAAAGTGGGCAAACCACTTTCTTCAAATGAAACCAAGCATCTGATGATTGTCTTTTACTGTCTGATAGAGGCTGGTGAAAAGAACTTCCAAGAAAATCTGACTGGTGGGCTAAACAAATCTACAGCTTCTTTCCAGACAAGAAATGTCAGTTACACTTTTTAATGGAGAGAGAGTGACTTCAAATTGCAAGGAAGCAACCAGGAGTGGATCAATAACCTAGTAGGTTCTATGTGTCAGGGACCTACTCGTGTGGAGTGAATAAAGATGTGAGAATTCTGGCAAAAGGACAAGTGAAAAAAATCAGTTTAAATCAATCCCAGAATTTTTTTTTCATGACAATGAGATCCTTTTTGCAGGATGTTATTCAGAGACACAATATGTAAAAGGGAGAAAATAGAATCTGTTTTGAAAGTGGGAAGGTAATTAGTATTCAGCCTGTTGCCATCCACCCTACCCCAGGTTAAGTCTTGGAGCTTTAGTCCTTCAAGGAACATAGTTGGGACCCTATTGATTTAAACCATGATAGAAAACAAAGATTGTGTTAATCCTTTTTTTCCCTCAGCTAAATTTTATTGAGACTATATGCTAGGCACTTGGCTAACAAAGCAATTTACATACACAGCGCTGTGTTTGATGGGATGAAATAACTATTGTTATACCTGCTGTCGAAATGAGGAAACTGAGGCTCAGGGTGGTTAGACCATGTTCCCGAAGCCATTCAGTTGCTAAGGGGCAAATCTTGGCTACACACTCAGAGCTGACATTGAAGTTCTTGCTTTTTAACTAATAAACTCTACTTTCTCTCTCTCTTTGACAGGCTCTTCAATTCTCATCAAAAGCAGAGTGTTTCGACGAATGCTTACAGAAAGGAGACCAGGAGGAGAAAAAGGAGGAAGAAGGAGTATGTGGAGGAGGCAGGGGCAGAGGGAAGAGTAGGACTTCAGCCAGTGACAAAGAGGAAATTAATGTAAAGTGATAAAAACCCAAGGAACCAAATGTTAAGAATGGAAATTCCTTGGAAAATCCAAAGAAAGACAATATCATGAGGGGAGAAGAGAAGGAAGAGGTGGGCTCAGATGCAAGCTTACTATTTAGTGATCAAAATGCCAGGATTTCAGGCAGCACCAGGCTCCCTGTTTCTGTTTTGATGCGATCACTTAGTCATTTACAGTCGGGATAATGCTCACGAAAGAGCAGACGGACCCAGGAGACTGGCCCAGGACTTCTGCAGCTAACCGGAGCTGGGCGGTCTTTTTGGGCACCCAGCACACGAGACCCTGCCCTGGATGGTGGCTCTTCATGCCATCAAACAATCTCTTTTCTCCTACTGACTGAAGTTTTAGCTAGGTTGCTGAGATCATTGGCTGGGTTGGGCTCCCTGAGACAACAGTGACCAGACCTAAGGGACAACCTGGAAACCAAGAACCTGGCTGTGGGATGTCTTGTTCTCCAAAAGAACAAATCAGGGAAAAGGAATCAGGGAGCAAGCTGTCAGCTTCTTTGTGGTGACTGCTCTCCGCCACTGGCTAGCCCATTTGTGGCTGAGATGAGTAGAATCCATGCCGCACACTACCCAGGTTTTGGGTAGAGTTGGTGACATAGCTCCTACTCCTGTTATTGGCCAACTAAGTGGGTGACCACTGGGTGGAAACACCTGCCCTCATGACAAAGGGCAGTTCACATCCTCATCCTCTGCCTCCACTCGCCTCTCTTAAACACCCCCACCATAGTTGCTCCTTCCTTACTTTTTCAGGTAAGGGATGGGACGTCACCAGAAAGGTGTGTTGGAGAGTATGTTGGGTCTTCTGGGAAGGACAGAAACATTCATTAAAGACCTTCTGTATCCCAGGCAATTCACAAGCCTTCTCTGATCAGATTCTCCCCAACTCTAAGCAAGGGAGTATTAACTCTGTTTTGTAGGAGATATTTGGAGGGATTATATTGTCTGTCCAATTTTTAAGTTTTTTTTTTATTTTTTGAACTCCTTTCTCCTTTAGGTGCCCTGCACCTCTTGAGAGGGCATTTATTGATAAGATGCTTGGCCCTAACCTAAGGGCACCAGGATAGGTACCAAAGGCAGGACACCAGCTCTAGCAGGGACACTGTGGAAGCCAAGCAGATGACTAAGAGGCAGTCAGGTACAGGGTGACAGGGAGAAGAGGAGGATTAAATGGAAAGTGTGGATAAAGACATTCAGATTCAAGGAAAACACCACTACCTTGGTAAACAAAATAAAGCCAGAGCTTTTCAGTTTACAGCCTTCTGAGTAGATCATCCTTTTGAGTGCAGTGTTGGTTTGCTTATTTCTTTTGGCCACCATCAAAACTAGCGCGTCCCCTATCAATTCTCTTCAGCTTCTGCTTTGTGTTGGCAGGAGTGGGTGGTGGCAATGAGCTAATCAGACACATGAACCCCGACTGCCGGGTGACTTGGCTAATGGGCAACTCCTCTCATGACTTAATGGCATAATTGGGCTAAAGCACATTGCTTCTGATGTTGGGCCCAGGGCATTGACAAATGACGGGAATTCACACTGTGCCCAGCGTCCTCGTCCCTGCAACTGCGCCTCTGTGCCAGGAGCAGGGTGGGACAGGAAGTGTCAAGTGACCCAGCCTTGTTTCCCTTCAACAGTGGCATCAATAAGATGGCCAGAGCCTAATTATTGGGCTAAAAATTCTGAATTTCTGTATCACTTAGTGGACCCACGAGAGGGATGGTGGCAGAAACTATGGCAATTTTAAATTCATTTAATAATATTTTGGTTAATCACATTTTGAACTCCTAATAAACATATACATACTTTTTTATAAGTTAAAAAACACACTTGTGGTAAAAAGAAAAAAGGTACAAAGAGGAAAAGTCCCCATCACCCACCCCCAAACTCCCAGGCCCATTGCCCTAAAGGAAGGAAGTTAACTTCTTGTAAATATCTGAGCTAAGGAAGACCACCTATAACTTGCATATGCTATCCCAGAAGAACTAACAACAAACAAACAAGCAACCCCATCTTCTTTCCCTCCTTCCCCATCCCCGGGCTCTGTATTATGCCAACAGCGTGGTCTTGTTCTTACGCATTTGTCGTCCACTCTCCTGGCTTTCTCTGTCCACTACTGTGGAACCCTCTTTTCCATTTCAAAAGATGCCTTTTTCAGAAAAAAAAGAACCTGTTATAAGAGGCTTACACTTGAGTGTAGAAAAAATGGTCATGAATATAGAATTTGGGATTTGGAAGGAATTCTATAATCGTGGAAGCGGAGACCTTGGAAAAGGAATACATCGGCTACTTTGGGTGTGTATACAATCTTGGGGGTTATAAAAGGGCTTTGCTGTCCAACATTCTACTCAACCGTCTTCCCAGCTCCTGTATGGATGGAGGGGTCGGCAGTATTATTTCCACCGTACAGATGGGGAAACTGAGCCTCCTAGAGGTTGACTTCCCCAACAGCCAGTGCACCTGTCCCCGGGGCACGGGCATGGGAGGCCTCCGCCTCCCTGGCATCAGCAGCCCGTGGAGGGATCTCAGGCGTGGTGAGGAGACAGCAGGCATGGGAGGCAATTCCCAGAACGCCCCACATTGCAACACTTGGGATGCTGCTGTTTTGCATAAGCTGACAGCCAGCTCTGACTGCACTTCCCAGGTTCAGTCTGGCTCCTGGGCCTGGGCTTCCCAGGCATGGAAATGACATTATCAGGGCTTGGAGCAGAGGAGCAAGTGGCGCTCTGGGCACTCAGCCAGCAGGGGCTCTTCCCAGGACTCTGCCTCAGTGATGGGAGCCACCTTGTCTCCCTCTGTTTTCTGTCAGCCTTCCCTTAATTTGGTGCCGTTGCCTCTTGCATGAGGGGTGATGTCTGTTTCCCTTTGCCTACGTGAGGGTAAGGGGTGGAGGGGAGGGAAAAGGCCAGAAAGTTGGGGTTGATTCAATGAGCAGGGGCTGTGCTAGGCAACACATTCACTCTTGAGGACTTCACAGCTTGGGGGACAGGTGGTCAGACGCATAGCAAAGTGAATAAGCAAGCAATTGCATTTGCATTCAAGTGATAGAGAGTCAAAGTAACAGCGAGTTAAACAAGAGCCTTCTTTCTGTCCAGTTCCTCGAAATGTGGAGTTGGGTGGCCCAAGGGTGGCCTGGGAGCTCTGCGATGTCACCAGGACCCCAGGCTCCTTTGGTTCTTCTGCTCTGCAATTTTAGTAGTATTGTTTTGTGGTCATAAGATGGCTGTTGGAGATCCATGTCGCATGTCTCAAGCAGGAAGAAGGAGAAAGGGGGAAATGTAAATGAGTATATACCCTTTTCACTTTCCTGAAAGCTTCACCCCAATGTACTGACTTACATTTCTTCGGCTACCCTATCTGCAAAGGAGGCTAGGAGGTATTTTGTTTTATTTAGCTATTTTTCTTTTCTATGGAGGGCACATCATCATCTCTAACAAAATAATCTTTGTTACTATGAAAGAAGAGAAGAAGGGATGTTGGGTAGACTACTAGCCCTCTCAGCCAATCTGGGCAATTTCGGTGCATTGTGGATGCTCTGCAGAATAGATAAATAATGCATGTGGGGGGGGAGGGGTGGTAGGGACAATGTATGTAACCCTAACAATATTTGTACCCCCATTATATAAAAAATAAATAAATAAATAAACCATAAAAAAAGAATAGATAAATAATTATTTAATTAATTAGCTAAATAATTAAACCTCTCTCACCCTCAAACTGGAGACAATAATAACACCTACTAAAGTATATAACCAAAAAAAAAAAGCATAAAAAAGTAAAGTAAATTACCTATAAAGTAACTCCATTTATAGGGTTGTTTCGAAGGTTCGATGAGAAAATGTGTGTCAAGGGCTTAGAGCTCTGGGGGGTATGCTGTAAGTGCCCAATAAATGTTAGTTGTGCTGGTGAGCACAGCGGAGGGTGATGGTCCTGACATCAGACTGCCTGTGTGTGTATCCGTCCTCCGGCACTGACTGCCCTGCCGTGGGTATGGTCCCGGGATTCAGTTTCTTCAAGGATGAACAGTAGAATGAGAGACTCGGCCTCTCTGTCACTATCACACTGAGATCATCCGTGGGGAGTGCTCAACAGGGTGCATGGCATGTCCTCGGCACTCGGAGAATGTTGTTCATTATGACCATGGAAACATGGAGAAGGGGCGGGTAACATAGACTCCATGAGACGTGGCCAGTCAGGGAGGGCTTCCCAGGTAGGGGGTCTCTGAGTCGTGTTTTGGCAGATGTAAAGAGACAGCCCCAGGGAGAAGGTGGGGGAGGGTGTCACAAGCCCGTGGATGGCATGGAGGTGTGAAAGCAATGGTGTGCTCTGGGAGCTGTGAAGGGTCTGGCTGTGTCTGGACTCCAAGGTCAAGGAAGGACATGGTACAAGTTGAAGCAGAGAGGAAGGCAGTGTTTGGGGCCAGGCTGAGGCACTGAGAGCCCTGGCGGAGCTGAGCCTGCTACTCTGACCTCCTGGGACAGGTTTCTGAAAGCAGATGAGAACATATTCACCAACGAGGAATTGGCCTGTTGAACAATGCTTGATTTATTGGCATCTGTAAACCACCACCTGTTAACCAAAGGCCCCAGGCTCCAGCTCTGGCCAGGATCCTCTGGGAACAGGCCTGTAATCAACTAATGACTTCCACTTTGGCAGAGAAGCAAATGCTCGTAGCTTGAGGCTGGTCTTATGACTGGGAAAATGGAAAGGCTGTCGTAAGTTCCAACAGGGATGGAAAGACAAGTTGCCTCCAGGTTTCCAACGAGGCAGATGAGCACAGATTTGTTTATCAGACTTCCCTAGAAATTAAGTTGTTGAGGCAGCTGGAGAGGTGAGGTGGGAGGAGAGGCAGAGAAAGGAACAAGAAAGAGGTGCTGGGATTACAACGGTGCGTTGTAGTTAAGGCACCACAGGGGCGGCGAAGGAGCAGCTTGTTCCCCAGCAGAGGTTCAGCAGAAAGAGCAAGCGACATGAGTTCAAAGTCATGGGGGCCAGTGTCACCTCGGTCCCTAAATTCCCAGAAATGATGTAGCGTGTTCTGTAACATGGATGATGACACATGCTCGACTGGCATAACCAGGCTGTTTGATGAAAAAATGAGAAAACGTGTATCTGCAAAGACACTTTGTAAGGAGGCACCTAACGTAAAATCCAGCCCCACCCCAATCTCTCATGACAGATTACAGAGGATGCCAGGCTCTTTCCCACCTTTGTACATTGACAGGCACTCCTTTTTCTGCCTAGAACATTCTCCAGCTCTTCCTGTGGCCTGTTTGGCCTCATTTCACCTTACACGCCACTTCCTCAGAAAGGCCTTCCTTGTCTACCGAGAGTATAATGTATACTCTCGCATGTAGCTACTGGTTGAGACCAAGGCTCAGGACTCGTGGGTTCAAGTTCAGCTCTGACACATACCAACTGATTGGCCTTGGGCAATCACTTAACCTCTCTGTGCCTCAGTTTCCACATCCATATGATGGAGATAATACTAGTATGTCCCTCACAAAGCGGTTGTGGGGAAAGGGTGATGTTAATAGATGCTGGCCATTATCACTGTTTGACAGAGCACCCTCTTTCTTTTTTTTTATTTCAGCATATTATAGGGGTACAAATATTACGGTTACGTATATTGCCCATGCCCCCCTCCCCCCTCGAGGCAGAGCCTCAAGCATGACCATCCCCCATACGTTGCATATCTCACTCATTATGTTTGTATATACCCATCCCCTCCTCCCCACTCCCACCCGCCCGACACCCGATAAATGTTATTCCTATATGTCCACTTAGGTGTTGATCCATTAATACCAATTTGCTGGCGAGTACATGTGGTGCTTGTTTTTTCCATTCTTGAGATACTTCACTTAGTAGAATGGGTTCCAGCTCTATCCAGGAAAATACAAGAGGTGCTATATCACCATTGTTTTTTAAGAGCACCCTCTTTCTAATGCCAACCGTGGTCTGTAGTTAATCTATTTGCATATATGTCTATTATCCAATGCCCACCCCTTTCCGCAGTGTGATCTTAATAGGAGCAGGGACTATGTCTTTCCCATCCATCGTTATATATCATGTACATAACACAGTGCCTGGCACCTAACAGATGCTCAAGAACTAGTTGCTGGACTGACGAGTGGGTAAAGAAGACGTGGTGTATATGATATAGACCATAGAGCACTACTGGGCCATAAGCAAGAAGGAAATAATGTCTTTTGCAGCAACTTGGACGGAACTGGAGGCCATTATCCTAAGTGAAGTAACTCAAAATCAGAAACATACATGCCGCATGCGCTCACTTATAAGTGGGAGCTAAACTATGGCTACGCGAGGACACACAGAGTGATATAATGGACACTGGAGATTCAAAATGAAGGAGGGTGTGACAGGGTGAGGGGTGAAAAATTACCTATGGGGTATAATGTGCACCACTCGGGTGATGGGTACACAAAAGCCCAGACTCCACCACTATACAGTATATACTTGTAGTGGAATTCAGCTTGTACCCCCTAAAACTATTGAAAAAAAGAGGTATAGTTGTTGGATGAGGAATTCACTGAATGAGTATTTCCCAGAAGTCTCAACAGCCCATCCCCAGGGGCAAGACGGCCTCGTCCCGAGGGTGACGGAGGCAGCTTGTCAGATGGCTCCGCTTTGTCTTTCACTCTCCCCTTGGCAGGCTTTCGCTTATGTCATGAAACAGCACTAAAACCCCACGGCACCTAGGTGCTTCCCCTCCAGCCAGCCCAGTATTTGACCACAGAAGGGGGAAGAAAAAATAAGAGAAAAGGAGGAGCTCTAAACCACATGCTTCTTGGGACAGAAAAATGAGTGGTCCTTTCCCCAGGGTCATGTGAGGGTGTCGAGCGAGCTCCGAGAGTGTTTCTCGCTGATGCTGGGGAGGGTTGAGGAAGCAGCGGCCCCAGCCTGGTGGTCAGCAGTCGGCTTTTGCCATCTCTGCCCTTGACCTGCTGTGCAACTTTGGTCCCTTCACCTCTCTGGGTCTCCTCAGCGACCTCATCTGCAAACTGAGGGGATTGGAATAGATGGTGTCAACAGAGAGGCCATGCAGTTCTCGTTTTGCCTGCAGAGCCAGTCTAATTATTAGCCTCTTTCATTCTCTAAGTGGCCAGTATGGGATAATAAATTATAAGATCAGTTTGATGCAAACCTCTTCCAGTTGTAGGATTTTGTCGTTTTTTGTTTTGTTTTGTTTTTGAGACAGAGTTTCACTGTGTTGCCCTGGCTAGAGTGCCGTGGCGTCAGCCTAGCTCACAGCAACCTCAAACTCCTGGGTTCAAGCGATCCTTCTGCCTCAGCCTCCCGAGTAGCTGGGACTACAGGCATGCGCCACCATGCCCGGCTCATTTTTTCTATATATTTTTAGTTGGCCAATTAATTTCTTTCTATTTTTAGTAGAGATGGGGTCTCGCTCTTGCTCAGGCTGGTTTAGAACTCCTGAGCTCCAACCATCCTCCCACCTCGGCCTCCCAGAGTGCTAGGAATACAGGTGTGAGCCACCACGCCCAGCGGATTTTGTTGTTGTTTTTTTTTTTTCTGACTGCTCACCCCTGCCCTAACCCCGCCCCCAGATCCATGATGTGTGCAGCGTCCTGTCTGGGATGCTGACCCCCAAAGACAGTGTCACTTGGCCGTCTCTGCTCTCTGGCTTCCACTGCGGTTTGGTGACGGGAGCATCAGCAGAGGCGGGGAAAAGAGAAGCAGGGGCTTAATGCCTCCATGCCTCCTTCACTGCATTCTCGGAAGGGGCTGCTTCCTGCACCCGCGGCTTCCCCTGCGCTGAGCTCAGGACAAGGAAAGGAACCTTGTGCTTTCCTAGCCCTGTAGGCCTAGGGGTGGTAATGCCTTCCCAGAGTGCATTTCCATTCCCGCTGCTCCCTCAATTCAAGCCACACCTCTGAATGTAGTCCCCTCATCTACCTCTCTCCAGTTAATTGTTTTGACTGTGCTGCCTGTTTTCTGCTGGAACTTGAACAAATGTAGATTTTTTTTACCCAATCTTCACTTGAGACGCTGAGCTCCTTAATACAAGAAAAACTTAATTGGAATGGAGGCTGCCTCGTTGCTGAGTCTTGGTTTTCTAGGATGCTGTGGGGGACCGTCGCCTTGGCCCGTGGTATAACTAGCAGCATGAACGGGGGCGGGGAGGCACGACAATGACATTTGATCTGCGTGCCATTTAGGTGCCATTGTAACAGCATGAAAATAAACCTAAGAAACTTACAGCACATATCTGACACCTGATAGGCATTTGAGAAAAGTGCCTTGAATAAACGGTAAGATTTCCACCTCCAAATTTTACCATGAACATTATCAAACAATCAGAAAGTTGAAAGATTTGTACATTGAACATCCATACATCCACCATCTATATTCTACAATGAATATTTTGCTGTACTTACTTTATCCCATATCTATTAAACTATCTGATACTCTATCCATCTATTGATTTATCCTATTTTTATATATTTTATACAAAATAAATTGCAATCAGTAGTATACACTTCCCCTAAACACTTCAGCAAAAATAGTAAGTTTTTTTTATTACAAAAGCAACTGAAGCTAATTGTAAAACCTAGGACAATATAGAGTGTATAAAATAAAAAAAAGCAAAACAAAAAACCCCTCACTTTTCCTCTCTCTCTAATCTTGTTCTCCAGGCATAACTGCTTGTATAGATAGTCCCAGACATTTATATACACATATATTTTTGATATTTTATAAAACTAAAATTATAGCACACTTATTGCTTTGCACTTTGCTTTTTAAAAATCAATCATACCTTGAAGGCATTCTTTCCTTTTGGTAATAACAGGTTATTTTAACCCTTTTTAAAGGCTGCAGAATTTTCCATATTAGGTACCTTCATTTATTTAACCATTTCACACTGATGGACATTCACACTATTTCCATTTTGGGGATATGATAAAAACTGCTGCAGTGAAGATCCTTACACATTCCCTTATTCAACAGATAAGCTAACGAGCACCACTATGCACCAGGCACGGCTCTATGCTGGGGAATATTGGGGAAATAAGATAAAGAACATTCGTGGGTAAATTACATTCCTCTGAAGGAGACAGATGATAAACTAGAAAGCAACAACAGCAAAAAAAAAAATTTTTTTTTTTTAGGTAGTTATGAAGAAAACAAAACAGAACAATGAGATAGACAGTGGTAGGAGGTGCCACTTTACAAACGGTTGTCTGGGAAGGCCTTGTCGAGGTGGCAATATTTGAGCTGAGCGCTGAATGAAGAGAAGGGGACAGTTACGCAAAGCCCTAGGGTACAGCAGATGCAAAGGCTCCAGGGTGGGGACGGGCTTGATATGTTGGAGGGACAGAAACAGCCAGCACGACTGAAGTACAGCAAGTGGTGGGCACAGGTGAGGTGTGAAAGGCGGGAGGGGCCAGATCGTGTAGGGCCCAGAAGTGTGCGTTTTATTCTTAGTGCCACCGTATATCAGGTTGTGTTCTGAGCACTGGGTCATCACAGAATAGAACTAGCTCCGTCTAGCCTGTGTGGAGTGGAATATGAGCAAAGCATTTCGGATATCCGGTTACCTGCAGCGTGGAAAAGCATCATTTCACTGCAGGTTGTGTGGCGTCCTGGAAAGAGAATGGGCATCATAGTCAGACAGATCTATGTTCAAATTCCAGCTCCACTGATACACACCCAAAAGAATTGAAAGTACAGTCTCGAAGAGATGTTTGTACACCAAGGTGGCAGCAGCGCTATTCACAAAATGGAAGCCAAAAATGGAAGCCACCCATGTCCATCGACAGACGAATGATAAACAAATGTGACGTATGCATAAAATGGAATATTATTCAGCATTGAAAAGGAAGGAAATTCTGACATATGCTACAACATGCATAAGCCTTGAAGACACAGTAAATGAAATAAGCCAGTCATTAAAAGACAAGCACCGTGTGATTCCACATATATGAGGTACCCAGAAAAGTCAATTCATAGAGACAGAAAGTAGAGTGGTGGTTACAAGGGGCTGGCTGGAGGGAGGAACCGGGAGTTGTTAATGAGTGCGGAGTTTCGGTTTTGCAAGATGAACAGAATTCTGGAGATTGGTTGCACAACAATGTGAATGTACTTGACACTATCAAACACCATGCTTAAAAATGGTTAAGACGTAAATTTTATGTTATGTGTTTTTTTACCACAATTAAGAATTTTCAAAAGTCCAGCTCCATCACTTACTGGTGGAATGACTTGGCCAAGGTCTCTCTCTCAGTTTTCTCATATACAAAAGGGAGACAGCAATATCTCATCACTGTTTTGAAGACAGACTCCAACGCTGTCTGATTCCAATCTTCCTTTGCAGAATTTGGAATCTCAGGCTCCCCAGCCTTCTTCTCAGGCAGTGAAGAGAACTTTTCAGTGAATCCCAATTGAGTTGCCCTTCTGTGTAAATAGCTCAATGAACATTTGTTGATTTATTGGCTGACTGAATCCACTAGTGTAGACATGATCTAAAAGGTACCTTCTGTGTAGGGCACTGTGTGTATAGTAGGCATTCCATAAATATTTGTGGAGCAGGTAAATGAACAAAGTGGTTGACACACCTGGCCATGAGTTGTGGTAAAACAACTTGCCTGTTCCAAAATACACACAATTTTTCCCCCTTATGTTGTACTGTAATAGTTACTTTACAAAACAAAATAACTGAAATCTCCACTGACTGAGTCTCATGTTAGCATCTGTATTAGTGTTCTATTGCTAGAAAATACATTTCCACAAATATAGTAGATTAAACCACACATATTTATTATCTTACAGTTTTGCAGGTCTTACGTGGGTATGGTGTGGTCTCACTGGGCTGAAATCAGGGTGTCAGTAGGGGTACATGCTTTACTGAAGGCTCTACAGGAGGATCTGTTTCCTTGCACATTTGGGTTGCTGGCAAAATTCAGTTCCTGCAGCTGTAGGACTGAGATCCTTGCTGGCTGCCACTGAGGGCCAATCCCAGCTTCTGGAGGCCACTCGTATTCCTTGACTCATGCCCACTTCCTCCATCTTCAAAGCCATCCACTCTTTGTTGCTCTCATCTCTCTGACTCAGCAGGGAAAGGTTTTCCACATTTTAGGACTCATGGGATGAGACTGAGCTCACCTGCATAACCCAGGATAAGCTCAAAATCCTTCACCTTAATCCCATTTGCAAAATCCCCTTTGCTAGGTAATGTATTCAAGGATTTTGGGGAGGAGGGCATGAATATCTTTGGGGGGGGAAGTTATCATTCAACCTATGGCAGCCCGTCCATCATCACTTTAGAATGGAAGGGTTTCTCAACAGGCAGCTGTCTGTCTCCCAGCAAAGAGCTCCAGGAAATGAGGTTGACGAAAGGGAAATTTGGGCGGAGGGAAGAGAGGGGAGGCACTGGCAGTAAATGCGCTGGGAGGCCTGCAAAGATGTCACAGAAAGAGGTTTCTGGTTTCATGCAATCCGGGTTGCTCAAAGAAGAAAAAATACTCACAAATGCCAATAAAGTTAAACTCCGTGTGTCTTACAATTTATCCCAAGCTCTGCCAAGGATAAAGTGCCCTTCACTTGCTGTGAATAATCATCATTCCTTTCTCCATGATTTTCATGAGTTGGTTGATGAGCTATCGGTTCCTTGCTGTAATTATCACTCAAGGACATCGTCTTTGGTGGTGTGCTAAAGCTCCCAGGTGTTATCAGAGGAAGCGTTCCTTCAGTCTCACTGGCATTCTTTCACCTGTCGCCTGACATTAGCTGTGTTGCTATTGTCACTTCTAGAGCAGAGGTTCAGCCACTAATCAGAGACCTGGTGGTCTGACCCGGATCTTTAGATCACTTCCGGAGCTTCTCTCCAGGGAGTTTAAGAAGTTACACTGCCATGATGTTATCTGTTTCAAGCCTCCTTCCTTTTGTGTCTGCCATCCTCTTTCCTCCCTTTTTCTTTTCTTCCCCCCCTCTTTCTCTCCTCTCCAGTGTTCTGATGTTTTGGATCAAAAGAATGAAAAAGAATAGAAATGATTTCAACTCAGGAAATAACCCAAAGGTGTGTACAAAGTTCACTGCTCTAATCATTTCTGTTCGGATAAAAGGAGTTTACAGCAAAGGAATATTTTTTTCTGGTTCTCCAAGGCTTTGGGGGAACAAGGCATTAAAATGTCTTAGGTGGTGGGGGGGAGCACCCTGGTGCCTGTCAGTGTAATGCAAACCAAGGAGACGCATCAACCCCTACAGGGGGTTCCAGGCTGCAGGTAAACCACAAATGTAATTCTCCAGATGTTGCCGCAGTGGGAAGCCAAAGTGTCACTGGTGCTAACAGAGGTCACAGCTTTTGGGAACAGTGATTGCAACACAGAGGAAACTCCCCCTCCCAGTCACACCAACAGGGGCAGCTCTGGGGCAGACGTTCAGAAAATGGGCCAGAGAGGATGAAACCGCTGGTGTGCACTAGCCAAGAAGAGGCTACTCCTTGGGAAACCCAACAGGGAAAAAAGTAGTTGAGCCAAGAAAAAAACCACCAGACCTTTTCTCTTGGCTTGAGGCATTGCATGCATTTGAATAATAATCAAATTACTACTGACGATGACAATATGACTGCTGAGCAGCAATGATGTGGTAATCACAGTTTTACATGGATTATCTTTAGTCATGATTACGTTATCTGCATCCTAGAGATGTGAGAGAGATTAGTAGAGTTGTTGAAGGCCGCAGAGCCTGTCTTGTGGCTGGGATTCAAGTTCAGGTTCACTGATTTAAGAAAACTGCTTTCTCTTTTCTTTCCTTCCTAACTTCTTTTTCTATTTTCTTTCTGCATTATTTGCTTCATGTCCTTTTTTAAAAAAAAAAACCAAAATGTCACCTGTGAGTGGAAATCCCTTTGTGTCACTCCTCTGTGCCATTCTCACCAGAGACAGCCTCTCAAGAGAGGTTAGAGAGAGTTACTCCTGCCCTTCGTTATGTATGTCCATGACCATCGACAATATATAGTATTGTATATTTAAAACATTTACGTATATGAGAGGTGGCTAAAAGTAATAATTTACAGAGAAAGAAAGACAAATGGCTATTAACTATAAGAAAAGATTCACCACCTCATTCATAAAAGAGAGCAATACAAATTAAAACCACATTGAGATACCATTTTAAAAATCTGTCAAATCAGTCCGCACCTAAGCTGTGATAACAGCATATATAAGCAGTACTCAAACTTTGATTGTGGGTGAGTAAATTGGTGTAATCTCTGTAGAGGGCAATTTGACAGTCTCTATCAAAAATGCAAATACACAAAATTACAAAAGGAATCCCATTTCTTAGAATTTGTCTGTAGATATGTTTATGTATGTTCAAAAGCACATGTGCTCAAGGTTATTCATTGTAGTATTGCTTGTAATGAAAAAATAGAAAAAATCCACATATTTATCAATAGGGGAGTGGCTGAATAAATATGGTGTATCCCCGTGATGGAATCCTATGCAGATATAAAAAAAGAATGAAGACACTCTCTGTACTAACATGGAATGTTTTCAAATAGACACAAGGTGGGAAAACACAGTAAGGTACAGAAGAATATGTATAGCATGCTATCTTTTGGATAGGGAAGGAAAAAATGAGCCTATGTAGTAGTTTTCATTTGTATGTGCGTAAAGAAACTGAAAGTTTGCATGCCGAAACTTATAACAGTTTTGCATGTGGGATGTAGTAAGAAGGGTGGGATGAAGGATGGGAGGAAGAATTTTAAATCTATTCCTTATCATGTTTTGAACGATGTGGATGATCTATGCTACAAATTAAAAAAAAAGGAAATTAAAAAGTTATAGAGGCATCATGCAGTACAAGTCATTCTGTAACTAACATTTTCCAGTCAGGTATATATTATATTTCTGAGTTCTATCCATGTGGTTATGGCCCTGATTTTTCCATTCATTATGCTGCCTTGAACTGTAGACGCTCACAGGGGGAAAAGCTCTTGGAGATCACCGTTTCCTACCTTCATGTTACAGGAAAAATAAAAGAAGGTGCAGAAATGGCAAGTGACTCCCTGAGGGTGGCCCTGGAGGGGTTTGGCCTCAGGTCTGACTCTAACTCAGGGGCTAGGGCTGCCTTTCTACCCCCTGACCTCAACCAATGGCAAAACCATCTCCTGATTCTTACTGAGGTTGGTAACTTTATGTGTTATCTTTTCCTGGGGACATTGCCTTTAAAAACAAGACAAAGATAAACAACACCAGACAAGACCCATCGGCTACTGTTTTATGCAATAGCGATTGTTCAGATCTCAGGAGAAGTCAGAGATGCTTTGGGGTGAGGGACATGGTGGAATGGTAACATTGGTGGGGTTGGTAGTCAGGGACATATTAAATTTTCTGGTATCTCCTCCCTATTAATTTAATTTACATTTACATTAATATAGTTAATGTAAATCAATTACATTAAAGGAAAAGAAAAAGGCAAACAAATCCCAAACCAAAACAACCAGGTTATCACTAGTTCATTTATATGAAGATTGGTTCTGCCTTCAGTTCAGGAAGGAACTAATTTGTGCTGTACGTTAGTGATGACATTGCTGTGAATATTGTTAATTTAACAAAAGATTATTAGACTTTTTGTTGCCATAGTGACAGTCAAGGCACTAATAAGCTCTGCACAGTGAAGGAGACCTATGCAGGCAAAGTCATCTGGTCCCTCCCTCTGCCTTCAGGCAAGACCCCATTAAACCATTCTGACAGGTGAGGGCCTTTTAGGATTTATGTTAATAAATGATGCCAGCCCTTCTGGAGTTCTCATAGTCAAGCACTGTGCCAAAAGTGGTGAGAACACAAAGACCCAGAAGAAATGTACTTTCACCTCAAATTGAATAGCATACATGGGTATTTCCTAAAATTTTATATCAAAATATTTATAACAGTGTAGGAATAGCAACAATGTCATGAGGCTCTCCCAAGCTTGGAATTTTGGCCACGTTTGGAATTTTAACTTACAATTTCATGTGAGTGTTGGATTCCGCACCATAATATCAATGTATTTGTTTGTAGTGTCTACATTTATAGTCTATTAACTATTTTTTCTCCCAACTCTAGTAAAATTGATGCTCCAAGAAGATACACAATGCTGACCATATGGCTTTGGATATCCTCTGCCCAGATCTCAGCCCAGATCTTTCTATACTCAAGTTTGAGAAGCATGGATTAGCTAAGAGTAGGTAAGCTTTTTTGTAAGGGCCAGATAGTAAATTTTTAGGCCTTGTGGGTCATACTGTTTCTGTTATAATGACTCAGCCCTGCCCCTGTATCAAAAACAGCCATGGACAGTATGTAAATGAATTGGCATGGGTATGTTCCAATAAAACTTTATTTACAAAAACAGATTTGGCTAATGGCCAAGATTTGGCCTGCAGGCTGGAGTTTATCAAACCCTGGATTACACAATAAATTCTCTAAGAGTTTATGAAAAGAAATATTTTCAGCCAGAAAAAATAAGGAAGAAGAGTGGGAGTAGAAATTCTACTGGTCATTAAACGCTGGATAGTATTTCAAAGAGCAGAAAGGAAATGACATTATTGGTAGAGAATCAGTATAAGCAAAGGCAAATGTTTGGGGGCATAAATGTAGATGGCACAGAGAGGTCAGTAAGTAGATCAATTTGGCTGCAGGAAGGAACTAATGTAAAACTGAAACATTCTAAAATGTTACAGGTAGAAGAAACTTTGCTGATCATTTGCTTTTTATTGTGCAGATGGGAAAATTAGTGTTAAAAGAGATTTCAGATCTGGAAAGAGGATGAAGAGTGGCATGTCTTGAATATTGTCTTAGTCCATTTTGTGCTGCTATAACAGTATATCTGAGACCAGGTAATGCACAGTGAACAGAAATGTATTGCCTCATGATTCTGGAGGCTGGTAAGTACAAGATTGAGGGACTGCTTTTTTAACTATATGCAGTTAAAAGAAGTCACACAGTTCCTTCAATATTTTGCTTAGAAATTTCTTCCACCTGATACCCTAGTTCATTGTTCTTAAATTCTGCCTTCCATAAACAATTCAGCCAAGTTCTTTGCCACTTCACAACAAGGAGGGCCCTTCCTGCAGTTTTCAACACCTTGTTCATAATTTCCACCTGAGACCACATCAGTGTGGCCTTTACTGTCCATATTTCTACCAACATTCTGATTACAACTGCTTGAGTAATCTCTAAGAAATTTTGGACTTCCTCTACAGCTCTCCTATTCTTCTGAGCCCTCACCAAAATCACCCTTAATGCTCCATTTATAGAAATCTCAGCTTTCCCCAGCCTGCTCCTCTGAATGCTTCCAGCCTCCGCTCATCATCCAGTTCCAAAGCCACTTCCACATTTTCAGGTATTTGTTATAGCAACTGCTCCACTTCTTGGTAACACTGTTCTATCTTGGTCTGTTTTATGCTGCTGTAACAGAATACTACAGACTGAGAAGTTTATAATGAACAGAAATTTATTGGCTCGTGGTTCTAGAGGCTGGAAAGTCCAGGATCAAGGGACCACATCTGGTGAGGGCCTTTTTGCTGTGTTATCCTGTGGTGGAAGGGACAAGATAGGGTGAGGGAGAAAGAGGGGACCAAACTGACCTTTTTATAGCACACCCAATCCCACGGTAATAAACCTACTCCTGAGATAATGCCATGAATCCATCCATGAGAGTAGAGTCCTCATGGTCTAATCACCTCTCATTAGGCCCCACCTGCCAACAGTGTTGCATTGGAGTTAAATTTCCAACACATGCTTTTTGGGGACACATTTAAACCACAGCAAATACTAAGCTAAGGTGTCTCAGCTCTGCTTGGTAGCCAAATAATATTAATATTTCAACACTTTATCATTTGAATGCTTATTAATTAGCCAACTGCCTACATATCACACAACCAAATGTCGCAAGAGGAGTTCCTTTGGGATGGAGTTAATCTTCATCTTTGTACACCATTGTGAAATAGCACTGTAGCTGTGATAAGACACATACAGAGCAATCACCTAGATAAGCACCACGCATCAGAAGCTTTAGCATCTTATCCTGCCAGCAACTTGCTCTGCAAGCCCAGACCAAATTCTGAGCTTCCCTCTGGTTTTCCCCCTTGGTTCAACAAGAAGTTTCCATCCTTGTCTCTCCAGTGGCCCATGCCTCTCCCTCTTCTCTGCTTCCTTTCTCCATCACCAACACTGAAGTCGTGAATGATTGGAGGGAACCAGAGTGTGAGGGGCCAAAACCTTGTAGGACCCAGATATTCATTCATTGATTTGTTCCCATCTAGTTATTGAGCATTTTCCATGTACCGAGTGCTGGGGGTAAGCTGTGAAAAAGGCAAGCAGCCTTCTGCCCTCAGAAGCTCACATTCTAGTGGTGTGTGTGTGTTGGTGGGAAGAACATAAACAATGCACAAGTAAACAAACAAAAGAATTTCAGATGGAGATAGGCGCTATGGATGCAATAGAACAAGGTATTGTGATATTGACTAGAGGGCGCTTTTGGGTAGTCTAGCAAGGGAAGGCCTCTTTGAGGAGAGACCTGGTTGCTGGGAAGAACCAAAGGAGCCCTGTGGCCAAAGGGTCCTGGAGGAACAGAGAGAAGGCGGGTGTGACTGCAGGGCAGTGGCCAGGGGAAGATTGATGGCGGACAAGGAGAAAGAGGTAGACAACATAAAGAAATTGATGAGTTTTGATCTGGTTGATTGAGTGACTCAATCTGGATTCTATTTCTAAAAGAGCATCCAGGCTGTTACCTGGAGAATGTCTTGGAAGGACCAAGCATAGAAGAGGTAACATAATCAGCAAAGGCTACTTCAGTAGCCCAGATGGGAAGTCACGGGGGCCTAGATCACACAGTCACGGTGGATGCTGAGAGAAGCGACTGGATTTGGGATCTACTCTGGCTGGAGAAGAAACAGGACCTGTTGAGGAACTGGATGTGGGTGTCTGGGGTGGTGATGGTGATAGGAAAGCAGAAATCTAGAGTGACTCCCTGACTTGGGGCCTGAACAACCAGCTAAGTTGTGGCACCTTTGTTTTTTGACTGAAATGTTGGGAGACAAACAGCTGGGGTGGGCGGTGTGGTGAGCAAGTAGGGCTGTCCTGGGTGTGCTAAGTTGGAGATGCCTGTGAGACTTCCAGGTGAGGATACGCAGTTGGCATCTAGAGGTACTATTTTGGGCGTTTCCAGTCTTAAAGGATTAGCATTCTCTCTAACACCCATGTAACAACGGCCTAAGTCTTGATTTGCTTAACCACACATTGTATAATATCCCCTCCCTGGAATTTCTGGGACTCCTTGGAGATTCTTTGATTCCTTGGATCCATCCTAGTTTCTGCATTTTTCACCTCCACCAGCCATCCTGCCCCAGGTCGGCTCAGCCTGTGTCCCCGGCTGACTTCCTCTGTGCACCCTGGGTGGCTCCAGCATGGACCTGTTTCAGGGGCCTGATACATATCATCAAATCG
The DNA here is from genome assembly GCA_008086735.1 of Cheirogaleus medius. Lineage (NCBI taxonomy): Eukaryota > Metazoa > Chordata > Mammalia > Primates > Cheirogaleidae > Cheirogaleus > Cheirogaleus medius. The sequence goes on from VBSM01003214.1 coordinate 8,581,691, forward strand.
CTCTTCCCAGAGATCGGGCACATGTTAGTGCACAGGTGTATTCAATTTCCCACATTTTCACCAGTGCCAGGCAGCATTATTAGCCAGTTTGTAGGTGACAGATGGTAAGACAATTCAGTTTGTATTGCAAAGATATGCTTTTAAATAGCAAAGTACTCTACATATGTATACTGCAACACACAGAATCAATTCAAGTACTCACCACCACGTGTAATTATTCAGGAATTTCAGGGTGCAGATAATAATAACAGTGGCTAATATTTGTTGAGATCCCATTGTGTTCCAGGCACGGTGCTAAAGCGCTCTGCAGATGTGGTACCTCGTTTAATCCTCACAACACCCAGATGTGGTGGATGTTCTGACCAATCCTCATTTTCTAGATGAGGAAACTGAGGCAAAAGGAAATTAAGTAATTTATTCAAGTGGCAGAGCTGGGATGTATATCCCGAGTCCTTCCTTGGGCGTGCAGAGCCTCCCCACAGCCGCCTGCCTTCTTTTCTGTTGCTCCAGAGGGAGGCCCACCCAGAACTGCTCCCTGCCCTGGATGGCAGCATCGACGAAACGCCTTCTGGAAATTCTTGTCACCTCTTAGCCTCTACTTTCTACCTTCCCATTTTTTCCTCCCAGTTTCCTTGATCCTTGTTGGGGTTTATTCCTAATTGACATCTAGCTAACTTAATCCTCTGAGATCCTCCCTCTGAAAACATCCAAGTCATGGAGGAGGGAGGTAATGAAAGCCACAGGATGTCCCGCAGGTTCTTGGGACAGGTGAGGCCTTCCTGCTGGTAGGCAGTCCCCTCTCCTTACCTCTTTCCCGCTCACACAGCAGGGAGTTAAATTTTATTTTTTCCTGATAATAATGATGAAATAATATATACTGGGGGTCTGTGTGTGCATGCAGTGCTTTAAGCACTATTAATCCCTACAACTACCCAATGGGATACTTAACGATTATAGATATTTTATGTGCTTTTTGTAGAAAATTTGAATAATAGAGTACCTAGAGACTGCCACTGCTAAGATGGTGTATTCCCTTCCAGTATTTTTTCTAGGCCTAAGTATTTAAATATGTTTTTAGGGTGTCATATCATACGTGCAATAAAGTTACACATGTTCGACCATAGAAGTATGAGAGAGAAGAGGGAAGAAAAAGGGAGAATCTAACGTGTGGGTAATGCTGTTCACCAGTCCAAGGAATTGTGGCTGCCAGGGGGTGGGTGTGAGATGGGTAGGGGGAGGGAATCTGCTGTTCCCTCCTGAGACTTCCGTTCCGGGGGTCTTCTCAACGTGTGAACATCTCACCACGCACACTGTGGTTTGGGGTTTAAAGAGATGTATTTTTGGTTCAACAGGGTCTCTCATTCAAACCAGCCGTTTCAGCTGACAGTCAAACTAAGGAAGCAAGTGAATGTTTAGGGAAACACTGGCTGATGGAACTTGCTAGAAATGGCCGCCCCCCACGTGGCATCATGCTAAGGGGTTTCAAGAGTGTTTTGACCTTTGCCATTTTTACCTGGAGCACTGACTTGACAAACTAACCCCCCATGCATGTGCTGTTTGTAATTCAGATGTTAATTGAGGTGGCCCTGTACTTTGATGTTTAAGTAAAAGTGACTTTAGCTCTTTATCTTGTTTTCTTTAGGAAGTCTAGGGTCCTCCCCAAGAGTGCTGTGCTCTCTGGGGCTGACAGTCTAGCCCCTGAGGAGCTCTGGATTCGCCTTCCCACATGAAGGTGCACACACGGCTCTCCACTGCTGAGCCCCGGGCTCTGTGTCCAACTCAGCCTCTGCCCTTTGTCTCACCGGGCCCTTCTCCCGGGGAGTATGTGCTCAGCAAACTTTACTCAAGGTGTGGGGATTCAGGAGGGATTTTTATTTTATTTTATTATTATTTTTGCCTAGCTGACACCTTGATTTCACAGGAGAGATTTTTAGAACACATGCTAACTTAAACTTGGATATTAGATATCTCTCTCCTGAAAAGCCCCTTGCTACAGGGAGCTTGTTTCTCACTGACCACTTTTCTCTGAAGATTCTCGTCTTCCACGTTTTTATCTGCCTTCTCTATATCTCAACACTTTCCAATTCTCTCATTTCATCACAGAAAGCAGTTTAGCTCCACAAGCCCTCCATGGTCCTGGGCCTTCTCTCTTGTACATCTAACGCCCTACTATTGAGTACTGCTCAGACCATTGGCCACCGACTCTGAGTTTCAATTTTTATTAACAGAGAAGAGAAAGCAGAGGCTTTGAAATTCCCATCTTTCCCCTGTCTCTCTCCATCAGTCTTTACAAGTGAAACAGAACCTGATATTTATTTTTTTCATTGTTAGAAGCTATGCTTCTTCTCTTAGAAGACAGAGATAATCTGCAGTTAGTGTTAGTTTTAAATACTTTTCACGTTACTATATATGTGAAATACATGGATCATGCTATAGGGACAATTTGGTATCCTGTTTGTTTGTTACTATTGCCATGTAGCAAACCACCCCAAACTTAGAGGTAGAGCTACAACAATTTATTATGCTCACAAATTCTCCAGATCAGGGATTTGAGAAGAGCATGGTGGGATCACTTGTTTCTGCTTCATAATGTCTAGGGCCCCAGATGGGGTGATGCAAAGGCTACAGGTGGCTCCATGGGTGGGGGCTGGAGTTATTGGGAGGGTCATCCCATACATGCCTGGCAGTTGATGCAAGCCATCAGCTGGAACCTCAGCTGGGAGCTGGGGTCATCACCTGGAGTAGCTCCTCATGGCCGTTCTATGCGCTGCCTTGGGCTTCCTCATTGCATAGTGGCTGGGTCCCAAGAATGAGCATCTCAAGAGAGCAAGGTAGAAGTTCATGGCATATTTATGAGCCAGCCTCGGAAGTCACATAATCTTACTTCTACAATATTCTTGGTTGAGGCAGACATCAAGATCTGCCCAGCTTCAAAGGGAGGTGACATAGACTTCATCATTGGATGAGGGGACGGTCAAGGTCACATTGTAATAAGAGCCTGTGAGATGGGAGGTGGTATTGCTGCCATCTTGGAAAACACAATCTGCTACACTGCTCTTTTCATTTAACATATAGTGCCATTAAAATAATCTGTCAATTCTGTGCATACCTCCATAGAATTTATTTAACTAATTTGGTATTATAGAACTTTTCTTATCACTTCTCCATGAGAGAGAAGAAGCGGGTATGGGCATTTTCCTTCTCCAAAGCCTAGAGAGGGAGGTCCAATAAGAATTTTTTGACAAGTTGGGGCCTTAGTGAAGTCCTATTCCACCAGTGTCCTAGTCTACTCAGTTGGGGGCTGTTATCACCTTTCTTTTGACGGTTTCTGAGCCGTGAACCAGCAGAGCACCTGATGCTGCTGGGGCATGGAGAGAGAGACAGGTAGGGTCTACAGCCCCTCAGGTGTGGCAAGGATGCGTACATGTCCCCTGGCTCAAGACAACACTGGGGGAAGTGGTACTTGAGCTGTCCTGTCATCCTTCCCCAAGTGGGCTGCCCACTGGATGAGGTCCTCCTAGCAGAAGGAGAGTGTAGGGCACACTGTCTCTGGCTGGGGAGGAAAAGGGAAGGAAGCATCTACAGCCCTAGCCAGGTCACCTAGGTAGGTGAATATGCAGGCGGTGGCCCTGACACACTCTGCAAAGAAGCCAGCACACAAGCCCCGAGTAAGAGCAGCCACACAGAAGGAGCCAGAGGCTCATTTGTATTATCCAGGGCAGCAGCAACCACGGAAATGATGAGGATCAGACCCTCGCCATAGGAAGCTGAGTAAGGAGACATCTCTGCCCTTCCTTCCTTCCATCCTGCCCTAACACCAGACGGCATGTGCAGAGGAGACGGGGTGGTGAGAATAGACCATACTCTTCTCACCAGCCCCCTGCCCCAAGCTGCTTAGAAACTCAAGTCTAGGTTTGGGTATGTGTTTGGGCTGGGGGGTGGAGGTGGTGAGAAGAAGACAGTCATTACCTGAAAACAAATTTAAAGTTTTGAAATGCATGTGACTGTGCTCTATAGAAGCGAAAATGTGACTGAATAACCCCTAATAATTGGAAATAAATGGAATTGCAAGATGGATTTGGAAGATGATGGTAAGCATAATTAAAGAGGGTTTGGGAACACACAGTTGATAACAATTTTGTGTGGCAAGCTGAGGCTTGTTGATAAAGTGGATGTAATTGGAGTTATTTGGTACCAGCCTCTTAAAGACTCCATTCTTAGGGAGCGCTGTGCTCTCTCAGCTGCTTGAACACGCCCACTTCACCGGATGATGCTTGTTCAGGCTTGGAGAGGTGCAATCTCATTTCATTGGCCATTAAAGGCAACACTACAGGAGAAGGGGGGCGGGGCGTGGTATTGCCAAAGACCGTGCAGCCTCAGCTTTGGAGTGGAGCAAGAGAACATGACTTCTCCCACTTACCTCCTGGGGGTTGGGAAAGGTTATGTTAACATTGGGTGTATATGAGTCACAGGCATTTTTATCCCCATTTACTGCCAAGTCCCTCTGACTCCCTCTGAAACTGCTCCAGCTACCCGCTCCCCTCTGCAGCACAGGAGTCGTGAAATCATGGGGTCTAGGGTATTATCCAAATTGCCCTCCCTTAAGGCATACGTGCCTCTGCAAAGCAGAACAAGGTAGGGAGAGAAAGTAATATTGAGCTCAGGCTGAGAAGGAAGAGGGAATTATAAAGACAGGCCATTTGAAAGCAAAACTGCCTTGAATTCTCTAATAGGACTGTCTTGGAAACAAGAAGAGGAAGAAGATAGGGTAGGAGGGGATGTTATTTTTTAGCAAGTGTTTTCAAACTGACAACAGAGGAAGAGAGACCAGAACCACAGACAAAATTAACATTTTGGTTTTTGGCATCATTTGATTTTTAAAAAAGTCCCCGGAGGGGCTGTCCTTGGTGAGGGGTTCTGTTCTGAACTGGTGGAAGACCTGGGTGAAGCGTGGATGAAGTACATCATCTTTCCCCCAATTCACTCCCCATCAGCATCCCATGATGCTGGGAATCCCCAGGGCTGGCTTTTCCTTTCTTTTGGCCACAATTATGAAGTTCATTGAATACATTCCACCATGATGTCTCAATTTACAGATAAGGTGAGACTTGGAGCAGTGAGGTGATCAGTTCAAGTTCACATGGAGGATGAAACACACAGCCCAGGATTCGGACCCAGGTCTGTCTGATTCCAAACTCTTTCTGTCACGCCAGTGGCCCCAGTGGATATTCTCTCTTCTAGGATTAAGTGTCCTCTCCATCACCTCCATTATATGATTTACCAAACAGGGTAGCTTGGAGGCACAGACCGTGGGTTTACCAGTCAGGAGGGCTTGGCTTTGAATTTTGACTCCATTCTTGATGAGTTGTGTGACTTTGGGCAAGAAACTTAACCTCCCTCTGTCTACTCAAAAGGAAGTTCGCCTATGAAGAGAAAGTCCAACAAAGCTGCGGTAAACATTTTAGTAGATTATTGTTAATATTTTTAATACTATATTTTTTATTTCAAAATATTACAGGGGTACAAATGTTCTTGGTTACATGGATCTCTTTTGTAATGCTTGAGTCAGCGTTGTAAGTGTGCCCATCACCCAGATAGTGTTCACTGTACCCTTTAGGTAGGCTTTTGCCCATCCCCTCATTGCCCCTCCCCCTGGTTGATTTCCACTGAGTTTTACTTACCTCTGTGCACATGTGCGCTCATCAGTTAGTTCCAAGTTAATAGCCAGTACATGTGGTGTTTGTTTTTCCATCCTTTAGATACTTCACTTAAAATGGTCTCTAGTTCCATCCAAATTGTTGCAAAAGGCCTTAATTTATCCTTCTTTATGGCTGAGTAGCCTTCCATGATATACATATACCACATTTTGTTAATCCAGTCATGAATCGATGGATGCTTGGGTTGATTCCACATCTTTGCAATTGTGAATTGTTCTGCAATAAACATTTGAGTGCAGGTGTCTTTTTGATAACATGACTTCTTTTTCTTTGGGTAAATATCCAGTAGTGGGATTGCTGGATAAAATGGTGGGTCTACTTTTAGTTCTTTGAGGAATCTCCATACTGTTTTGCATAGAGGTTGTACAAACTTGCAGTCCCATGAACAGTGTCTAAGTGTTCCTTTCTCTCTGCATCTATGCCAGTATCTATTGTTTTTGGACTTTTTAATAAAAGCCATTCTAACTAGGGTAAGGTGACATCTCATTGTGGTTTTAATTTGCATTTCCCTGATGATTAGTGATGTTGAGAATTTTTTCACATGTTTAATGGCCACTTGTCTATTTTCTTTCAAAAAGCTTCTGTTCATAATTTTTGCCCATTTTTTGATGGAGTTGTTTTTTTTCTTGCTGATTTGCTTGAGTTCCTTACTGATTCTGGTTATTAGCCCTTACTGATTCTGGTTATTAGCCCTTTCTCAGATGTATAGCTTGAGACTATGTCCCATTCTGTAGGTTGTCTATTTACTCTGCTGATTATTTCCTTAGCTGTGCAAAGCTTTTTAATTTAATCAAGTAACATTCATTTATTTTTTTTGTTGTTGTAATTGCCACTGGGGTCTTCTTCATAAATTCTTTGTCTAGGTCAATATCTAGAAGAGTTTTTCCAACATTTCCTTCTAGAATTATTATGGTTTCATAACTTACATTTAAGTCTTTTATCCATCTTGAATTAATTCTTGTGAGTGGTGAGAGA
>VBSM01003214.1:8596463-8647013 GCA_008086735.1 Cheirogaleus medius
ACAAGCACCACATGTACTCACCAGCAAATTGGTGTTAACAGATCAACATCTAAGTGGACATATAGGAATAACAATTATCGGGTGTTGGGCAGGTGGGAGGCAGGGAGGGGATGTGTATATACATACATAATGAGTGAGATGTGCAACGTCTGGGGGATGGTCACACTTGAAGCTCTGACTTGATGGGGGGGCATGGACAATATACATAACCTTAACATTTGTACCCCTATAATATGCTGAAATAAAAAAATAAAATTAAATAAAAAAAATAAAAAAGTGGCCACTAGAAAATTACTGTCACATATGTGCTCACATGGCATTTCTTTTGGACAGCACTGTTCTGAAATGTGAGTTCTTTGAAGGCAGGGATGTCTTTGCTCACTGTGGATTCCAAGAACCAGAGCAGGGCTTGACACACAGCAGTCCCTCAACACATAATTGTTGGATAATTGAATGAATGAATAAATGAACGACCAAATGCAATTCAACGCTGCATCTGCTCATCTGGTCCCTGGGAACATAAGGTTGGACATCATTTTCACCTTGCCTTGTCTCTGAGCAGTCGCTCAATTACTCTGCGGCTCACAGAGAGAACGGAGGCTGCACGGCGCCAGCTCATTGAGAGGCTGGATGTGTGGTGGAATTTGGAGAATAAAAGTGGTCAGAATATTTCCGGCCACAATGGCACTAACTGATTACTGGATGCAAATCCTATGCCTGGCATCTTTGTAGGCAGACTTTATGTGGAGTGACTCATTTAATTCTAACAACCGATGACATCAGTCCCACCATCTGACAGATAGGAGACATTAAAGCTCAGACAGGTTAAATTATGCCCCAGGGTTCCACAGCTAGATTTTTACCCAGTTCTGTCTGCTATGACACTGTGCTCTTAACCACAACCACAGAGCACAGGGAAGAGGGGACGGGGGTCCCCCCAGCACAGGGTGATCCTGTGCCAGGTCCCCTCTGTTCTGAGGCCCCAGCCCCAGAGAGAGAATGGCCCCAGCTCTCTAGGTTTCTGGGGAAGCCATTGTCTGTGTCTAGTACCATAGTCCTGTCTGTGCATCTTTCCCCAGATGGCTGGTCCACCCTCTCTACCTGTGATGTGGCCATGAGTGAGTGTCCCCTGGCAAGGTACAATCTTCTCCTGTGCCCCCTGATGAACCATCCCTTCTTGCTCTTCCAGACTTGAGCTTTATCAGCCAGGACTCCTGTAGAGCAGGTACTCCCAGCATGCCCCCAAGCTACTCACTCTGGCCTCTTGCAAGCTGTCCAGGGTTGGAGAGCTCGTTTTTTCTCTAGCGCTCAGCTTTCTCATCAGTGAAATGGCTTTTCATGTTATTACTATTCCTTGTCAAGGCATGACTCAAAGCCTCCCTCTGGCCTTTGTTGACTTCCTTTCCCTCTAAACTCTTACCATGCTCCTCTGACTCCTGCATGGATTAGTACTATTAATTTGTAATGCCATGTGGTGGTGGTGAGGGGTCCAGCAGATGTGTTGGTCAGGACTCCCCAAAGAGTCCTTAAAGGTAAATTGCTTAGCATGTGGGCTTTGGAGCCTCAGACCCAGGTTCAAGTCCTGAACCTACTAACTCTCACCCTCTGTGTGCCTTTGGTGAGATTACTTAGCCTCTCTGAACCTCAGATTCCTCACCTCTAAGTGGTGACAATAATATCTCCCATGAAGGGTTGTTGTGAGGACTACAGGGAATAGTCATGAAAATGCAGGGAAAATAGGGTTGTGACTCCAATGGGCCTTACTGCTCCCAGGGATCCAGGTCTGCGTTCTCCAGCGCGTTCACTTTCACACGCCTCCAGAGACTAGTCCATACACTCAGCCTTGACCTTGCTCTGTGCTTCCCTGAGAATGTCTGCGGGCTCCCACACTGCACCAGGGTGCCTCTGAGCCCATCTTCTTTCCCACTGTAGATGCTCTTCTGCCAGGACTTCCTACAGCAGTCAGTCTAGCTCCATAGTAGCCACAGCAATCCTCTAGTGGCATTAGCTTGTAGATCATTTTTATTTTATTTATTGTTTAAACAAATACTTAAATAGTGCTCCCTACATGCCGGGGACCAGTCTAAGTGCTTTACAGATAGGAATGCGCTTGCATTCTTTTAACAGTTAGTGAAGGGGCTGGGGTGGCCATCTGGCTCCTGATCTGTGCTCTCAACCCAGAAAGATCCTTTTGAAGCTCAAGTCAGATCATGTGGCCCCTCTGCTCAAACTCTGCAATGACTTCCCGTCTTGCTCAGAGTAGCAGCCTAGTCTTCACGATGGATCTGACCCCTGGCTTTTCTCTGACTTTATTTACCTCCTGACACCCTCACCTCGTGTTCTGTTCTAGCTATACCGACCCATACACCTCCAAACCCACTCTCTGCACTTGCTGGTTTGCCCGGAAGGGTTTTTGGTTTCTGTTTTTGCCAGATCTTCTCACGCCAGCTTTCTGTCTTCCTTCAGGTCCTCACTCAAATGTTTCCTTATCAGGGAAGCCTTTTCTGGCCGCCTCCTCCCAATATGCTCTGGTGTCCTCACCCAGCTTTCTGTTTCTCTACGGCCCTTATGCCCACTTCGACACCCTGTGCATTGATTCAGTTATTGTCTGAAGCCCCCACCGTAATGGAAGGCGCGTGTGGGTAGCACTTTGTGCTGTTCATTGTGGAATTCCTGCATTAGCTCCTCCTGGCTGGGCAGGTTCTTGAGAAATAGTTTTGAATAAATGAGTATATATCGACAGACATACATAAACGTGTGTGTCTGTGTGCATAGATAATAGATACTTGCATGTAGTGTATTTATACCCTCTTCCTGGTTGATGAGTGGCAAGCCTGAGGCACTAAGTTTGAGCACCTGGGTTCTGGAGCGCGTCTGCCCGACACTGAACCTCAGCACACACATCCCAGCTGTGTGTTTTGAAACCCTTGGAACGCTGCTGTACTTCTCAGCACTTCGTATCTCCATCTATAGAATAGCAGAATTATGGATAGTGCTTATTTCATGGAATTCTTTTCTTTGGAGGATTAAAAATCAGTTATAATTGATTTTTAGTGAGGGGTATACCCGAGTGGCAGTCTCACTGGGTCTTCTGACTATGGCCAAGCCTACAGGATTGAAGTACTTTGCAGTGGAGATGTGTTGTGTATGTTTGTGTGTTCATTGATGGAAATGTATTGAACACTTAATTATGCCAGGCAGGATGTCACGTGCCGGAGACAAGACTATGAAGATGAGGCCACCTCCTCGCAAGATGCTCACACTCCTCCTAGAGAGACAGACACAATCATTCCCATATTAAAGTATTATGAACAATTAATTATTAATAATATAGTTGCCAATATATAAATCATTTATATTTATTAATACACATTTTATTTATTCATGCAACAGATTTTTTTAGAGCATTTCCTGCAAACTACCATGTTGTGTGAATGACGATGATTGGTGCACACACATCTCATAGTCTAGAGGAGGAGAGAGGCATGAGGCAGCACGATGGCAGAGAAGATAAGGGGGCCGCAGTACTGTATTAGTCAGCCTGAGCTGCAACAAAATAGCCACAAACTGGGTGACTTGAACAACACAACTTTATTTTCTTACAGTTCCGGAGGCTGAAAGTCCAAGATCAAGGTGCTGTCGGGGTCTGTCTCTGATGAGGCCTCTTTTCCTGGCTCACAGACCGCTGCCTTCTCCATGTGTCCTTTCCTGGCTTTTCATCTGTGTCCCTGCAGGGAGGGACAGGGCTCTCTGGCATCTCTTTCTCTTCTTATAGGGACACTGGTCCTATCAGATTAGGGCCCCACCCTTATGACCTCTCTTAACCTTGATTACCTCCATAAAGGCCCTATCTCCAAACGCAGTCACATTGGGGGTTAGGGCTTCAACGTATGAATCATGGAGACGTGATTCAGTCCATAACTGGCACACGCAGGAGGGACATACACAACTCTGGTTGTGGGCCAGCCCCAGCCAGGGAAAGCTTCTAGAAAGAAGGGCATTTAAACTGGAGCTTGAAGGATATATAGATATTAGCCACACGAAGCCATAGGATGGTGTTTCAGACTGAAGAAACAGCCTGAGCAAAGGGCTGGAGGGGAAAGTGTGGCCCTTTCAAAGGACAGAAAATGTTTTAGCTTCAGAGAGATGGGGAGGAATGATGGGAGACAAGGCTTGGGAGGAACACAGAGGCCATATGGGGCTGGATGAGCTCTGTTTAAGAAGTTTGGATTTTATCTGAAGGGAAGAAGGAAGCCACTGAAGAGCATAAAAAAAAAATCGTATGTGATACGCCAAAGCTGGTTTGTGCCAGCTCAGGAGGCCCAGTTGTTAAATTTTCAGGAAATTTGCAAGCCAAATGTTAAACCATGATAGCTTGAAATTGGCTACGGTGAGAGCATTTACACCACAGAAATTGGCAAACAGTGCAAATCACGGTTCCCCCTTTCCCCATTCCTACAACCTCTCCAGGGAGGTGTTGTTAAATATTTACTAACACACCGCTGGCTTTGACAGAAGTGCATCTAAAATGTTTGCAGTATACAGAGGAGAAGGCTACTGGTGTTACCTTACTAAGTCAGAGCGGGCTTCCCAGAAGAGGTGTTTAGGCTGGGTCCTTAAACATCAGTAGGCATTTGCCAGAGATGAATGGGCACCCCAGACTGAGCAAACCAGATGAAGAAAAGCACAGATATATGAACATGTGGATTGCATTTGGAGCATGAAATTGGCAAGGGTGGCAGTGGTATGTGTGTTTGGGATGGGGTTGGGGCACATTGTGGGGGGAGACAGAGCATCAGGGAATGGCGAGGCAGGTGTGTGAGAATCTGAAGGCCAGGTAAGGGCCTTTGACTCTTTCCTGGGGCCCTGAGGAGCCGTGGCAGGTTGTGGAGCAGGAATATGATGGGCATTGCCCAATGCTGCATCTTAGCAAGCCTATTCTGGCTGTGTAGTGAATGGATTAGAGGCAGGAGGCCAGGTGCTATTCGAAGCCAGTTTATTTTGCATGCTGATGGTCTGTGAGCATTAGGAGTAGAAGATACAGTAACTGTGCCTGCCTACATGTCTTCCCATAGAGCTCTGCAGGAAGACTTGTCCCAGATGAGTCCCAGCAGCCTCGTTTCCAGGAGTTAGTTCATTAACAGGTGCAAAACATTCTGAGAATCAAGCAAAATTGCAATGAGTCCTCATTGTATTGGAGCATGAGATGGAGTTGTCCTCCACCTGATCTTGGGACTTCCCTTCTATCCAAGCTCTTTGGACATCAAGTCACCTGAGGGCCACAGGAAGCAGGTGGAAATAAGAGCAAGTGGGCAGCTTCTAAGTGTCAGCCACTGTTCAAGGCTCTTTACATGTGTTAACCTATCATTGAGGGCAGAATAATTTTTATCCCCATTTTACAGGTCAGACGATCAGAGAGATTAAGTAAGTCAATGAAGGTCACACAGCCAATGAGTGGAAGAGCTGGATTCAAACTCCAGAGCCTGTAGTCTTAACTGCTATCCTTTATTGCCTCTCCCTTTTAAGATATGATGCTTATTGTTTTTACAATTATCACAGCTCCTATGAAATAGGTACTATCACTATTTTCCATTTTATAGTTGAAAAAAACCAGGGTTCAAAGAGGGTTCATAGTTGCCCCAGGTCAGACAGTCAGCAAGTGCAGGAGCTGGGGCTTGAACCCAGGTCTGTCTGACTCTGCAGCCTGAGCCCTGGCACCCAGGAAGGGGTGGGGAAAGAGTAGAGAAGGTGAAGGCAGGGCCCAGAGGGCAAGCAGCCTCCAGCCTCTGACATTTGAGTCTCGTGTCTTCCTAAGGATGAGATGTTTTGTTCTCATAATGTGGAAATTTCACAACAGGACACAAACATCATGTGCCCCCGGCCACACCCACCTTCTCTCCTGGCCAAGCCTCTGGTTCTTCCAAGATGTGACAGCAAAACCCTGTCTCACAGTTGGAGCTTGTGAATGTCAGGGCTCCTATTTGGGTCTGGGGGACAGTGGTTTCGGGGAGCGGTTTCTTTTGGAGCAAACCCCACCTCACTTCACATTTGGAAGCTCCGCACATGGCCAGTGCGTGTGCACACCCCGATCACTAACAGACACCAAGGGCTGGCCTGGGAGTGATGCTCAGTGGCCACTATGGGCTAGGGCAGAAGCAAGAAGCTGGCATATAACGAATTAGGCATTGCTTCGTTTTCCAACCAGCATCCCCATCAACTGATGTTCACCTGGCAAGGCCGGCCCTGAGGAAGTCCGAGCGGCGTGTGACAATAGCATGTGTACTAAGTGCCGGTTAGGAACCAGGAGCCATGCGAAGCACTATAGACACATCATCCCGCTAAGAGCCCAAACAATGCTCTGCCATAGGTTTCATTACCCCTGGTTGAGAGATGGGGAAACCGAGACATTAAGTGGCTTGCCCCATGGTGGAGGCGAGATTTGGACCCAGGTCAGACTCCACATGCACAAACGAAACACCGGCAACTCTGACAACCGTGTGCAGAATAGAATGTAGGGGAGCAGTGGTGAATTCAGAAAGACTTGTTAGGGGGCGGCTGCAACAGTACAGGTGAGAAAAATGATTGCTTAGACTATGGTGATATTAAGGAGTTGGTAAGAAGTGGTTGGATTCAGAATATATTTTGAAGGCAAAGCAACAGGGCTTGTCAGTGGATTGGATGTAAAGATACGAATCAAGGGTAGTACCTAGACTTTTGGCCTCAGCACCAAAGTACAAGGAGGTGCCATTTATTAAGACGAAGATGTCGAGGGTGGGAGAGAGTTTGGGGTGAGTATCCAGAGTTACCTTTGTGGACCAACTAGACAATCACACGGAGACACGATCAGGGCAGAGGGAGGGAGAGGAGGTGTAGATTTGGTTGTCACCAGTTTATGGATACAATTTAAAGCCTTGGGGTGGATGAGATCATAAAATGAAGGATTGTAAACTTAGAATGACCAAGGGAGAGCCTTGGAGAGCCTACGAATTAAAGATCTTGTTGAGCAGGGGTGGCCGGCAGAGGAAATTGTGAAGGAACAGCAGTGTGTAGGAGGACAACCAGGTGACAATCAAAGAGGAATGTGTTTCAGGAAGGAGGGATGATCACCTGGTTGCTGCCACTGAAGGTCAAGTGAGACAAAGAGACATTCGGTCATTGGCTCTGGCAAAGTGTAGCCCATCGTTGACTTTGACACACCACTGGCGACAAATGCTTTAGACCTGTCCTGTTGGCTGCCCTTGCAATTTCTGGGGAAGAATTCCCAAGATTAGGGAGCTTAGAGATGACAGAGCCAACATCCAGACAGTCGTAGGTTTGAACCTCAATCTGCCAGGAGCTGTGTAGCCTTGGACAAGTTACTATCCCTCCTTGAACTTCACTTCCTTCATCTGTAAAATGGGAGTGATAATGCTGCCTGTCTTAGAACTTGTAGTAAGGCAAGGATTGAATGAAATAATATGTATGAAGCAGCAAATGCCTAGTGGGTACTAAATATTTTTAAATCATTTTTATTTTTATGTATTTTTTATTATTGTCAGCTCAAGAGTGATGTCTATATTTCTGAGAAAATCAGTGACCTAATTTTGAGCAGGGTTTCATTCATGATAGAGAATCCGGTGGAAAATTCTTTGAAGGTTGAGACATTCTTTACCCTGTGCCACCCAGAATGCCTAGCACCTAACTGGATTTAATCTGATTGAGTCGATCCCTTTCTGAGTGGTTTTTAATTTCTCCCTGGTAAGAGACCTAGATCCCTACCTGGGCCCAGGAGGATGGCGTGGTGCGGCCTCACCCACCTGTCCTGTCTTGTCTCCCAGCACACTCCCCTGATGCTCCCACCTCCCTGACAGCACAGTGCTTGCAACACGCCCTACGGAGCACTGCATATTCTATTCCCTCTCCTACAAACTCCCTTCCCCGTCCTCTTCCCTGTGTTAATTTCTTCCCATCTTTCTTCTCCTGGGGCAATGGTCGCTTCTTCCAGGAAGCCCTTTCTGAGTTCCTGGACCAGGTCAGTTTCTTTTTCAGAGGCTGCCACAGCCCCCTGTGTCTCCTTTATGGCATTTAGCACATTTCTGATTGCACATTCTTGGTGTGAATCTTAGTTTATCGCTTGACTTCACCACTAGACTGTAAGTGCACAAGGGCAGGGGCAGACCTGTTTTGCTCACCAGTGCATGGCTGTGTTGAGCCCGGGGCCTGGCACTCAGTAGGAGTGCAGCATAGAACTGTGGACTGAGTGAGTGAGCAGGTGTTCAATGCAGTGAATAAATGAGCAGATGGCTTTCCTTTTCTAGAGCGATGCAGGTGTCTCAGAAAGGTTGTCGGAAAGGCAAATGTAATACCGAATCTTATTACATTTACTTTAATTACAATACTAAGGAGTGGAATAAATCTCCCCCTTGAAATATAATAAAGTCATACTTTAAAATCTGGACTGTCTTTTCCACTAGCTTATTTTTTTTAAATGATAATTTCCTGATAAGCCATTAATAATATTAATAGCACTTATAATAGCTTCCCGACATGGCTCAGTCACTAACTAGCTGCTGATTGTAGACGAGTCACCTAAATGCTGCATGTCACCTATTCACGTCGTATGGTTCTTGTGAGGCTCTGGGTTGGTGGTGTGAGAGCCCTTTGAAAGCAAAGTCTTATTTATTACCCATTATTCTCAGTCTTATTAATAATAAGAAGGAACAGGCTGCATGCCAGAGATAGTTGAGTAGATTTGCAGGGCTGCAGAATTGAGGCCACTGAGAAAAATGAAAAGAAATGAGATTGGTTGAGAAATCTTTAAGCGGTGTGTGTGGGGGGGCACAAAGGAGAGGGGAGGCACAGAGGGAGGAGGGGACCAGAGACCATAAAAGCTGGGGATTTATGTCTACCAGGCTGAGCAAAAAGGTGGGCTGTTGGTTTCTGAGCTGGGGAAGGTGACCTGAATAAAATCACTCTGGTGGCCAAATTCTTAGAAGCCACACGGGGGAGGAAAGAAAAGAATACACTCCTCCTCAGCTCACCATGTGGTTGCCCAGGAGAGATGCTGGTGTCCTCCAGGTGACTTTGGCTGATTGGGGCTGTGGTGCTGGGGACAGGTCGTGGAGGCTGTGCCCTGCCAGGCAGCCTTGTTGGCGGGAAGGATGCAGCTGTTGTGGGTTTGCCCACCACACAAATTCTCCTGCCCTGCACAACCTGAGCTCAGCCACTGTGAGTGGGGACAGAAGCACCAGGCCCGGGAGAAGGGGCAAAGCCCCAGGACAGAGAGCGGAGGGCTGCACGATCCGCAGCCTTCGGGGCTGGGCAGGAAATGGGAAGAACTGGGCAGTGCAGAGGGGTCTGGGTCTGGGAGAGCCCAGCCCTGGGAAGGGACAGCAGCCCCTCAGCAAAGGGCAGCTGTTGTCATGTGGGGATGTGAGGATGTGTCTCCTGTCATTGCCATCCAGCTTTTCCAGAGAGGCTGCCAGTCCTGGGTTTTCAATGTGGAATCACGTCATTTGCAGAAAAACAAAAACCAATCAACCGAGCAACAAAGAAACCTCTGCAGGCCAAGCAGAATATGTCTGATGGGTACGCTTGGGCTGCTCTTTTGCGATCCCATTTGATGCCCGATTTGGGGGCTCCAGACACCTCCCCACCCTCCCCCTTCCAGGGTGAGAGAGGGGTGGAGAAGACCATTTGACTGAGTGGGAAAGGGCCCTGCAAACTCACTGAACCCATCCATCTTTAAGAAGACTGCTAGAAGTAGCAAACATATAGCCAAACGTCAGCTTGTGATCGGTGCAATGAATAAAGATACTGCAGGGAAACAGAGAGAGAGTGATGGAGGCATTTATTTTCAGTTGGACGACCAGGAGAGGCCTCTCTATCCTCCCTCCTCCCATGCGCTCAGTGGCTTAACAAGATGTCGCTGGGTTTCCCCAGCCTCATTCATAGGTGCTAATGAGCAGCTGGGGGTTGGCTGCGTGGCTGCTGTGATCAAAAGGGTTTCCCTCCACCCTGGATGTCCCCAGCCTCTGAAGTAGGCTCAGCCCCAGCCAGGAGGAGCAGGTGCAGAGCTCCAATCCTGATTAAGAGTAAGTCTTTCCATTTGCCTGTACAGCTGGAAACAGCTGGCTGGCTGAAAGGGAGGGCGCCTCGGGCTGCAGGCGGAGAGGGTCGAAGGAGCTCCAGGCATGGGTGGGGGTCAGGGCAGGTTTCACTGCCTCACAGCTGTCTCCCCTCCCCCAGGGCTCCCTCACTGAAATCCTACCATCAGTTACTTTTCTGGAAGTCACAATGGCATCTCTAAATCTCTTCTTTTCCAGGAAAGAAAATTGTGGGAGCTGTAATGTCTTTTTCCATCTCAAAAAGAAAGACAAAGTTCTTATCGTGACCCACAGGCCGTCCATGACATGCAGCTATGTAACTCTTGGGGCCCAGTGTGAAATGACAGATTGGCGTGCATCAATGTGACGACCTCCCGGAGCGCAGAGATTTCTGTCTTTTATTTTGGGTTGGATGATGGCTCATCATCAGTGCCTGGTAGAGGCTCACTAGTTGTTGAATAAGGGCATAGTGTTTGAGTCATAATGTGGATGTATTGGTAGGACATCTTTTAGTATTTATTAAGCTCTTACTGTGTGCCAGGCATTGGGCTAAGGCATTGGTTCCCAGTGCTAGCTGCACGGGGGAAATCACCCAGGAATTCTTAAAAATCCTAATGCCAGGCTCCCCCCTGCACAAGTTACATAAGAATCTATAGAAACTTTTCAAAAAAAGATAGACTAATGGCCAAGAAACATACGAAAAAATGCTCACCATCTCTAATCATCAGGGAAATGCAAATCAAAACCACAATAAGATATCACTTATCTCCAGTAACAATGGCCTTTATCAAAAAGTCCCAAAACAATAAATGTTGGCGTGGATGTGGTGAGATAGGAACACTCCTACACTGCTGGTGGGACTGCAAACTAGTGCAACCTCTGTGGAAAGCAATATGGAGATACCTCAAAAAGATACAAGTAGAACTACCATTTGATCCAGCAATCCCATTACTGGGCATCTACCCAAAAGAACAAAAGACATTCTGTAAAAAAGACATCTGTACTCGAATGTTTATAGCAGCACAATTCACAATTGCAAAGATGTGGAAACAACCCAAGTGCCCATCAATACATGAGTGGATTAATAAAATGTGGTATATGTATACCATGGAGTTCTATTTAGCCACAACAAACAATGGCGATATAACACCTTTTGTATTATCCTGGATAGAGCTGGGACCCATTCTTCTAAGTGAAGTATCTGAAGAATGGAAAAATAAGCACCACATGTACTCAATTTGATAATTGGTATTAACTGATCAACACTTAAGTGCACATATAGTAGTAACATTCATCGGGTGGTGGGCAGGTGGGAGGGGGGAGGAGAGGATGGGTATGGTTGCTGTGTGCACCATCTGGGGGATGGACACTTGTAATGGTTGCTGTGTGCACCATCTGGGGGATGGACACACTTGAAGTTCTGACTCGGCTGGGGCAAGGGCAATGCACGTAACCTAAACATTTGTACCCCCATAATGTGCTGAAATGAAAAAGAAAAAAGAAAAAAGAATCTTCAGGGGACGGATGGGTGGGTGGAGGCATCAGCATTTCCAAAGCTCCCTAGCTGACCTGTCTGCACAGCCAAGCATGAGGACCAGGGGCCGGCTAAGCCACACTCATTCTCAGCGGTGGTTGCACATTCTTAGGCAGCGTGTGAACGGCGCAGATGCCCAGGGTCATCTTCATATTCTCTCGATCATTAAGTCTGGGAAGCAGGGTCTGTCCCTGGGTAAGCTTCCCAGGGAATTTTGCTTAGACCAAAGTTTGAGAACCTGAATTATGCTGAACTCTATGATTGTACCCATTTTACAGATAAGACAAAAAGAGACTGAGAGAGGTCGTGTAGTTTGCTCAAGGTAGCAAAGTAGGTAACTGGAAGAATAGGGATTTGAACTTAAGGCTTCTGAAGCCACGGTCTGGACTTACCTATTAGCTTCTCTGACTTTCCTTTGTGACAAAAACCTAAGTGTGCTCCAGAAGCTGGTTGTGAAAATAAAATACATGTAAGATTAAGAGGATTTGCATGAATGCTGTATATTTTGTAGATGGGCAAGTTGGTACTACCAACTCCATGGTGAGGAAACAGGTCCCGCTGGGTGAACTGACCCCCACCTCCTGTCTCTGGGGCATTAAGGGGCAGAGCTGGGATTCCAGATCCAGTCCACTTCCTCAGACCCTCGGGCTCTGCATTAGCAAGTGAATCACTCAGCACCTAGGGCATCCCAGAACTGTAGCTGCTCCGCACATAATCGGCCCTTAAGCAATGATGACAACAGGAATGACCAGAGGATGGCTGGGTGGGTGGGTGAACCACTGAGGGCGGGGAGGGTCAGGAAGGCTCGCTTGTCTTTTTCACGGGTCTACGCGCTATTTTTCAAGTAGAGTCGAGACCACTAGAGGGCGATATCGGACAAGAGAAAGAAGACTGCTTCACCGCTGCTTCTAAGACTGGAGAAAACAGTATATTTGCGGCTGTGGTTTTAAACCAAAAAGGGAGGCTCTAATTCACAGAGCAATTAAACAGAGCGTTGCTTTCCCCTGGGCTTGAAGGCTGATGGGGAACCTTTCTCAAGCCACATGAACGCATGGGTCCACTCCAGACATTTCTAGATTTAAAATCAACAGGTCAAGGGGAGAGGCGGGGAGATCTTGGTCCTCCTGAAAGTGGATGTTTATAGAATAATAGAAGGTTTTTAAAAAGAGACATTTTGTAGCTTCCCAGATTTTTACAACATTTATGGAAGTTAATGTTTCGAGAAATGGTATTATGATGAAGTTGCATGCTGAATTAATTTTCCATAAATAAATCCATACATTTTCACAGATTGCTTTTTCTGCCCTATCATGGGGGTGTACACATTCAGCAGATGAACATTTCTCTCCTTCCAACACCTTCCCCCTCCTCTGTCCCTAAGCCCTGGAGTAAGACTGGCCTGGGTTTGAATGTGGACTATGGCTCCACCGGTTGTGGCCTTGGGTAAGTCGCTTAACTTCTCCAAGGCTCAGAGTCAAGGATGACATTGCAGATTTGTCATGGAGTGTAGAGAGAGAACTCGTGGGTCTCCATGGAGCTCCTTTCAGGTTCTTCTCCCCTCCCCTTCTCTTCTCTATTTTCCCTTTAGGCACCAAACTTCCCAAGCAGGAAGAACAGCTAAGTCTTCTGTGAGAACTTGCCGGTTGCCCTTCCCTGGGGCCACCACTAACCCCAGACATGCATTTTAGAAGCTACCTGAATTGGAGAGGGGCCCAAAGGACTAAATGTCAGGTGGCAGCTGGCAGCCTTTCAGATTCAACACCTACTTAGCTAATAATCGTTATGATTATAATAATACCTACCGAGCACATAAGCACATAAGCACCGTGCTAGAGGTTTTATAGGCGTTATCTCTGTTGATCGTCACCACAGACCCTAGGAAGCAGGTGTTTTGTTATGTCCTTTCACAGATGGGGAAACGAAGGATCAGAAAGTTTAAGTAACTTGGCTGAGGTCACACAGGTATTATGTGGCAAAGCTGGAGTTCAACCTAGTTCTGACTCCAAAGCTTATCATCGAGAAGGGGGCTAAGAATGAAATATGCGCATCATTCGCTCTATGCCAGGATGACTTCCCTAGAAAGGTTGTGTGTCCGAGAGATTGAAAGGAAGGGGAAGCCATATGTGACAGTGAAACCTGGAAACACTTCACGGAAACGGTGTCATTTGAACAGGGGCCTGAGGATGAGCAGGTTCCAGCAGGCAGAGGTGGGGAGGGAAGAGGGTATTAGCGGCGGAACCACCAAGAGCAAAGGCCGGGAAAGCATGGGGTTTGTTTTGGGGACATGGATGCACCCAGTAATGTGCCACTGTATGAGGTGGGTGCTACCTATCATTATTTGCATTTTACAGAGGTGGAAACTGAGGCACGGAGAGGTAACTGACTTGGCCAAGGTCACATAGCTAAGTGGCAGAGCTGGGGTTTGAACTGCCATCTGTCTGACTCCAGCACCTCTGCAGGCAGGGTGGCGATCACACATAGACCTCAACTCGATAGACAACTAAAGGAAAGGCTGTCATGCCTGCTCTCCTGGGAAGACCCCAGCCCAGCAGCCCAGCGCTGCCTGAGGCTCCGCCTACTGACACACCTCACACCTGGATATGGGGGGAGTCGGGGGGAGGATGGTGGGGACAGGGCAACTTTCAGATTCTGAGACAACAGTCACACCCATCTTCCTCCTCCCTCTTGCCTTGGGATCAGGTTACTGTCTTGCATTCTTTTGCATTTCATCATAATTCTTATTAGCCACATGCCAGACCCTTAAACAATAATGAGGCATGAGGTGGTTTAGAAACCTGCCAGAGGTCACGTACAGAGCAAGTGGCTGTTGGAGGGTTCAGTCCCAGGGCACGTGCTCACCACCGCCCTGTCATGTAGCTCTCAGCTTCATGGGGTAGCTGGTCTCGGGGAGGAAACCTATACTGCTTGCCAGGGCCACCGGAGTCAGCAAAGGAGGCTGGATCCTGACCCTCTCTGCTGCCCCATGTCCTTCTGCCTTCAGAGTCCCCAGGCCACCACCCCCTCCCTCCAGCCTGTCCCGAGGCAGAGCCAGTGGTTGCTGATGGACCCTGAGTGTTCTGACCTGAGGCTCTGGTTACCTGAGAACTTCCGCCTGCAGGGGGCAGGGACCCCAGGCCACTGGCAGATATATTTGCATGGGCTTTAGGATCATGGAGTGGTAGCTGGTTTCACATCTGCGACCAGAAACTGCCTTGATCTTCGAGGGACATTTATAGGGCTCAGGGCGACATCCACAGATGGAGCGGACGCTGACTCCAGCACACACAGAAGTTCTGATTGGGCAAAGGTAAGGAAGGTGGAAGGAGCGCCAGAGGGGATCTCCCACTGTGGATTTAAGGAGAATCACCAAGGTAGCGATGAGAGTGGAGACCCTCCTCCATGTCTTTGTGGAGGAAAGAAGGGAGTGTGTGCATTCATTCATTCATTCCTTATCTATTCACTCAACATACACACACGTATCAGGCAGTGTGTGTGTGCTAGGTACCATGGAAACAGCAGGGGACAAAACAGACAAAATCTTTACCCACCAAAAGCCTCTTTTCCTACTGGGGCTGATGGGCACTGGGAAAGGGGGACAGCCAATGAGCACATAAATCACATGAGTATGTTAGATGAAGGTGGCAAGTGACAGGCACATGGAAATATGGAAGCAAACCCAGGAAGGGGCGGGCGGGGAGGGCTGGTGGGTGGAATATGTCTGCATAAAGATCATCATTCTTGCTCCAGATGGAGCTAGAATTGGGTTCTTTTTCTTCTAAGCAAGTGGGTCTTTATTCAGAGAACCCAGATTTACTCCCTGTAGGTAAAATGCAGGGGCAAAGCTCCAGCACCTTGCAGGGCATGCTCAGACCGAAAGGAGATTTATGGGTGAAGTTTCTCTTAGCTCTTCATATGGTCCATGCGCTCGGAGCTGGTGGGATAAGGGCGGGGGAGGAGGGGTGTTGTAACCAGGACTCCAGCCCATCCTCGGGAGGTGGGGGTGGAAACAACTCTTCTGGGTGCAGATCTCAGTGGTCGAGACCAGAATGTCTTGGTGTCCTGTTACACAGTAGCGTGACTATGTCAACAATAAGGTATGGTGTCTCTCAAGGTAGCCAGAAGAGAGGATTTTGAATGTTCCCACCACAAAGAAATGATAGCTGTTTGAGGTGGTGGATGTGTTAATTACCTCCAGTTGATCATTTCACAATGCACACATGTATCAAAACATCACACTGTATCCCACCCATAAATATGCAAATTATGTGTCAATTAAAAATACAAAACAATCAGCATGAATGTGTGTCCCTGTACCTTGGGTTGCCTGAAGAGACAGCATCTTACATTGTCCTGACTCCCATTAAATGGCCTGGAATTCCAGGGCTCAGTTTCCCTGAAGCAACGATATGGACCAGAGTGCGACTACAGTCCACCATGTTGTCACCTATGAAATGTGGCCCTGCTGCCCCAACTGAATTTGAATCAGCTGCCTTCTATTTAGGGCCCACAGACATCCCCTCCTTTGAAAGTTTATCTGGTGGCCAAAGAAATACAGATTTATGAGAGAATGGCTTTGCTCTGTAAACTTAAGCCCCCAAAAGGGGACTTCCCTGGAAATCTCTACTAAGACATTTACGAATTTAGCTTTTAAAAAATATTAAATATAGTCAGTTTGAATTATTTATGGCTTTTCATCCACTCACTGTCAACCATTTGAAAGGATTTATTGAGCACCTTCTAGGGGCCAGACCCTGTTCTAGGCCCAGGTGTGAACAAGACAGACGTGGTCCCTGTTCTCCTGCAGCAAACAGTCTGGGGTTGGCAAAGACGAGTTGACAGGTGGTCATAAAATGGGGCTCCGGGAGGGGAAGTAGGGGGTGCTTTGGGAGATACTTAAAGCTGATACTTAAAGAGATACCTGGAGCTGAGGGGAAGGAGGGCACAGCCAGAGCATCCAGTCCTGGGGAGGTAGAGGTGAGAGACGCTAGGGCTGCCAAAGTGCCGCCGTCTGGGTGGTTTATACAACAGGAATGCGTTTTCTCACCATTCTGGAGGCTGGAGCTTCAAGATGACAGCATCGGCAGGGTCAGTGTCTTCTGTGGCCTCTCTCTGTGGTCTGCAATGGCCACCTTCCTCTTTGTCTTCTTGTGGCTTCCCCTCTGGGTGTCTGGGTCCTGATCTCCTCTTCTTATAAGGCCACCAGTTGTATTGTATTGGGGCCCCCTAATGACTTCATTTTAACTTAATTACCTCTTTGAAGACCCTATCTTGAAATACAGTCACATTCTGAAGTACTGGGGGTTGGGGGCTTCAACATATGAATTTAGGGGGACACAAGTCAGCCCATGGCAGATGGGCAATGAATAGATCCAGAAAGGCCTTGGAACTGTGTGAAGAAGCACAGACGTCACCTGGAAGGCAAGAGGCAGTCACTGAAGAGTCTTACAAGAGTGACAATGCTCATGTTCACATTTCACGAAGAATTCGGAGCAGCAAGAGGAAAATTGGAGAAGGACAGAGAGACGGGTCTGGAAGGAGCTGGGATGCTCTTTAAGAGAACTCTGGACATGCAGTGTGTCACCTGTTGGGGGCGGGGCAGGGGAGTGTCAAGGTGAGCTGGATTTCCGGTTTGGAAATCTCCATTGAAGAGTCATGGTCTGGCTGAGGGTCAGGAGATGAGTCCAAGGCTGAGTTTGAGGTGCCTGTGGGACATCTGAGAGGAGCAGGTCTCCAGACCTGGACAGAAATCTGGGTTGGAGACATGGATTTCGCGCCATTAGCTTGGATGGTAATTGAGTCCGTGGGAGTGGGTGAGAGGGAGCTAGCCATGAGTTAGAGCATTCAGAAGAGAGCCGAAAGCTGAAGACGTGTGTGCCTGGAATGACTAACACCCCGCGCATTCGTGGAAGGCCTGGGGTGGGAGAGAACCTTCGGCCTCCAGGAGGGTTGCTCCCTTCCTGAGATCGAAGGATGTTCAATCAGGTTTTGATACTTAATGAGTCACTGGATGCCCTCCCAGCTGAGTCAGCCAAGGTACCCCTCCCGGGAAGGACAACCGTGGAGCTCTTGTGGGCAGCTCCCTCCCACTGCCTTGTTTACCAGAGGGGGGCCGTGGGTGGCCGGAGCGTGACTTCCCAGACCTGTGAGCTGCGGAGTCCTGTCTACGCAGCCGACAGACAAAACGCATTTACTGCGCTCGAGGGTGCGTGACACATATTTTTGGTAGTAGGAGCAGATTTGTCTTTGTAAGACGTCTTTCTTGGGCCACTTTTAAAATAACAGCAGCTGACATTTATAGATCTCAGCAACTACCAGTCAATGCGCTAAGCGTCTCACCTGCGTCGTCTCAACGCACAGGTGGGCGCTGTGCCCATCCCCGTTGTGCAGAGGAAGACACCAAGGCGTGGAGCAGTGACGAGGCTTGCACGAGGTCGTGCAGTTTGCAAGAGGAAGGGCTGGGGTGGGAACCCGTGCAGGCTGATGGCCAGGCTCCCGAAATCCATCACCTGCCATGTGGCTGCCCCCGTTTGCTCAGGGAGGGGCCTCACAGTCTAACACTCCTGGGACTCACCCTCTGCTCCCCCACTGGCTGGGGCAGGACCCCTGTATCTTAGTCTTCCTTCTTCTGTAAAATGGGATAGTGGTGCCTACTAGAACAGAATTTGGGGGTGAATTTAATGATGATGACATATAATGACCAGGAAGCACTTAGCTCCGTGCCTGGAACATAGGAAGTGCCTGTCGCAAATGGGATTCTCCAAAGTTGACCACATCACTGTCTCATCCCAGGGGTCTTCTTACCGTGTGACGGTGACACTCCTTCATTGACCTTTGGGTTTAAGCTCCCTCCTCTTGAACTGGGATGCACTTTTGCAACCTCCTTGGCCACTAGTGTGTGATGGAAGTAACGTGATGTGACCTCCGGGGCTAGGTCACAAAAACGTCCACCTGGCTCTCTCACTCTGTCTCAGGATGTATGTCCCGGGAGACACAAGCCGACATGGAAAACACCTGATTTCCCTGTAGCCACCAGGCTGGAGACAGCACGTGAGGAGATCCCACAGAGTGATGTCCCGGGAGCCCCTGCTGTTCAGTCCCCAGCCATTTGAGTTTTCCCATCCCAAGCACCAAACAGAGAGCGAGTGAGGCTTCTAGCCTCACCTTCGAGCTGCCCTAGCTGATTCGGGTAGAGCAGAGATGAGCTGTCCACTCCGAGTCCTGCCCAGATTGCAGATCTGTGAGCAAATAAATGTTTTTGTTTCAAGCCTCTGCATTTTGGGGTGGTTGGTTATGCAGCACTCGGGCAAACTGAGGCACAGTGAAAAGAGGTGACAAGATTCAGGGACATACAACTGGTTAGGGCAGAACAAAGAAAGTACCCTCTCCTTGCCTTCAAAACCTAGTTCTTCAACTTGTTAGCTTTGTGACCTTTGGCAAGCTACTTGACCTCTCTGTGCCTCAATTTTCACATGGGTATGATAAAGGTGAAGACGGCACTTCTTCAGAGGGTTGGAGTAAGGAATAAATTGGATATTTCATTCCTAGCATGTAGGAAAAAGCTCCTAAGTGGCCCAGTTGGGGTTTCAATTCAGGCAGTCTGACCCCAGATTCCACCCTGGTGAGTGCAGGTCTGGGACATGCCCAGCAATCCTCCAAAAGGAGGCCAGACAGCAATGTCCCACATATTCCCATTGGTCCCCATAGGGGACGATTTTGAGTTCTCCTTGGCCGCCCTTCTCTGTTCACTGGGCCTTGGTACCTGGTGCTCTAAACCGAAGGCTGCACCGTCACTCCTCTCTTTTCAGTGCAGCCTAAGATTACATTGGCTTTTTTGGCAGTCACATCACATTGTTGACTCATCCTGAGCTGGCAGTCAAAATCCTGAGTGTTTTTATCACATGTGCTAGCATCAAGCCGCATTCCTTCCTATCTAGGATTGGTGCAGTCTGGGATTTTAAAGCTCGGACCACAGGATTGCCTAGCTCGTTAGATTCTGCTTGTTGTTGCTGCCTGCCTAGGTGAGAATCCAGATGAGCTCCTCTCCTGGCTTCCCGGAGATACCCCATATCCTTTGAATACACCCTCCGTTTTTTCTTAAGTCAGTTTGAGTGGCTTACTGGTACTTGCAACAAAAACAGCAAGCCACAGGCTGATTTCTGGGTGGTCCACGCACAGGAAGAAAGGAGGAGTGCGAGATGCCACGGCAGAGTGCAGAGAAAGCACATGCCAGGAGCGTGTGCCAGGTGTCACGTTCGAGCCGTGGCAGACGTGGCAGTGGATCACGACTCTCTTTTCTGCTGAGCCTGGATATGGCCTCCACGTTGATGCGCTGCCACCTGGATAGGACAGAGCTGAGGACAGAGGATCCTGGCATCATTAACCAGGTTCTAGCAGAGTGGTTGTTCAGATGGCTCCCAATCTCCTCAAATACATGCCAGCTGACACCCAGTTTCCCAGCTTGCCCACAGAGATAAAATGATATTTTTGGCATGTCTAATTGCTTGCTGAACTGCAAATTCTCTAAGTGGCCACATCACTCGATCTTACTAGTGTGACAATACTAGGTGCAGGGCTTGCTCAGGTGGTCACTGGATGGTCTGTGGGTGCCCCATGGGGTGGGTGGGTGAGAGTGGATGGAGCACCTACAGCTCTCTGCATGGCTCCTGGAACTATGGAAGGCCAGTGCCGACTCAGGCAGAGGCTGAGCTATCTCTGGGTGCTTTTCCACCTTGTCCTGAGTCCTCCAAATTATGTCCTAATTGATCTCCATTCCCGGAACCTCTATTCCCCAGCCGAGGGGCACCTTTCTATTCCGGGAATAGGAAGCTTCACCCTTATTCCACTTGTATTCTTTCAAATACATTGTTTACGCATGAGTCCTTCTATTGCCCATCCATAAGCTTTTGAAACTCCAAGTTAATCATTATGTTCTTTTTTTCTCCCCCTCTGCTTTTTTTTTTTTTTTTCTGTCATCTCTTCCTTGACGGAATAAATACAGACTGCCAGGCTGAACAAAAAGGGGAGTGGCCAGGGCATAAGGAAATGCTAGAATAAAAAAGCACATTGGTTAATACTTTAGGAATGTTGTCTTCCTAGACAAATAATAGAAACTTGCTCAAGCTAGCCTCCGCAAATTAGGAAATTGATTGTTAGAACACAGATTAGGGAAGCCGGAGATGGAGATGGCTGATTGGACTTGCTCTGAATGTTCACTCCATCTCCCTCTCTCTCTGGACTGGTTTTCACTGCTTTGGTAGCCGTATGACATGTGGATACCCCGCCTTACCCATAGCCCAAGGGTGCCTTTGTACCAGTTAGAAAAGCTGCCCTTCATAGAAATATTTTATTTTATTTATTTTTACTTTTATTTATTTGTTTATATTTTTTAAGACAGATTCTCACTCTGTCACCCAGGCTAGAGTGCAGTGGTGTCATCCTAACTTGCTGCAACCTCAAACTCCTGGGCTCAAGCAATCCTCTTGCCTCAGTCTCCTGAGTAGCTGGGACTACAGGTGCATGCCACCATGCCTGGCTAATTTTTGTATTTTTTTGTAGAGATGGGGTCTTGCTCTTGCTCAGGCTGGTCTTGAACTCCTGGCCTCAAGCAGTCTTCCTGCCTCTGCCTCCCAGAGTGCTAGGATTACAAGCATGAGCCAGCACGCCTGGCCCACAGAAATATTTTAACTATCATCTTCCAGGAGATGGAATTAAAATCACAAAGTAAGCGGAGGCCACAAATGTCCAATGAGCCACTGCACATTTGTATGTTGTGACTGCAAAGATGCCCTGAACTCTGTGCTCTACTTATTCTCCAAGCAGCCAGCAGAGAAGAACCAACATATTTTTTTTTTATAAATTTCAGAGTATTACCGGGGTACAAACACTTTTACATAAATTGCCTTTGCACTGTCTCACAAGTGTGCCCATACCCCAGACAGTGCGCACCACACCCATTAGGTATGGATTTACCCATCCCCTCCTCCTCCTCCTACCTGCCTGACACCCTATGATTGTTGCTGGCATATGTGCATGTAAGCGTTGATCAGTTAATACCAATTTGATAGTGAGTACATGTGATGCTTATTTTTCCATTCCATTCTTGTGATACTTTACTTGGAAGAATGAGCTCCAGCTCTACCCAGGATAATACAAGAGGTAGTTCATCTTCTTGAGATTCAGTCTCCAAAGAGAAAGAAACTCATTGGCTGGGCTGAAGCCAGGGGTCTGCCTACCTGTGGTTCAATCAGCTGTTGTCATGGGGCGGGGAACACTGATAGGAAGGTATCTTCAGAGAAGTGGCTGTGTTTTGGGCAGACTCCCTGCAATGCTATTCTTTGGGAGCTCTTTGGGAACAGTGAGTCTCCCAGTACTCTGTTTGGATACAAAAGGGTCGATTTCGTGAATGAACATTCACAATTGAGTGAGTGCATGAATTCTAAGGGTGGGACACATTGAAAACACCTACCTGTCAATCTCGTGGTGCCAACTTTATGCCAGGATTCAACCTCAAATTCATTAAATTCCATTAAAGATCTGTACCTTCCTCAGGGGCATGGTATCCTATACATCTGTCATTTTCTCCTGCCTTGTATCCATATTGTATCCATATCCCTTTGTTCTGGGAGCACTGTCTCCATTTCCTTGCAAGCAGCTGGGCATAGTCAGCTTAAGTCCCTAACCCAACCCTACTCAAGGGGTGAGCTGTGACTCAGGCTGGGGCAATCACACTTTCCCAAGGACTTTGCCTCTCAAAGAATCATGAGAAATGTGCCTCTCCTCTCCCTCCACTTTTTTGGGGAGGGTAGGGAGGCTTAATTTAATCAGAGATAGTGTGTGTTGCTTTCATTCAAAGAACTAATATACTCAGACACTGGAGGAGAGTTCCAGACTTACCAGGCCAAAGAATGATGTGGTTAAGGTCTTGAGTTTTGCAGCTACCCTGCTTGGGTTTGCATCTCAGTCCTACTTCTTAGCTGTGTGACCTTAGGCAAGGCACTTATCTTCTCTGTGCCTCAGTTTCCTGATCTTCAAAATGGAAAGATTAGATGGGTTAGAGCATGCAAACACTGTGAAAATAGTTCCCAGTGCATGGTAAACACTCAGTAAATGTCATCAGGGTCTTGGCCAACTTGAAAAGGAAAAAAGATTGATGGAATTACACTTCTTTAAACAAAGGAGAAAAAAAATCACAAATCACGGAATGGATTGGGATGAATCCAATGATTTCTCAAGGGCCACTTGTGCCTTCCCACCTGCTCTGCTGTGGGGTGGGTTAGGAAAAAAAGGATCCGGAGCTGTTTCTCCAGGGGGCATTCAAAAATGAGCTGGTGCCTTTTTGTTTTTCAAGAAAACGTAGAGGCCAATGGCTGTATCTGCTGTTCTCTCTTCCTTTTCTGGGAAAGTTCATGAGTTCTTGGCCCCAAATAAGCTTAGTTCTCTACAGCTTCCCACAAGGAAATTAAATTTTCAGGTCCTGCACAAAAGTTTAGTTATCGCTAATGTAATCATTGGTGCTGTCACTGTAGGTCTGTAGGAGCCGAGTGGGAGGATGGGATTTGACAACAATGGAAGAACATTCCTCCTCCGCCCTCCCTCTCAGACACTCGGGCGCACACTGACCCACATATGCACGATGTGACACACACCCGAAGTACACGCACACACAACCACACAGCCATACGCAAAGGGACGGCTTTCCTGGGGACTGTTGTAATCCTGAAGGATTTTTTTTAACTAAGCCCACCCACATTTTTGGGGCGCCTGCTTAGCCAGAACTAGACATTGGGGGGGGGTAAAAAGTGGGTGCTACAAGCTGATCATAGCTTCAGGCCAGGTCCTGCCTTCCAGGAGATGCTGAAACACTGCACTGGGGGAGAGAGAACCTACCAGCATCTAATAAA
Source organism: Cheirogaleus medius (assembly GCA_008086735.1). Lineage (NCBI taxonomy): Eukaryota > Metazoa > Chordata > Mammalia > Primates > Cheirogaleidae > Cheirogaleus > Cheirogaleus medius. Next base: position 8,619,983 of record VBSM01003214.1, read on the forward strand.
AGATAGGCTGTGAAAATGGCTACATGAGAGGTCAAAAAGTTGCTAACGTTGCTCTTTTTTCTTTAATTTATTTTCTAATGTGACTCTGGAGTAGTTTCACAGGTTGCCCGTCTAGTTTTAGAGCCCACCAGCCTTGTTCTGCACTGGTTTGGATTTGGATATTGGATTTGCTGCTTAGGAGTAGTGACACTTTCTGAGCTTTGGTTTCCTAGTCTGTGAACAAGGTATTAATGCCATCTGCCCATGTGTGTTAAGGTGGTGTTCTGCTGCAGATAATGGAGGTCAGATGGCAGTGGCTTACCCAAATAGGAGCTTGTTTTTCCTCATGTAACAAGTAGCTCAGAGGCCGGGAAGCCAGGCTGGGCACCACCCTTGGGGGAACTCATCAAGGACCCAGTTCTCACTGCCTTGCTGCTCACGCTTCCAGGGCCACAGGGTGGCTGCTCTAGCTGCAGGTAAGATGAAGGGCAAAAGGCAAAATGGCAATAAGTTGAGGAGACAGGCCAGGTGCATCTTTCTCCCTTTGAAGAGCTTTCTGGAAAGCCCCACTTAGTGATGACAGCTTACAGCCATGGGACACAGCATTGCCAAGATGACCAACCCTATCTACAAAGGAAGCCAGGGTACCAAGTATTTTAACTAGACAGATTGCTGCCTCAGAAGTGAGGTCCTGTAAGGAAGGAAGCAGAGGAGACTCCAGCAATATCTGTCACATGATCTTGGAGAGTTGTTCAGAGGATTCCCTGAGATAACTCCTGTCAAACTCTTGGCTTAATTGCCCAACACGTGGTAACTATTATTATTATTAGCCAATACTCCCCAATACCTTCTCAAGGGATGCCCAGCAAGGTGGTGAGTGGAGACACTGTCTCCTCAGTGCTCTGGGACTCCCCTTGTCACCTGCCACCTCCTGTCTGCATCTGACTCAGGCCATGTCTTCTCTTCCAGAAAGTGCTCCCTCACCTCTGTGGGCTTCAAAGGTATCACCTGCCATTTTGCAAACTTGTAGCATGAAATGACTATATCACTCAAATGTAATTTTATATATATTGCTAGTATAAATGAATCTGTGTCTCTGCATTGATTTTTTTCCTCCCAACTAAGTAACAAATTTCTTGATAGCAAGAATTACATTTTATTCCTACATCTTTGCCTCAAAGCTCTAATTACTGGTTCTTACACATAGTAGATGCCCACGTTGAATAGATTACAGCGTATTCTGACATAGCCAGTTTGTGTGCAAGTTTTGTTTCAATGGGGCTGGGGCTGGGATATTCCAGGGATTTGGTCACATATAGGCACTAAGGGCTCATGCTGTGTTGGGCACTTGCTGTTCTATCTATACTGCTTTTCAAAGCTGAGTCAAACAAGGTGTCATTTAGTAAATGTGCACCACGGTCACCCTCAGAACAAGGGGGAATAAAAAGTGAGGTTTGGAATGCCCATCTGGCATCATTCATTTGTCCTCCAACTGAGCGCCTGATGTATACTGGGTTGTGGGTATGGCCCTTCTGCTGCTATGTCACTTCCCACAACTTTGTCCCGTCTTAAGATGAGCTCCTTTGCTCAGTAATACTCACTTTCTTCAGATTTTGACTCAGGGGTACTTTCCTGGGCTGACCAATTTCAAAACCATTTCCTAAACCTGACTTGGCCACTTCCTTTTGAGGGGAGCCCTCGAAAATCATTATGAAAGAAGAACATGGAGCAGGACTGTCACGGTGAGAAAGCCCCAGGCTTACCTGCCCCTTTTCTGGCCAGCTCAAGCCCTTGTCCCTTTGGGGTCCCTGGATGAACTACCGGGCCCTCTCCTTTCCCCAGTGCAGTGAAAAGGAAAGGATTTGTCTTTAGATAAACTGGATTTCATCTCTCAAAATGAATGAATTCAGCAAATAATTTCTGAGCTCTGGTTATGTGTAAGGTGTCGTGCTAGCATGAGTGACAAGAAATATTAACAAATCAATCAAGTGGCTGATTAAATATTAGACTGTTCTAGTTAATGGAGATACTTTAATCTTCACAAGACGGATAGAGCACTTTCTATGTGCCAGGCCCCATGCTTAATGCCTTTCATACATTTTTCTTTTTAATTCACCTGAGGATTCACATCAATACTCTGAGACAGGTTGAAGATAGAATAGTTATCCCTCCCCTTCCCTTTCCCTCCTGTCTCATGTTGAACCCATGAAGGTGTGGGGAGGGTTAGAAATTGAAAAGCAGGATCTACATTCTGGTAATAGACCACTTGTCTGTTGGGGTGCCCCGTGCCAACAGTGGGTGGCTTCAGTAGAGCAGCATGGTGGCATTTGGGATGGAGAGGGCCTGAGATATTTCCTTCTCCCTCTGCCTCTGAGTCTCCCTCAGGTCCAGTGGATGTGGATGAGACCTGAAAATGTCCTCATGCCCTTGATAGGGGAGAGGAAGGTAGTTAAGGAGTCAGAGCCAGGTGCCTGCATGGGGTCCCTGTGACGTGGATTGAGGGGACACTGTAGCACAGTCTTTAGTATGAAAGAGCCGAAGCTGGGGCTGAGAGAGAGGACATGGCTGGTCTCAGGATCAGCAGAGCCAGGCAGAGGCTGAGCCACGGGGGGACAACCCACATTCACTGTGTCACCGTTACATCAGCTGTGGACACTTTAGTAGTGCACATGAGAAGGAGAAAAGCCAATGTCCAGGCCCAGAGGGATGGCACACCCCAATGGAGGCCAGCACGACATTGGGGTGGTGCCTGGACCAGCCATGACGACAGGTGTCACCTGGAACAAATGCCTTTCCCATGAGGACAGGAGGGCAGAGACTTCTGGGAACTTAGCTTCTCTCCCCAGGAGACAAGAAAGAGAAGGAGGAGACAGAAAACTTTCAATTCAATTGAATAAATTACCTATAAGAAATGGGCTTCAATCAGAGAAATAATGGCATTATCTTGATGTAAAAAGATTTTTTTTTCTGTCATTCACAGAAACAGTGGTTCCAGAATTGTGACTGTGAATTTTATATCCACAACCAGAAGTTTAGGTAAAAACATCCTCAACTATTTTCTTTTCTAGTCTTCTGCTCTCAGCTTCCTTCTCAAAGAGCCTTCTCTTAATCTGAAGTGCCTGCCAGGACCAAGGTAGATATTAAACCTATGAATAATAGCTGAGGTTTCATCTTTGGACTCCATGGCTTCCCCGAGGGAGCACATATTCATGTTCATCTTTTAATCAGTGGAGAAACCAGAGGATGACTCATCCCCTCAGAGCTGAGCAGGAAGTCACAATGCCCTTGACTGGAGTCCCTCTGGGTTCTGGTTTCTTCTCGGTGGGGTCATGGCAGCCCTGTGGGTGCTACATGAGGGAAGAGGGCTGGGAAGAAGCATGGTGGCCATCTGGATAAGGGGTCCTTCCCATCAGTAGCTCCTCCTCCACCCAGACCCAGGCTCTGGTTCAGAAGCTTAAGGCCCCCCACACCCCTGGCCAGCCCCACACCCAGATGCCCAGATACCCACATTCACCCTCCAAGTCCTCCCTCACCACAGGGCTGGGAGAACCTGCCCGCATGCCCTTTCCTCTTCCAGATGCAGGAAGCAGAAGGAATTATGGGAAAAAGAAAACCCTCACAAAACTATGGAGAGAGTGAAAAGACCAGTGGTAGCCGGGGGTGAGCAGGGAGAGAATGATGAATAGCAGAGCACAGCGGACTTCTAGGACAGCAAAACTGCTCTGTGTGACACTCTAACTTAATGGTGGATTCAGGTCAGTATATGTCCAAGCCCACAGAACATCCAGCACCAAGTGTAAACCCTAATACCGTAGTCCCTTTTATCTGTGATCTCTCTTTCTGGGGTTTCAGCTACCTGTGGTCAACCACAGATAATTCCAGAAATAAACAATTCACAAATTTTAAATTTCATGCCATTCTGAGTGGTGTGATGAAATCTGGAGTCATCCTGCCCCATCCTGCCTGGGATGTGAATCCTCTCTTTGTCCAGCGTCTCCACGCTGTCTACGCTGTCTACGCTCCCCATCCCCCAGTCTCCAATATCAGATGGAAAAATTATAGTGTATATGGAGTTCAGGACTATCTGAGACTTTGGGCACCCGCTGGGGGTCTTGGAACCTATCCCCCAGGCATGAGGGGGGACTACTGTATAAATTGTAAACTTTGGGTTATGATATGTCAATGTAGGTTCATCACTTGTAACAAATGTACCACTCGGATGGAAAATGTTGACATTGAGGGACATTGTGCATGTGTCGGGGCAGAGAGCATATGGGATGTCTCCATACCTTCCTTTAAATTTTGTTGTGAACCTAAAACTGTTTTTAAAAAATTAAGTCTTTAAACAACAACAGCAACCTATTCTATATAAAGCAGTGTGTGTGTAGGGGGGACAGCTTCATCCTTCCCTTCCTTGCAGCATAAGAAATTCCACCTGATTTCGTTTTCACCAAATGAGGTTGCTGGGGAAATTGACATGGAGCAACTCCCACAGTGTGAGTTCAACTTATGGAAATACAATATACCAACTAACAAACCAGATCGATTAAGAGGTGATTATTTGTTTTATAGGCAACTGCATTGCTTCAACACAGGATTCTCTAAGCAATAATGCCCTAGGGTGTTTAAGAATTTGCTTATAGCTCATGAGTATCCAACAGAAGGCAGACAGATGTAGAAAACCGAAGTTTGGAGCCACTGTGTGCTATAGATCAGGGAGAAGTAAAGAAAAAAGAGCAAGTGCCTCATTTTGAAATCATGTAAGTCAACAGGAAAGCAGGATGGACTTCCCAAACTCAGTTTATAAACAACTTTTAGTAGCATTATAAAATATTAGCCTTTCCAAAGACCTGACACTTACTACTATATGCTGAACTCAATGGTTTTATTTACATGAATCCTCACAGCAGCCATGTGAGGTAGATATTATTATCCTCATTTTACAGATGAATGAATGGAGGCCCAGGTTAGGAAAAAACTTGTCAAAGGTTACAGATGATTTAAGTTCACGTTACTATACTCCATAAATCAACTGGTCATAAATCCAACGGTGTGTGTGACTTTTTTTTGGTACGAGGCACAAGGGGTTAATCAGCATTCACTTATCTATTTGAAAAACGTTTCTTAAAAAGGAAACTATTTTTGGATAGAGTGAATTAAAGAGTAAACGAGTCTCCCTGTTAGTTTATTTTCACTGAGTGCTCACACTCCTCCAACAATAATTCATCCAGGATGTCAGCTGGAAGCCATTAGAAGTCACTGGGCCTGGGGGAGAAGATAAAACCACGATTAAAGACATCTGAGCCCTTTAGGAAAATTTATTATCTTGGATTTCATTTTTAATAGAAGACACTAATTCACACAAGAAGTCCCCGGGGGCAAGCCAGTGATGCCCTATAATGGCTACAGGGCTCCGGAGTTTCCAAGCATGCACTTGCTCCTGGGCTGCGGGAGGTACCAGGTCTGCAATGAGGTACCGGGCCCAGGAACTCCTTGGAACCTCTGTCAGTCTGGCCTTGTGGGAGGAAAAGCTATTGCTACAAACAGAACATAGCTCCAAGTTGTCCTTGATAAGTTGGATATTTTTTTCTCTAAGACCTCTCCATTCATGGCAAAGAGACAGGGGAAGACGTGGCCCAGGAAAGCAGGTTCAAAGTGCTAAAGCAGGTGGCAGAGTGGCCAAGAGGGAAGAGTGGCTGTCCTGAGGGCCACATTCTCCCTGTTAGCAAAGTGTGCAAGAAGGATGCTTGGTGGGCCCCGAGTCCCTTGTCTGTGAAACAAGGAGGTTGGATGAGAGGGCCTTTAAGGTCCTTTTCAAATCACTGATAGAGTTAGAAAGGCAGGGTGGGGAAAGGCATCCTGGAGCTCAAGTCCCTGCTCAGTCCCTTCCCACACGTGGGATGTTAGAACTATAATCCCAGTACCTTCAGAAGAGTGTTGATTATTTACTAAGTGCCAGACATCATGCTGAATACTCTAACCACTGGGACAAGCCTATGAAGTAGGCACTGCCAGTATTTCCATTTCATAGTTGAGGCAACTGGAGCACAGAGGAACTAAGAGGCTTGCCCAACATCGTAGGGAGCTGGCTTTTTGGATCCAGGTAGTCTAACTTCAGCACCTACACTCTTAACCTCTACAATCTTCATCTGCAAGATGGGAATAATGACATACCCACCTCACAGGGCTACAGTGAAGATGAAACGACATCATGAATCAAAGTACTTAGCATAGATGGTTCGTGGCCCATAGTAATAGCTTGTTAAGTAAATCAGGTTTGTTTAGCTTGGAGAAGCTAATGAGAATAGGAGACTTAATTATTGCCTTCAAATATATGAAGGATTTTTAATGATTCACTTATGTTTGATGAATATTGAGCGTCCACAGAACCAGACTAAATGCTTTGTATTATTCTTAAGTCTGTGTTATCCAGGAAGATAATTTAATTTTAACAGGAGAAATTTAATTAGACATAAAAATAACTTGACCTTCATACTGGGTATAAAATTTCAGAATAAATAATTGCAGTTAGTTGTGAAGTTTGTATCCATGATGTTTAAACAGAAAATTACTATTTGAAGACCGGCCAGGTACAATTGTGCAGGTTACGTATTGCACAAAACCAGGGGCTGCCATTTACACCATCGTCTGTGTGAATGGTCCTCTCTGGAGTTGCACAACACACAATCTGCTTGGCCTTTTGTGGCAGTCCTGCCTATTTGCCCTGAAGCATTTAGATTGAAGCTGGTCCTGTTCTAGCTGTAGGAATCCATGGCTTTGAATGAAAGCTGACAGTTGAGACAATTATCTAAGAAAGGGAAATATGTGGTTTGCACGATACGACTCAGCACTCAGAATCCCAAGGCGGTCATAGATAGTAGACCATGGCCTCAGAATCCCCTCAACACAACACTCCAGGGAGTTGCTAACAACAAATCATATCTGCCACTTTATCCAGAAACAAAGTCTGTTTCACGTAGTGATCAGAAGCCTAGTCTGGAGTTAGAATACTGGGTTCAAATCCTAGCTCTGACACTATTACTGGTGACCAAGGTGAATCAAAAAGGAAGTGTTTGGCTGCAAAAAACAGAAAGCAAACTAGAAGTGTTTTAACAATAAGAAAAATGTATCATCTCTTTTTTTAAATCTAAGATGCATGCACATGTATGCATACACACACATACATTTTGTATAGCTAACATCTCTGAGTTTGGGTATGTCATGCGATTGCTGTTGCTAAGCATTGCCTGTCCCTGTGCATCAAGCCAAGAATGGTGACAGTGTCTTGGGAACGACCCCAGAGATTACAGAGGGGCTCTATCTTAAGAAATATTGGATCACTGGGGCCCTTCATGCTACAGAGAACAATCGTATGTGGAAAAACGTGAGTGTTGATGACTCAGAGTGGACAAGTGAGTCAGGACAGTTTGACTCTCAATGTAAATCGGATTCAGGAATACCTTGACTAATTAACTTCATATATATAGTATATATATATATACACATGTACAAGAGTGATATGTGGTATAAAAAATCTAGGCATAAGTCTAAATGCACGTTTTCATTAAGTATAAAATAAAAATTCCAAGTGATAAAAGAGTATAGTGTCATAGTTGACTTGACAGCATTTTTTGCTTTCTTAGCTGGACACAATGTAATGGTTCATCTTACAAGCGATAACATCTTAGATTAGAAGAAATGCAGCATAACATATTACAAAAAGGCCAGAGGGAAGGCAGTGCCAGGGTTGGCTAATTTGGCAGCTCAACAACATCATTAAGGACACAGTTTCTTTTTATCCTTCCAGGCTGCGATCCTTGGTTTGTTGTCTTGTTCTTTTAAATGGCTTCTCTCATGATGACTGTCCAAGATGACTGTCCAAGATGACTGTCCCAGCTCTCGGTACCCCGTAAAGATGACAACGTTGAGAGGCAGCAAGGGAATTTCTCTCATTTATCTCCTTTTGGTGAGTAAGGATTTCTGCCAGACTTCTCTCTGTGTCTTACTATCTACAATTGTGCCGCACGCGCATAATCCTTACTATGCGAATGGGATTACCATTGGTTTAGGACGATTAGGACTCACACTCAGGCCTAGAGAGGGACTCCACTCTCCGAAACACATGGTCCCCTGAACGAAACTAAGGTTCTTCTAGCAAGAAAGAAACAGGGAGAGTGACTGTTGGTTAGTCAACCAGAAGTGTCTGCCACGTTGAACAATTGTTTATCTTTTCTTTGCCTTGGAATCCCCATGTGTAAAATGGCGATAATATTAATAATAACAGCAACTACCTCAAAGGGTAGAGAGGATTAAATGACACATATAAAATGCTTATTAAGAGCATAGTGCCTGACATATAATAAGGGCTCAAGAAGTATTAGCATTTATTCATAACTGTTTAACTTCTAATTATTATCATTATAATATCACCCTAAATCCAATTAGGTAAAGTCCCAACCTGCCATAGGAGAAAAGGAAAATGAGGGCCTGAATTAATCTTAGATATTAGGACAAATAACAATTGGTCAATAAGATTTTTCTTTTCTTTTCTTTTCTTTTTTTTTGAGCAACTCATCTGTACTAGGTATTGTTCCTAATCTAATTGGAAGAGTTCAAAACACAAGCATTGAGGAGTTTATGTTTTGGTGGTAGAGGTAACTAGAGAGTTGAAAAACAAGAAGAGGATCTCTTGCCTTCCAGCTTTTGCCCATGTTCTTCCCTCTGTCTGAAACACAATGTATCATTTCTTTTCTCCCACCTTAGCCTGGCGAAGTCTTATTCATCCTACTATGTCAGCTTGGTTGCTTCCTTGACCCCAAATTTTAGGTAACCTATCCATTCTGAAAGCTTTTGTAACCTCCATCATAATAGCAATATCGTATTGAAATTTGTTGATCTGTTGCCATTCTTCCCTACTAGACTGTAAGCTCCATGAGTGCAGGGATCGTGTCTGTCTATGCCTGACACAAAGTAGGTGTGCAGTGAAAACCTGTTGAATAAACAAGTGGATGAATGAATGTGTTTCACCTAGAGCTCTTTCAGTTGTGACAGATGTAACTTAGTTTCATAAAAAAAGATATTTATCAATCTCATAACCTAAAAGCCCAGAGGTTGCTCTGACTTCAGATGTGGTTTGATTTAGAGGACTCAAATGATGGCATTAATATTCTGTCAGATCTGCCTTTCCTAGTGTTGGCTTCATTTCCAGGCTTCCCATGGTGTTCCTGGCACCTCCAGTTGCTCATCTTTCAATTCAAATCCAGTGGCAAAGAAGGAGACATGTGTCTCCTTCCCACTAGTTCCACCGATATCTGATTCTGATTAGGTCACATATCCACCCCTGAAAGAATCACTGTGGCCAAGGGTGGCTTTGAGGTGAGTATTTCTCCCCTGAGCACATGTAAGGTGACATTGCCTGAGACTGAGAGAGGTAGTGATTTCCAAAGGGAGATTTGTGATATTATAGTAGAAGTGAGGCCATTAGATCTTGAGCCACAAAACACATGTTCACTGTAGAATGAATGAATCATAGGGGACCGTGTGATAAAATCAGGTGTAGAAGAGAAAGTGCTATAGAATTTATTGTAGGATAGAATAATGGTCCCCCAAAGATGTTCACGTTATAATCACTGGAACCTATAAATATGTTGCTCTACATGGTAAAGAGCAATTTAGGTTGCAGGGGGAGGTAAGGTTGCTGATAAACTGACCTTAAAATAAGGAGATTATCTGAGACGATCTGGATGGTCACACTGTAGTCACAAGGGTCGTTAAAAGGGGAAGACAGAGGAAGAAGAGGAGGGCAGATTGATGTCACAGGAGAAGAACTCAACCTTGTTGCTGGCCTTGGTGGCGGAGGAAGGGGACCAAGACATTCAGGCAGCACTAGCAGCTGGAAAAAGCAAGGAAATGGATTGTTTCCCAGAGCCTCCAGAAAGGGACACAACCCTGCTGACACCTTGATTTTAGCCCAGAGAGACCCACTATGGACTTCTGACCAACAGAACTGTTTTAAACCACAAAGTTTGTGGTACTTAAGTTACAGCAGCAATCGAAAACTAATGGAGTTCAGACAAAATAACATGTAGTTCCTATAGAATGAATGAATGCCATAGGAGCATGTGATGAAATCAGGGGTAGAGAGAAAGGTGACACAGAATTCAAAGGAGGGAGAGATCTTTGTTGGTATAGTCAAGAAAGGGTTTTTGGAGAAGACAGGATTGTAGCTGTAGTATTTTATGAGCTTCACAAAAGGAGAGCGATTTTTGACTGAGGAAAGGGGGATGTTTAAACAGAGGAATGAATTACCATATTGGGAATGTCACTGAAATTGCAGGTCATGGTCAGAGAAGGGTACAAGATAGGGTTTGATGGATAAGAAGGGGGGTCTGATGGAACTTCTGCAGCTCTGGGAGGAGGTGTTCCCATTTGTTTCAGTTAGCTAGAGGAAAGCAGTGTAGGTCTTGAGCAAAAGCCTGTTGTGATGGAAACGGTGGTGCCCAGGATGGACTGGGGACAGAGGAGGCTAGAGATGGGCCAGGCTGGCAGTGTGGAGATACTGGGCAGGCAGCCTGCTGGCAGGAACCATGGCTGAAACTCTGCAGTTAAGTAGAAATGCGAGGGAAAACAAGGGAGGAAGCAGAGAATCTTGGAAGACAGGGGATCTTCGCTGGGGGCCCGTGGATCTTCTCTCTTCTGCCCACAACTTAATGGAGTCGATGAAGCTCCCAAGATTAGATGCAAAATTGGGGGTTTGTGAGTTTTCCTGGGGAGATGGCCACATCCTTTATCAGATTCTCAAGGGTCTTTGTGACTCCAAAAAGGTAAAAGTCACTGATATAAGTTTAAAAATACACTTTATTGAAGAACAATACATGCCTAGAAAAGTGCACATATCGTAAATGTGCAGCTTGATGGATTTGCACACACTGAACACCCCTAAGGAATCCACGCCCAGATAAAAAGCAGAACCCTATCAGTACTCTAGAAGTTCCCTCTCAAGCCCTTCCTCCCACTCTACACGGCCACCACTACCTTGATTTCTAACTCTGCCGTAAGGTATTCAGCCAGGACTGCATCCCGATCGGCTCCCGAGGAACCAGGCCACCTTTATTAGAAGCAGGTGTAGACTAGAAACCCCATCCTGGCTTTCCGCCAGGGGAATACGGATAGAATTGGATGAGAAAACCACCCTGGTGTTTTCCGAGCATCCCCATGTTGCTTTGTCGCTGGGCAGCACCGCTCCGAGCAGGTCCCCTTCCCACATTTCTGACTCTCTGACATGTGGCCAAAGCCTGCGCTTCCCCCAGGGCCTCAACTGTCTGCGCTTCACCCCATTTGCTGCATTAGTCACCGTAATCCTGGGGGCCGGGCCTTGGGAAGAACAAGATCTCATTCGGGCGTTTCATTTCGTGAGCTGATCGTTATTTGGTTTCCTTTCCCAGTGCAGAAGGAAGGGCCGCGGACACAGGATCTTAAGTCGGTAGCTACTGCGGGGTGTTTTCACGCGGCAGCAGAGGCCGGAGCACATGGGAGGCTAAGAGGATTAGGCTGCAGTCGGCGCCTGGTGAATATTCACAGCGAGGGAGGCGCCCTGCGAGGGTGATACAGCGCGTTCCGGCAGGCCCGAGGCTGCAGGAGACATAGACGGGCTATAATCGGGTTCGGAACCTATCTATTTGCCTTTTCGAACAATAGTCAACTGAATAACGGTAACTGGATTTCAGATCCTGCTTCTGTCTAAGCAGGGAACCCAAACAAAAAGAAATGAAGTTTTTGTGGCTTCCCCAAGAGTAATGGATCCTGGCAGGGAAAAGAACCCAGAAAAGAATTTAGAATTCCTCAGAGAAACAGGGAGAGAGAGGACACAGCCACTCGGCCCCATTCTGCCGGCCACTGTCCCCCCACCCGCCGTATTAGGTATCTCGAAGGTCAGAGGTCACTGCTGCAGGTTTCGAGGGACTGCCGTAATCCTCCAGTCCGGTTGGGATACTTTGGCGTTGATTTTTGTTGGGCTCCACATTGACGGCTTTCAAACTCTTTGTTTTGGAGAGAGTTTCTTTATGATGGTAGTTCTTTTACTGGGCAGGGCCTGAGGCTGGGAGGGGCTGTCAAGGAGGTAGTGGGATTGGTTTGGGTGACTCCTCCTTCCCTCCTCTCCCCTCCAAGCCCTTCTTCTCTTCCCATTTTCCCTCTGTTGCTTCTCACACTCATGCTGTTTCTCTTCCTCCAAGGCAGAACCAGCTCTACAGACCCAGCCTGAACATAGGAGGATGGATTTAAAGTCTGCTTAAGGAGCAGGTAGATCTTCAGAGCCTAATCCCCAGCCTGTGCAGTTAGGCGACTTACTCTTCCTCATCCTAGCAGAAGACAGAACGTGTCCTCTCCCGAGATGCTGAAACTGAGGGATTCTGGACTTGAAACACGGCTGAGCATAGGGACAGAGTATATCACATGTACTTTATTAAAAACAGGGGGATTAAGTGAAAGATTCTACATAGAGTGTGGAGGGCTCCAGCTTCTTTCCACCACTCAGCTCCAAGAGTGCAGCAGCCAGGCCCACACCACTACATGGATAGATTGGATAGTTCTTTCTGGGGGGAACTGGGCCAACACAAGATAAACTCCTGCCACTGCCCCCCTGGATATCCACAGTGGAGTGACTGAGTTTTTTTCTGGTCAGTAATTCTCTTGTAAGTGAATGAACAACCCAAGGCTCCTCTCGATGTAGCCAAATACAGAGGATAGCTTCTACCTTGAAATGCAGATACTAAAATAAATTTATAGGAGAAAAAACACTGAGAAAACAAAGACAATGCAGTGATAAGAAAAAAGGTTTAAAAAATATATTAGTATTATCCTCATAGAGATAAGAAATTGTATCTATAAAACAAAAACAGGATGTTGTAAAAAAAACGACAGAGCCCTTTCCCCCAGCTTTATTGAGGTGTAATTGACAAATAAAATTGTATATAGTTAAGGTGTATGATGTGATGTTTTGATATACATATGCATTGTAAAATGATCACTACAATCAAGCTGATTAACATATCAATCACTTCACATAGTTACCTTTTTTGTGGTAAGAACACTTGAGATCTGCTCTATTAGCAAATTTCATGTATAAAATATATTGTTAACTATAGTCACCATGCTGTACATTAGGTCTCCAGGACTTATTCATCTTGTAACTGAAAATTTGTACCCTTTAACCAAAATCTTCCCCTTGCCCCCACCCCTTAGTCTCTGATAATTCCCATTCTACTTTATGTTACTGTAAGTTCCAATTCTTTTTAGATTTCACGTGTGAGACTATGCAGTATTTGTCTTTCTGTGTTTATCTTATTTTATTTAGCATAATGTCGTCTAAGTTCATCCATGTTGTCACAAATGTCAGGATTTCTTTCTTTTCTAAAGCCAAATAATGCTCCATTGTGTATATAGATAGATAGATAGATACCACATTTTTGTTATCCATGCATGTGTCGACAATTAGGTTGTATCTATATCTTGGCTACCGTGAATAATGCTGCAGTGAACATGGGAGTGCAGATATCTCTTCAAGATAGTGAATTTATTTCCTTTGGATATACACCCAGAAATGAGATTGCTGAATCATATGTTAGTTCTATTTTTAACTTTTTAAGAATCCTCCATACTGTCTTCCATAAGGGCTTTACCAATTTACATTCCCAACAGGAGTGTATACTCTGCCTAGTACCTTTCACTACACACCCTTGCCAGCATTTATCTCTTATCTTGTTGATAACAGTCATCCTAACAGGTATGAGGTGACATCTTATTGCCGTTTTGATGATGAGTGATGTTGAGCATCTTTCCATGTATCTATTGGCCATTCGTATGACTTCTTGGGAAAAATGTCTATTCAGGTCCTTTGCCCATTTTTAAACTGGGTTATTTGTCTTTTGCTATTGAGTGGCATGAGTTCCTTATATATTCTGGATATTAACTGTCTTGCTATCTTCCTTTATGATTTGATGATTTTCTGCAGTACTATCCTTTGATTCCTTTCTCTTTATCATTTGTGTATTAACTATAGATTTTTGCTTTGTGGTTACTATGAGGCTTACATAAGACATCTTATAGTTATAATAGTCTATTTTAAGCTGCTAACAACTTAACTTTGAATGCATACAAAAACTCTACTTCCCCTCACACCCATTTTATGTTTCTGGTGTCATCATTTACATCTTTTTATATTGTGTATCCATTAACAAGTTAGCTAAAGTTATTTTTATGACTTTTATTTTTTAACCTGCATACTAGTGTTAAAAATGATTTATACACCATGATTAAAATACTAGAATAATCTGAATTTAACTATGTACTTACCTTTACCAGTGAGTTTTATGCTGTTATATGTTTTCCTTTTATTAGTTAGCATCCTTTTATCTCAGTTTGAAAAACTCCCTTTACCATTTCTTGTGAGGCAAGTCTAGAAGTGATGAATTCCCTCAGCTTTTGTTTGTCTGGGAAAGCCTTCATCTTTTCTTCATTTCTGAAGAATAGATTTGCTTTGTAACATATTCTTGATTTGGAATTTTTTTCTGCCAGCACTTTGAATATATCACCCCACTCTTTCCTGGCCTATAAAGTTTCTCCTAAGAAATCCACTCATAGTCTTATGGGGTTCCCTTGTATTTGGCAAGTTTTGTTTCTCTTGATGCTCTGAAAATTCTTTCTTTGTCTTTGATTTTTGACAATTTTATTACAGTGGATCTTGGTAAAGTCCTCTTTGGGTTGAAACTATTTGAGGACTTTTGAGCTTCATGTCCTTGGATGACCATATCTCTCCCCAGATTTGGGAAGTTTTCAGCTATTAATTTTTGAAATAAGATTTCTGCCCTTTTATCTCTTTCTCTTCTTTTACTCCCATAATCTTTATACAGATCGTCCCCAACAAATGACCGTACATATTTTTTGACTTTACAATAGTGCAAAAGTGACAAGCATTTAGTAGAAACCCATACAACTATTTTCTGTTTCACTTTCAGTATGGTAGTCAATAAATTACATGAGATATTCCATACTTTATTATAAAATAGGCTTTGTGTTAGATAATTTTGCCCAACTGTAGGCTAGTGTAAGTGTTCTCAGCATGCTTAAGGTATACTATGCTAAGCTATTATGTTTGGTAGGTTAGGTATATTAAATGCATTTTTGACTTATGATATTTTCAACTTATGGCAGGTTTTGGTGATGTAACCCCCTTGTAAATCAAAGAGCATGTGTATTAATTCTCTTGGGATATCCCATAAAAACCATAGGCTCTCTTCTCTCTTTTTTATTCTTTTTTCTTGACTAACTGGATAATTTCAAATGACCTGTCTTTGAGTCTACAGATTCTTTTCTCTGTTTGATTGAGTCTGCTGTTGAAGGTCTCTATTGCATTTTTCATTTCATGCAGCTCCAGAATTTGTTAGGTTCTTTTTGTGTGTGTGTTAATGATTTCTATTTGTTGAATTTATTGTTTTGTTCATATATTGCTTTCCTGATTATGTTGAATTGTTTGTGTTCTCTTCTAGCTCACTGAGCTTCCTTAAAACAATTTTTTTTCAATTCTTTGTCAAGAAATTTGTAGATCTCCATTTCCTTGGTGTTGGTTAGTAAAAGCTATTGTTCCTTTGGTGGTGTCATGTTTCCTTGATTTTTTTGTTTTGTTTTGTTCCTGTAAGTCTTGCTTTTCTGTCTTTGCATTTGACAAATCAGTCACCTCCTCCAGTCTACTGACTAGCTTTGGGAGAGAAACAAATTCACCAGTCAGTCTGGCTAGAGATTCTGAGGCTTTTTCAAAATTTTTTAGGGACGCACTCATTCCACAGCTCTTTTTCCCTCTTGGGGGTGAATTATTGAGATTTAATGCCTTCTTCTGATCCTGCAGAGCCAGACAAGGTGCTGAGATCCTCCCATTTGTTTTCCCTAGGGAGGTGCCCTGAAATTCTCAAGTTTGTATGCTTTCTCCCAATCTTGCTGAGTTAGTCTGACTGTGTACACATACTCGGGAGCCTTCTGCAGACGCTCACATTCATAGTCCATGGGGCCACACCTGGGGAGCCGACTATGGGGGTTGGATGGTATATGAGGCATGCAGAGCATTTGAGGTGCCTATGAGCCAGCTGGGGAGTCTGTAGGCAAGTTATTCCAATCAGTTTTTGGGTGGGCTTTCTGATGAAGTCCATGAAGCAGTTAGTAGGAACTGAAACCCTTTGCTGAGTTCTGAGTCCTGGTTGCTGTGCGTCCCTCCCTGCTGCTCTTCCTTGCTCCCAACCTCTCCCAACCACTCAACTCTGCCAATCACCTCATTACTCTGGATTAGGAAAGAAAGATGTAGGCTTCTTGAGCAGCATCCCGCATGGCTTGGGAAGCCAGGGGCTTACTCCCTATGCTCTCACTTTCCCTCATGGGAGAAATCACAGGTTGAGAGGGTTTCTCTTGGCACTGAGCTGTGCCATCCCGGGGAGAGGAGTGACATGGGTAAAGTGAAACTTTTCTTCTTACCCTGTTTAAGTGCCTATTCTCATATTTTCCCCAAATAATGTGCTAGAACTTCTCTGCTGGATTCCTGGACTCCCACAAAAGTATTATGATGATTGAGTGGTTGTCAAAAGTGATGCTCTGTGGGGAGATAATGGTAGAAAACTCTTAATTCCACCATCTGCTGATGGCACTCTTCATACAGAGCTTTTTGACAGTTAAAATATGGTAATAGGAATAAAAGTTTCAGTAAAAGATCTGTGTGATAAAGTAGAGGAAATCTTGAAAGTAGGTGGAAAAGAGGAGAGAAAAATTAGAATACAGGGAGAAAATAGAGGATCTATCTAGGAGGGCAATATATGCTTAATAGGAGTTCTAGAGAAAGGAAATAAAAAAGCTAAAGGAAAAATAATATCTAAGAAATAATAAATATTTCCTATAACTGAAGGACATGGGTTTCTAGCTGGAAAGTGTCAACCAAAGTGCTCAAAACAATGGCATTAAAAGGGTCCTCACAGACCCAGCATTGTCAAATTCCAGAATGCCAGAAATAGAGAAGATTTTAAAGCTTTCAGAGAGAAGAAATTGCTCATAAACAAAGGAGAGACATCGCAATGGCATGAACCTTCTAAATAGCTGCATTAGAAGCTAGAGGTCAGTGAAGAAGCACCTTTACATTATTGAGGGATGATGATTTCTATTCTTAAATAGCGTTTCCAGATAAACTATGAATCAAGTGTGAGGATTGAAAGGCATTTTCAGATGTATAAGATCTTGAAAATTTTATATCCCATGGTAACTCTTCTCAGTTTGTGTTCAACCATATTGAGGGAGTACAACAGCAAAGAGAAAATCATGGGATACTGGACATAGGGAATCTAATACGAGAGAGCTGAAAGGAGCTCCCAGGCTGATGGTGAAACAGGTCCCACAATGACAGCTGTTTGGCATGTCTAGAAAGCTCTCAGTACAAGTTGGAACTAAAGGATGGAAGGTTCTGTGGTGGACGTCCTTTAGAAAAATGGAACTGAAAGACTGCTAATGGATTTGGGTATATTGAGAGAAATTCTAAGAGCTCCATGAGAGAGTTGGGGGATAAATTAGTGACAAGCACATAAAAAAACTAAGCAAACAATAATGCCAATTATAACCACAACATTAACACAATTCCAGGAAAAACATAAAGTTGTACAAGAAAAAAAAATGAAGTCATAGTATGGTCACTTCTGTGAGCAATATATACATAGTTATGGTGTTGGAAATGCTGGAAAGTGATTTAATAAAACCATTATATATATATATAAATATATATATATGAAAACAGAGAGAAAGGAAGGGCATGTAGGCAGGGGACTTACATGAGTAGATTAAGTAAGAAGTCAATAGATAATGCCCAAAATGAAAAAATCTGAAAGCTCTGTTTTATAAACATTATTTTAATATATAGAAGTAAATACCAAGAGAAATAGCCCAAAGAACTGAAAGTCATTCGCCCTAGAGAGGGAATGAGATGTATGAAGAGTGATAAAGGAAACTTGTTTTTATGCTATAAGCCCTGTGTAACTATTTGACTTTTAAAAGCTTTTATACAAATTACTCTGATAAAATGAAACTTAATTTTTTGGTTTTTTATGGACACATAAGAATTATACATATTTATAAGGTACATGTGATATTTTGATACAGGCATACGCTGTATAATGATCAAATCAGGATATTTAGGACATCCATCACCTCAAACATTTATCATTTCTTTGTGTTGGGAACATTTCAAATATTCTCTTCTAGCTGTTTTGAAATATACAGTAAGTTATTGTTAACTAAGGTCACCCTGCTGTGCTGTTGAACTCTAGAACTTATTCTTTCTATCTAACTATGTTTGTACTCATTGACATCTACCCATTCCCACCCACCCTCCTTTTCAGCCTCTGGTAGCCACCATTCTTCTCTCTACCACCATGTGATCAACTCCTTTAACTTCCACATATGAATGAGAATATGAGACATCTTTCTTTGAGTGCCTGGCTTATTTCATTTAACATAACGACCTCCAGTTCCATCCGTGTTGCTGCAAATGACAGGATTTGATGGCCAAATAGTATTCCATTGTGTATACATACTAAATTTTCTTTATCCATTCATCTATTGATGGACACTTAGACTGATTCCAAATCTTGGTTATTTTGAATAGTGCTGCAATAAACCTGGGGGTGCAGGCATCCTTTTGATATACTAATTTCCTTTCCTTTGGATAAATACCCAGTAGTGGAAATGTTGGAATGTATGGTAGTTCTATTTTTAGTTTTTTGAGAAACTTCAATACTGTTTTCCACAATGGCTATACTAATTTACATTCCCACCAACAGTGTGTATGTAAGAGTTCCCTTTGCTCCACATCCTTACCAGCATCTGTTATGTTTTCTCTTTTTTATAATAGCCATTCTAACTGGGATGAGATGATATCTTATTGTGGTTTTGACTTGCATTTCCCTGATGATTAGTGATGTTGTGCATTTTTCATATGCTTGTTGGAAATTTGTACCTTTTCTTTTGAGAAATATCTATTCAGGTCCTTTGTCCATTTTTAAAAATGGGATTATTTATATTTTTACCATTGAGTTGAGTTCCTTGTATGTTCTGGATATTAGTCTTTTATTGAATGAATACTTTGCAAATATTTTTTCCCATTTTGTATGTTATCTTTTCACTGTTGATTGTGTCCTTTGCTGTGCAAATGCTTTTTAGTTTAATATAGTTCCATTTGTCTATCTTTGCTCTTGTTGCCTGTGCTTTTGAAGTCTTAGCCATAAAATCTTTGCCTAGACCAATGTCCTGAAGCATTTCCTGTAGGTTTTTTTCTAGTAGTTTTATAGTTTTGGGTCTTACATTTAAGTCTTTAATCCATTCGGAGTTTATTTTTGTAAACGGTGAGAGATAGGGTCTAGTTTCATTCTTCTGCATATGGATATCCAGTTTTCCCAACAATATTTATTGAAGAGGGTGTTCTTTCCTCAGTGTATTTTATTAATGCATTTGTCAGAAATTATTGGCTGTAAATGTGTGGATCTATTTCTGTGTTCTTTATTCTGTTCCACTGGTGTATGTGTTTGTTTTTACGCCAGTATCATGCTATGTGGTTACTATAGCTTTGTAGTATCTTTTGAAGTCAGATAGTTAAATTTAAAAGGGAAACAAAGGTATCTTTTAATCTCACTGTCTACATATTAATTGTAAACAGTCTGGTAAATATTCTTCTGGCCTTTGTTTTCTATGTGTAGTATAGCAGAAATATAATTTTTTATTTTTCCACGATTGGACAGTATTACATAAATTGTCTTCCATTTTCTCTTTTTCACTTGTACCTTAGATATTTTTTCTACATTACAGAGTATAATAGTAATGCTTTTTAATGAATTTATGTCTTATTATTCATAACTGCAACTTTGCATATTAGAGAAGCAGCACTGCCTGTATGCAGGAGAATAGCCAGGGGTTTCATTTGCTCTGGGCCTTTTCTGCAGCCGGCTCACTGTTGCTTGTTATTTGTTCAAACTTCTACTCAGTTATTAATCATTAATCATGAGGGCTTAATAAAGTCTTATTTTTCCCAGAGATATTTATAATTTAATAAATAATTCCCAAAGATTAAATAACAAAATTTTAACTTTAAGAACAAGCTGCTAATAAGAAAATTTTAAGTGCTTTCCTATAAATAAGGGATTATTTTTGCATACAGAATCTCTCTGTCTCTTTCTATATATTTTTTTTCCTAACCCTGCTTCTGATTTAAGGAGAATGCCCCATTGCATCAGGTACTGATGGGAGGGAGTGCCCTGTCTCCCACCATGGAACTCCTTTCTCTCTGCTCCAGCCCCAGACAGCTAGGGCATGGGCATGTGCTCCGGGCTTTACACTTTTCTTCTCAGGGCTATGAATATTGAGAGAGTGACTCAAAAATGCAAAGAGGCACATGTTTTGTGGTGGTATGCCATGTTAACAGTTGCATCCTTGCTCTTCCTCCCCATGCTCCTTGCCTGGCCACCATGCTGTCATTCACTGCTGTCTGCTCTCGCTACCTGCTCTCTGGCTGTCAAGGTGGGGTCTACACCCTCCTTATGCATCTCCATTTTAGGGCTGAGCAGAAACTTGGCCCCTCAATTACCACAGTGCCAAGAGGCCAGGCTACGACTTCTAAGGAGAAAGGAGTGATGGCTGGGGACAGTAGAAGAGGAACACACATCCAAGATCAACACGACACAGGACCATCTTTGGGTCTAGGGAAGATCCACCTTGCTCATTCCCTCCCTCTATGTGACTAGGAGCAGCAACCACTCCTTCAGGCTTCCTTCCTCCTGGAAGTGCTCCAGATGTCTTCCCAACTGATTCCAAACCCAAGAGAGAGCAGATAGTGTATCCCTTCATGCCTGCATAAGGATTGGCCCCTTCTTTGGGTGATCAATAATGAGAATGTCATTTCTCTTCAGTGGAAACCCCACACTCTCCACAAAGTTTTGGCCAGGCCCTGTGGCCCAGACAAGACTATCAAAAAAGGGTTTTAGATGGGTACATTTCCTCAGCTCTGAGTGATTTAGTCTTACTTATGGCCACCTTATCACCCTAACAAGAAAGGATGCAGTTAACAGTGCTGCCTGTGATTGGCAGCTGGGAGTCTGTCAACAAGCGTTGGCTTGTGCCTGTCTAACCAAGCAAGGGCCAATATACAGGGCTCAATATCAAGATGGGAGTCGTAGTCCTAACAGCCAAGTGAGTACCCAATGTTCACATGCAAAAAGCTCTGGTTAAAGCTGGAATAGAACACATGGCTTAGGCCCAAGGCTGATAAGTCCTTTCCTTCCCACCCTGAATCTAAATCTTGGGACCTACATTCTTGGGCAGGTCAACAGGGAGTGGGCAACAAGGAGCTGACCCCAAGTCCATTTGTCCAATCAGTGATGTGGGCAAGGATGGCAGGTTTGTCTTGAGCACCCACCTGTCAATGGGCCAGGAGAGTGGGTAGGAGCAACAAGGCTCATGGTAAAATGCTAATGAATCATATTAGCCTCTTCCCTTCCCATGTGGAGGAGGGGTAAGCGGTGGAGAGAGGGATGGAAGAGTGTCCTTCCAGGAGAAGAAGAGGGAAAAGATTCCCATAACACCTAATAGAGTGTCTGGCACATGGTGGCTACTTAGTAAATGCTTATTAATGATGAGAATCTAATGAGAGGCACAAAAGGAAAAGAAGCTCAGAGAAGGCTTCATGGAGGAAGAAGCACTTAGACTCATCCCCTTTGACCAACTGTGATCTGCCTGAATCTGGGGAACAGCCTCCGTGAACTTTTGTAATTAAAACACTTCCCTAAGTAGCTAATATACCTTAAGTGGCATGACCGTGGAGTGTTACTACCTGTCATTACTTCATTACTTTGGTTGGCTGTTGGCTGGAACTTTTCAATCAATTAGTAATTCTCACTGAAGTTGAATATAAATAATGATATGATCTGGAAGTCCTTATATTTTATTCCACTAAAATGATCTCATAACACTTGGGCCTCCTGAGGGATTACTGACCAAAAATAAATAAATAAATAAATCTCAACAAACCCTCCACGTACACTTGACTAACAACTGAATCATATCCAGAAATCATCTACCAAATGTAGAGGTTCTCAACCCACTACTCTTATCAACAAATCACCCCTGTAGCCAACTATACCCACACAAGGATTTTGGATGACAGGTGCCACACCTGAAAATATTGGGGTGTTCCTGGAGTCAAAGGCAGGAAGGAAGAAGGATGTTAAGGTGGGGGCGTTGTGTATGCATAAGAGCTGTGCAAGAAACATGCAGGGGATGGTGAGCACACCTGCTTGGCTGATTAGGGAATCTGCCCATCACTCTGCCTCTCGGTCAAAAGGAAGAATTGGACTCTCATCCAGAGGAATTTTCTTCTTAGGGGAGGAAAGTTATTGATAGAAATTTAGGGGCGGTTGAAGACTATTTTTGTGGATAACCGAATTTGTGAACTCCTAACAAATATTCCTCTGTAGGCCTGTGAGAAACAACATTAAGGTTGACTCACTTAGTTCAGGCCTCTGCTAAGAAGCCAGCATTTCAAGCATTGAGTAGGCCAGCTGGCTGAACCCCAGACCATGTAGATCAACACAGCTACGCCAGCGATCTAGATCTTTCTCAGAGTGATCAGAATACCACTGTATTAGTTAACATTCTCCACAAAAACAGTCAATAGGAGATATAGATGTAGATATATAGAAAGAGACTTATGATTGCTTGGCTCATGTGATTATGGGGGCTGAGAAGTCCCACAGTCTGATGCCTGCAAGCTGAAGGCCCAGGAAAAACAGTGATGTAGTTCCAGTCCAGACCCAAAGGCCTGAGATCCAGGGGAGCCAAAGGTGTAAATCCAAGTCAGAGTGTGAAAGCCTGACAACCAGGAGCGCCAACATGCAAGGGTGGGAGAAGATGAATGTCCCCGCTCAAGCAGAGATAGCAAGTTCATCCTTTCTCTGCCATTTATTCTATTCATCTTCTCAGTGGACTGGATGGCATGCACCCACGTTGGTGAGGACAATCTAATTTATGCAGTCTGGTGATCCACATGTTAATTCCTTCCAGAAACTCTCTCACAGACACACCTAGAACCAATGTTTTACCAACTATCTGGGCATCCCTTAGCCTGGTCAAGTTGACACATAAAATTAGCCATCACACCAACCTCACACTTTCATTGGTGGGGCAGGCTCTGGTTCTTTCAGATAAAGGAGACTCTTAGCATTTGTCCCTTTCTCTTGGCCATATTAGATACAGAGCCTCAAATTTGTCCACAGGACTCACCTGCCCCTCTGTCTCCATCTCGGTGTTTAGGCCTCCTTATCTTATGCTGTGGATGAGGTTCTGCCACATGACAGAGGGCAAAGGGACACAGCCATGGTCAGCTTCCAGCTCATATTAACCAAGCCCAGCAACCTTGGGAGAAAAACAGAATCCTCCCATTCCATTTCAGAAGACATAGAACTCTGGAAAAGACTCTGATTACTCTGGCTTAGTCCCTTGCCCATCCTTTGAACCAATCACTCTAGCCAGGGGGATGAGGATGGGCCATATACTAATTATTTCATAGGGATCATGAGGGAACTGGAATTGGCAGTCCCATCGGACTCACACGGGAAGATTAATGAGGGGGCAGCAATTCCATGAATGGAGTGGTGTGTGTATGTTGCGGGGGAGGGGGTGTGAAGGTGTTGGAGGAGGGATGGGGGAAGGATGTTAGCCAAAGAATCAGAGGAGAGAGATACTAGACAAACCAAAGTAGCAGATGTCCCACAAACTGGGGAAGCTAGAAGAAAGAGCAATGAGATTTGGAGTGAAAAGTAAGAAGCAAAACTTGGGGAAATTCTGGAGTAGAAGGCAATACCTTCAGAAGGCTTTAGGATGCAGGAGGCTTTAAGTGTGTATGGGGAAGGAAGCTGTTAATGGCACTGGCTGGGCCTTGACACTGCTGAGAAAGTGTCAAGAGCCAGTCCCACCTCTTCCTATGTGAAGGTCAGTGGACTCTTCCTGACTGGAGGGACGAAGATATTGACCCTTGGTGGCATCGTGGTTTTAATTTATTTTCTCTGACTTAAAAATTCTTTCCATGCCAGGGCCTCTTTTCCATGGCTTTGGAAAGTTTCCATCCCATGGCTGGGGGTCATTGAACTGATATGAATGATGCCAGTTTAGCCAAAGGAAATCTGCTGCTTTTATTTGAGCCCTGGAGGTATTCATTGCATCCAGAAAGGCAGTCTGCATTGTGATGTGGTGGGCTCTCATGGAACATGGTGCATAGGGAGGGGATATTGAAGGCTCAGAAACTCAAAAGTGAGTAAGGAAACCATAGGGAAGTTTGGGTCAGTTGAGAGGAAAGTCTGCTGATTTCCTAGAAAAAGGAAGTCAATGAGTGTCACTCTCCCCTGATATATTTCCAAGGCAAAATTTTGGTAGGACAATACATATCAAATTCATTAATTTGTTTGTCAGGGATGGTTACTGAGGCTGAATGACAGAGACTGCTTGGAGTATTGTGTTGAGAAGGATTCTGAAGTGCTAGCTGGGCTCAGCCAGAAACAGTGCTGTAAGTGATAAAGTGAAGCCCGCCAGTGTCATAGAAGTAAAGTCTGGTGGTATGCACCTACCAGATTTGCCCTCTTCAGGGACGCAGGAATGTCATTCCTGAGGATTTGTCCCAGGGAACAATTACCAGGGAAGAAAATGCTATATGCTACAAAAGGATTCTCTTCGGTGTTACTTTAGCAGCAATTTGTCCTACAGAAGGAGAATGGTCATTTGTCAGAATTAAATTGTTGATCACGAAGACCACGTGGAAACATGGGAAATCGTGGGACATAATAATGTTGAGTAAAAAGAAAACATTTATATACACATAATGATTGCAATGGGATAAAAAAAGACATACGATACACACACATATTTGTGTGCACGTAGGTGCTATTTATTTCACGTTCACTGGTGTATGGAAGCAAGCTCCTACCACATAGTAGGTATGCAATAAATACTTGCTGACTATTGTATTGCTAGCTTTATGTATGTTTACAATAAAAATAGCTTCTGCCCCAAAGGAATAAAAACTAAAACAAAAAACCCAAGCCTCCAAAAGTGAATGTGTTAGTTTTTCCCCCAATTTGTTCTGTTTTCTGCAGTCCCTCATTACACTCGGGTTCTTTCTAGGACTTCACTGAGCAACTCCAAATACCCAAGCTCCCGTTAAATTCCTACAGGTGACTGCACTTATCAACAAAGACACCTCTGCTCTTCCTTTGCCTCCAGATGCTCAGGCTCGAGCTTCTGATATTCTGCAAGCACCCTAGTTTATTTTCCTACCAGAAATTGTTGAATTGCCCCAAAGGAAGTTTTTTTTTTTTTCCATTTTGTGTAGTCTGAGAGATAACTAACTAACTATGAGAATGGTCTCAACACCATCTCCAAGGCCAGTTGAAAGTTTCTGATGGAATTCAGAATTCAGACCTGAAGCCTATAAATATGGTTACTGGGAGTGATTGACAGATCGAAAGAGACCTCAGATGTTGACAAAACCTCTGCTCATTGGGATTACCTCTAACTCTGTGGACAAGTGATCAATTACTGTGTACCTTAACTAACTTTAAAAACTCCTGATATTCCCTAATTCCATCCAACAATAAACATTTTTTTCTCCGAACCACACAAAGCACCTCATAGCCCTTGACTAGGAAATTAAAGTTTATTTTCAATTTCCTTGGGCAAGGCAAAGGCAAGGGTAAATTGACAGTCTGTAGCTTGTCTGGAACTAGAAAAGCATTGAAAATGTGGTGTGGAGTCACAATGTAGGAAAATCGTCCAAAGACAATGCAATATTTAGCTGATGGTAATCTCAGAAGATATGCTCAGGGAACAGCAGCAGCTGCAAGAACAGGCAATATCTCTGAAAGCAAAGGAAAAGTAGAGAGGGAGACAGTTATTTCAATGATTTAGACCAAGAAAAAAGCCATGGTTTATCTGTCTACACCAATCTAATACACTAGACAACACAGTATCTGTCCATTTCCCTGGGTCCAAAATAGTCCATTCACTGTCACATGTAATTTGCTCATTGTAAAGTAATGGTTTTCTGTCTGTCTTTATTTCTCACCCGAATATCTTCTGTTCATAGCCCTTTCTTTTTAATAACCTCATCTTTTATTACCATAACAATAATTCTTGCATGTATCTATCCTGCAAATTTTTATTGAATTTCTACCATGGGCAGGCACTATGCAAGGCCAGGGGATAGAGTGTGCAATAGAAAACAGACAGGGAGATGGGCAAATTAAAGAGATAATTACAGTACAGTGCCATGATGCTAAATGTATCGGGTGCTCCCGAAGCACCGAGGAGGGAAGCTAACCCAGGTTAGGGAAGGCTTTTTGCAGAAGGTGTCAGATAAGCTAATTCTAAAGATAAAATAGCTTGGGTGGTGGAGGAAGCATCCTCTAGCATCTGTAATCTTTCTTCTCAGATAAAAGAGCTATTAACATTTATGTGTATTTTCTTCTAGCATTTTACATACACACACAGATTGAATTTAAAGATATAATAATAATGATTACATACGTGTACATAGATTTTTAGAACTGTGATCTATGTAGTATTCAATGCTGTTTTTTTTCCATGTCATTAAGTATATGCTGAAAACATGAGTTTTGATAGATTAATACTATTATATTGAATAGATGCTTCATAACATAGTTGATTACTCTCTTTGTATCTGGCAGAGTTTTTGTTTGCAAGCCACAAAACACAACTATATGGCTATAATAAGTAGAAGAATTTTTTACTGAAATCATATTAGGCAGCCATAGAATCTATGGGAAACCTCGAAAAACAGGCTAAGAGAACAGAGTAGAAATCAAGATGGTCTCAGCAGTGGGACTCTTAGCCAGGGCCAGCCGCAGAAACAATCTGTCCCTAGCATTTTTTTTTTATTTCAGCAAATTATAGGGGTACAAATTTTTGGGTTTCAAAT
>VBSM01003214.1:8647113-8793816 GCA_008086735.1 Cheirogaleus medius
AAAATTAGCAAGAAAAAATCAAACAACCCTATCAAAAAGTGGGCAAAGGACATGTCCCTAGCATTTTTGTTTTATTTACTGAGGTTTCAATGCTCTGAGAAGGAGCATCTTGTTGACCAAGCCTAGGTAACTGTGTCCAATCCTATCTACCAGGGGACAAGCAGAGGGAAGAACTGCACCATTAGATTTTGCAGTGAAAAGGAAGGCCCCAGGACCACTAGGCCTCCCCAGTGGGGTCCTTCTCTCCAACAGGAAAGACATTAGGACATGACTAGCAGAAAAACCCCAAGACCATCCACTACCTCTCTGCTGTTAGACCTTTAGGTTGTTCCTTTTTTTTTCTTTCTTTTTTCATTGTTTTATAAAACTATTGATCATTCTGCAAAACCTTTGAGTACCTCTCTGATCATCTCCTTGAGATAAATTCCCTGGAAATAAAATTTCTGGATGCAAGGGTATGAACATTTTTTAGTCTCTTAATATGTACTACCAAATTACTTTTCTGGAAGGTTGCATCTGTTTAAGTCAATCATGGAGGACGCATGAGTGGGCCTGTTTTTGTGCATTCTTCTCCGTATCGGGTGCGATCGTTTTCCGGAGTGAATCTCCACGTCCACTCCTCTCTAGTTTGTACTCATTTGTGCAGCCTGTACCTCATTTACGCTGTGGTTCTTTGAAGTTGAAATACCTAGCGGCAAATTGAACAATTCAGTAAATAAGTTGTTTGTTTTCTTAAGTTTATTCGTGATAATTACTTTTATTGATTTTCTCCCCCATTAATTTGATTAATTCAGGGGCTACTTCTTTGAATACGTTGTAGAGAAGCTGTTTCTTTTTCTAGTCTAGAAAGGTAGTGTTTACAAAGTACGTCTGAAGTAACAGAAGATTGCATTCTGGAAGTGAGGTTCTGGAAGGAGTGCTCACCCTCCCTCGGCGGGTGGCTGTCACTGATGCTGTCTTGGGATCTCTCTCTCTCTCTCTCTCTCTTAGACCTCCTGGCAGCAGGGGCTGAGCACATCTCCAGAAGCAGGTCATTCAGAAGCCATAGCAGGGATACAAGTCCCGCAGCCCCTAAATTGGGATAAACATGAAACCCAGAGAAGTGATGAAATGTTTCATGGCTTTCCTATTAATTTAGAAGAACATCTTTTCAGCAAAAAAATTGAAAGACATGAAAAATATTAGGGTCTGGGAATTCCATCAAGAGAAAGGAATGAAGCACAGGAGATTTTTAGGGCAGTGAAACATCATATGGCAGTGGAAATAATATATTCTAAGTGATTCTATGATGGCAGATACATGACATCACACATTTATTAAAACCCACAGAACTGTGTTACACAAAGAGTGAACTCAAATGTAAACAGTGGACTTAATACTAATGTATCAATATTGATTCATTAATGATAACAAATGTATCACACTCATGCAAGATGTTAATAATAGGGGAAGCTGTGTGGGGGTAGGGGATGGTATATGGGAACTCTCTGTACTATCTGCTCAATTTTTCTGGAAATGGAAAACTGTTCTAAAAGATAAAGCCTATTAACTAAAAAAATTTCAAAATAGAGAGAGAAATAGAGTGTGATTAGGAAGCAGCACTTGACTAGGAGTCTGGGACCCAGAATGCTGGTCCTGCTTTGCCGTTCACTAGCTGTATGGCCTTGGAGAAGTCACTTCACCTCTCTGGATTTCAGCAGAGAGTTGGGCCACATTGTCTTTAAGGGGACTTCCCCTTTGATAGCCTAAGATCTTAAGATTACTTACTTTAGATTTTTCACCCTTGTCCTGACTTCTGATGTCAGTAGCAATCAAAACAAGCCTTTCGCTGTGCTATCCTGGAGGAAATGACTAAATGAATAAATGCAAGTCTTTTCCCCTTGCCCTGGGGCTCAGAAGCTTCTCTGGAGCTAGCAAGATCTAGACAAAAGCCAGGCATAAGGCAAGCTGAATTCTTCCAAAGAAAGCCACTTTTTTTCTATTTGCATAATTTGATTCTAATGTTTTGCCCTTGTCAAGTTCTCTCCTGCTTGTAGACATTTACGCAATGGGTTATAATCGTATTATTTTATTGCTGGTCATTAACCATGGGTTAACCGTTTTAATGGGCTTATGTGGCTTATTAAGGATTCCATTCACGAGGACTAGAGATAAGTCCTGATTTGGGATCACTGGCATGAACCAACATCTCTGGGTGTCTGGTTGGCAGGCAGCCAGGTCGATGCTGAGCTCTGATTGGTTGGATGCTTTCGTGGCCTTGTGGACTCAGGTCCAGGCAATGGTGCACATTCATGAGCTGGTGGGCTGAGGGAACCTCTCTGGTCTTGGAGGAATGTTGAACTCATTGAAAAGTTTATGTAACACAGAATAATTTTCAATTTTCCCTAAGTAAATATCTGGCAAAGCCCAGATTTGGATCATGTCCAATTCTGCAGATAAAATGCCCCCAAACACATTTTCCCTGAAGGAAGTCTGAAAATATATGCACATTTATATTTGTCTAATTTAAGCAAATCTCATTAATGTGAATGATGCAGAATAATGTACAGTGATGTAGTGGTTTATACTGTCATGCTAGTCCGGAAGGGAGTTCATTATGTTGCAACAGGAGGTTAGCACTTACTGAGGCTCCTTCTATAGGTCTTTACACATGTAAGATCTTACTTGGTCCAGGGATAGCAAACACATGACACTTGTGCCTCAACTCTCCTTCCTGAGCTCAGAGCAGACATTATTAATGTCAAATGACATTTTTTTCCTACTGTGATGGCCAGTCACATATCCACAGCGGCTTGCAAGAAGGACCTAATTACTCTTTCTGCCCAGTGGAGTCAACCAGCTTATCTTCATTGAGAAGCCGACTTTTCCGGAGAAAAATGGAGATCTTCCTACTTCTTGGAAATGATTGATGGAATAAAATCTAGTGCCTTTAAGCTCATTGACTAATGTACCAGGATGTTAAATTGACTTTCATTGTGTTCTTAGAGGTTTAACTGAGTCCCCAGAACAGAGAGTAGTGATTATTAAGTACCTATCCTTTCTGGAAAAGATAGATGCTAGACATATCCTTGGGAAGTTACTGAGAGAGAGCAAAAATGGTCCCTCCTGTCTAAACACCCACTTCCAGCCTATATAAGAGAAAGAAGACCAGAAGTTTGAGAAGATGGGATTAAATGAAAGCATGTCATAGGAGGGACTAGAGAGCACTGTGGATTCCCCCTGACCACCACTATCACTCTCAGGCAAATGAGAGAGCTGCAAGAATAAACATCTGGGGGACCAGGGGTGCATTCGTCTGCCTAGGAGACCTTGAAAGCTGGAGCCCAGCTGGATTTTCCCATGGGTAGAGAAGGCACAGTGCAGGACAGCCAGGCTCAGTCACCCTGAACGGGTCCCACCCCAGGGTACTGTCTGCTTATTTTATCCAAGCACCAGTTCAAATGTTACTTTCTTAGAGAAGCCTTCCCTGACCACCTGGGCAACTATAGCGCCCCCTTCAGGTACATTTCATCATAGCACCTGATTTATTTCCTTGGTAGCACTTACAGTGTCAATTGTTTTACTTTTTCAATTTATTTATTGTCTGGCACCTGTCCAAAGTTTTGGAAGGGAGTTACGAGTGGAGAAGTGAAGGTTTGGGAAGGGCATCTGAAGGAGGCCACTCTCTAAAGAGTGATGGCTCAGTGTCCCCTCATGGCTCTGAGGTCTCTCCTGGTTCTATAACCATGTCCCTGGTTCTGGGGTCACTCCTGTCTAAGGCACCTCCTGGCTCTGTAACCACTCCTGGCATTTATGGAATGTAAATTCCATGAGAGCATGGACCTTATTCATCTTATTCACCACTATTCTCAGTGTTTAGAACAGAGCCTGGCACATAGTAGCTGCTCAACAAAAATATATAGCCTAAGTAAATACTTGCCGACCAAAAGCCCTAGGAGATAAACACATTATCAATTGGTTACGAGAACAGCAATGTTTCAAGTCCATGGTCTACTTTTCAATGTCTCTGTTATTAAAAGGGTATACTGGGAGAATAGGGTAGGAACTATAAAATGGAATAAAACTGTTGTCTTCTCTGGGTTTCTATTATGCCGAGGTTTCACTGTCTGGACACCTGGGAAGCAGCCCTTTAGGGAAATTTCTTCTTTCCATCTCGGTCTTTCCTTCTAATCTGCAACGTCAGCTGCCCCTGGAAACTCACATGGGCACTTGGCCGGTTTTGATTGATTGGGTTGGCAGTGATGAGCTCTCCCCAGCCTTGAGATGCCTCCAGGCTTCAGGGAAAGTTGAGCCCCTGTCCAGATGTTTGGAGACGATTTGGAAAGGTAGAAATATACAAAGGACATGCATTTGCCAGTTGTTTGTGGCTTTTGTGTCTATCTTCCTGAGTAACGTCAAATTAAAATTGTTTACCTTAAGCAAGTGTGTGTCTTCACTCGAAATAAACAAATTTATGGAAAGAACGCAGGTAAACTAGGGTATTTTAAAAGTCATTCATTTCCCATGCTTCTGATTAGAATTACAGATGAAACCTCCACAACCCGAGTCATACAGTGACGCAGGAAATTACAGCCTTTGCTTTCTACAAGATTTTTTTTTTTTGGAAGGGCAGAAATAAAAATCAAAAGACAGTCAAATAGCACTTTGTAGTTTATAAACACTTCTACCTATATTATATCATTTGGTTGAAAAAACAATAAATCATCTGGTAAACTTTAACTGGTAAAGTCTTAAAGCTGAAGAACCTTTTGAGTGTTCAGTCAATAAATGAACGCCTGTTTGAGTAGAATGTGGAGTCACCACTGCACGCTGCGTCTAGAGTTACTATTATACAGCAGGTTGATCCTGAATGATGGATCCTATAAAAAAAATCAGTTTAAGCTGTTTCCAGAATTAAAAGATCCAAAAAGTGCAACTAGATCCATGTATAAGATTTGTAGTGCCCAGGATACCTACAAATAGAGGCCCACTTACATACGTATGAATATTTAAAATGTATAAATCAATTCAGAAAACTGTTAAATAAAATATAGTCCCTCCTCCTACCTTAACAAGTAGAACTTCATGCTGCTCTGGATGGTTGGGTTTGAATTGAGAATTCTTGGACAGCTCAGCGTTCCTAATGGAACACAGCGGGGAAAGCAGAGTCTGACTTGGGTGCTGTCTCCTTTTCTTTCCACTCTCAGCTCCTTCTCTTTCCATAGGGGCCTTGAGTGCACATCCCAGCCCACAGCCAATCTCCAACCAGGCCTTGTCAGGAGGGTGCACCCTGGGGAAGAGGCCTGCATGGTCTCCAAGAGCGAACTCAGGGCCATTTGGCAGGAAATTCCCGAGAGCTGGGTACTCAGTATGAAAAAGGTGGGTACAGGAGCTGGGTGGACATGTTTCTTTGACTCCTAGGAGTTTTCACTGGATGGGAGAGGTGTAGTAAGAGCAGGGAGAAAGCAGGCCTCTCTAAAGCACAGGGATCCGGGCAGGGCTCCTCTTACCTGGGTCTAAGGGAGGTATTAAGTCCAATGATAGTTGGTTCTATGATCTGAATATTTGTGTCCCCCCTAATTCATACACTGAAATTATAACTCTGAAGGTGATGGTATTAGGAGGTGAGGCTTTTGGGAAGTAATTAGGTAATGGAATTAATGCCCCTTATAAAAGAAGCCTGAGAAAGACCCTCACCCCTTCCACCAGATGAGGTTACAGCGAGAAGACAGCTGTCTATGAAGCAAGAAACCAGCCCTCACCAGATACCAAATCTGCTAGTGCCTTGATCAGGGACTTCCCAGCCTCCATAACTGTGAGAAGTAAATTTCTGTTGTTTATAAGTCACCCAGTTTCATGAGTTTTCATGATAGCACCTCAGACTAATTCAGCTGGAAATAAACCGAGTGTTGTTTGCTTCTCAGCTTGTGTCTTAGTTACACTTTCTCCTTTAAGTAAAACATTTGTAAATACTATAGTGCCAAAGGCTGCACTAATCAAAGGCTTATGTTAAAGGCAGGAAGCCCAATTTAATTTTAAAAAAATCTGGGGGACACTGGGATGGAACATCCAATAGTTAGAACAAATGGACCACAATTAGAAATAGAAAGTAGAAAGAAAAAGCATGCTGTCTCTAGTCTAGACAGATGAATTAAAAGAGCAATAACCATAATAATTATGTCCTTAAAAGTATAATTTTTTGTTTCCCAAGCACTTTCACTTATATGTGTATCATCGAATTCTTATGAAAATAAGCATCAATTCTTTGAAGTTTGAAAGGCGTATACTCCAGACAAATGAAAAGGACCACTTGACACTGTGAAGAGTAAATTTACAGACTCCATTAGCCCGAGGGGTGGTGGGAACTAGAGGTGGAACAGTGTGGGAGGAAGCAAAGGCAGCAAACAGGCTTGTGCTGTGGCCAACTCTGATCTGTCCAGAGTGGCTGCCTGAAGTGCTTGATTGAGAAAATCTCAGGCCATGCCTGGCCTCAGTGGTTGGTGATGAATTAGCCATGCCTGTCATGGTCAAAGGAGGGGCCATGATGGCATGTGTGCCATGAAGGGGCCACCTCTGTCCTGGAAGAAGGCATGTGTCCTACAGTAAGGGCAAGAGGGATGCTTGAGATCAACCTTAATCTTTTGAAGTTGTTGGCAAGGAGGGCAGTCGATCCAAATTCCTAATAAGAATTCTCATGTTATTGAATATTTCTGTCTTCCCCCAACGAAAATAATTCATTTCATGTTTCTTTGAGGAAGATGCTGCTTTTAACTTACTTTCTGGTATGGAAGAAAGATTAGATAGACATCTGTTAAGATGTTAATTGGTGATAACTGGATTCATAGGAGATGTGGATTCTTTTCTAATGTCTTTCACTAACTAGCAGTGTGACCTTGATCAAATCCCTTAACCTCTCTGGACCTCTATTTCCTTGTCTTCAAAATAAGGATATTACCTAAGTGATCTCTCAGAGTTTTATGAGGCTTAAAGGAGATAGTAGCAAAGCAATCACTTGAAATATAAAACATTACGTAGTTGTAGACTATTATGATTCTTCTGAATAATGAGCAAATTTGTCTAGGGTAGCATTTCCCAAAGTGTGTTCCTTGAAACATTAATTCCACGAGGTGTCAACAGCTGTTACACAAACGCCATCAAACAAATAAACAAACAAAAAAGTGTTCTCTGGCCAAAGAAACTTAGAAAACTCAATGCAAAATAAGCTTAAAGAGGCATTTTACTACAGGAATTATTGGAGTCTTTACTTTTTATTGTGCATTTAAAAAAATTTTTTTATTTCAGCATATAACAGAGGTACAGATGTTTAGTTTACATATATTGCCTTTGCCCGACCCAAGTCAGAGCTTCAAGTGTGTCCATCCCCCAGATGGTGAGCACTGCACCCATTAGGTGTGTATTTACCCATTCCCCCCTCTCTCCTTAATATGCATTTCAAATCATTAAAATTTGGAAATAGTATGCAGTAGTTCATATACTTATTGGACACAAACTCTTCATTTTCTCAAAATATTAGTCCTTCAGAACACAGTCCTTTGAAAATCATCAAACAATCTGTGCTCCAAGTTCCCTTCTGGCTTGAATGCCCTCTGATGCACTATTTATTCAACAAATACTTATAAGCCTGTATTATGTGCCAGGTAATGTTAAGGGTAAAAGATACATCAGTATACAACACGGAGGGGATAAAAAATCCCTGCTTTCATGGAGCTTACATCCTAACAGGACTTGCTGTCATTTACCCAAAGGGTGCTTGTGCTTAGAAAAGTGAGTGCTATCCCTTAACTCAAAGAGCTACAACTCTAAAGTACAATCATTAAGAACAGAGGCAGGAGAGTGGGGAAGAGTTGTTTGCCTGCAAGTTGAAAAGACAGCTCTTAACCCTGCCTTGCCATCACTCAGCCTCTGAGTTGAGGTTAAACCATGAATGAACTCAGATCTGAAGAAGCAGATGGCCTCTGCATCAGGGGGGCACCAGATCGCATTCATCCTTTCACTTACGCCCTCCTTTATTCAACAAATAGTTATAGGCATGATATATGTCATACGCAACAGCGCAGAAGACCCAACCTGTATTCCAGGTGGGCGGGCAGATTGGGATGTGAGAGACTGCAACTCAGTGTGTTACACGTGCTCTGCTGGGGAGGACAGGGGTGCACATGGCAGGGGCACCCAATCTTAGACGTCAGAGAAGGAATCTCAACAGACTTGACATTTAAACTGAATAACCAGAGCGTGATGGGAGTTTGTGTAGCAAACTGGCTTAGGTGAGTGGGGGAAAGGGTGAGTAGGAAAAGTGCTCTAGGCAGTGGAAGCATGCAACCAGAGTGGAACTGGCATGGAAGATACATTTATTTATATCATATATTAGGGTTCTGTGTATGATTTTCTTTGAAAAGGGGTTTTGTTGTGGAAATGAAACTTGAAAACCATTGGTGGTTTCACAAAAGAAATTTTTGAAGCTATTGCCATTTTTGTAATTCTTAAGTTCTACCCATCAGGATCGAAAGTATTTACATTTCACGGCGAATTTTGGCAGGTGGAGAATTCTTTCAAATCCAAGGCTCGCTACTGGCAGTTGTATTCGTTGAAATTATTTTGGTGATAAATGACAGAAGACCCAATTCAAGATGACATTAGCAGAATAGAGAATTAATTATCTTACACGACAGAAAAATTCAGAGAAAGTTTGATCTAGCGACTCCAGACCCAGTCTCTCTCCGTCTCTTAGTTCCTCTGGTCTCCAGGTAATCTTTACTCTCTGTCACAACACGGTGACAGGATGGCTGCCAAGATCTCCATATCTACATCCTTCATGTCCAAGTCTAGTGGAAAAG
The DNA here is from genome assembly GCA_008086735.1 of Cheirogaleus medius. Classification (NCBI taxonomy): domain Eukaryota; kingdom Metazoa; phylum Chordata; class Mammalia; order Primates; family Cheirogaleidae; genus Cheirogaleus; species Cheirogaleus medius. The sequence goes on from VBSM01003214.1 coordinate 8,655,948, forward strand.
AGGGTCGTTTTCCTGAAGCTACCACACACGTCCCTGTATTTACTCTGATTGTCCATCTTATATCATTTGCTCATCCCTGAACCAATTACTGTGACCAGGGTGATGGAATTACCATGATTGGATGAGCCAGGATCACATACTCCAATCCTTGAGCAGGAAGTGGAGGCCCTTCTGAAGCACGTGATCAAGAATGGTTTCCTAAAGAAATGTGGGGCTAATAGCAGAAGACTAGAGAGGGAGACAGGGGAGAAGGAAAGGATTCAGGAAGGGAGGGAAAGAAAGAGAAAGAGAGAAAGAGAGATCTAGGAAGGAAGAACGAGAAAGAAATATCAAGGAAAATAAAAATCTTTTATTTCCTTTTAACAAACATAAAAACGAAATCTATGCCACGAAGGTTGGTTGTTGGGAATAAAAGGGGAAATAGAGAGAAACGAAGAAAGGGTGTGACTCTAATATTAATTAGATGCGGATATTCATGAGTCTGCCTTTCATCAGTCACACACCCATCACATCTCTAGGTAGCAGAGGAGTTTAGAGGTCATCCTAAGTGGTTATTGAATGCTTGGACCTCCTTTAGCCACACAGCCAGTATACAATCAACTTATGTCCTCGAAATACCTCCCAGCACCAGGAAAGTCACAATAATTTCAACTGAGTGTCTCCCATTATTGGCTTATTCGTTCTTATAGTAATCTTCCTCCTTATACCTCTGCTGGCTTCAGTTCTCTCGTCCACGGAGAGAAAGCTTAATTCAGTGGAGGGAAACTGGTGGACTGTGGCCAAATCTGGACCTAGACAAGATCATTGCCCAGATTAGTGTTTTAAATACACTTGCATGTGGCTTCAGGTGGGCAGGCATGGTCCTTGTCTGGTGGCCCCACAACTCCCTGCTCTCTACTCCCTGGGAACTTCATTTGTTTATGTTACCTGCCTGGACTGGGAAGGGATTTGACTGTGCAATTTCTGGTCTAATTCTTCTTCCATGTAGTAGCTGATCGGGCACTTGAAAACTGTTAGGTGATGGATAAAAAAAGAAAGGGTGAAACAAAAAACAGAAAGAAAAAGATTGCAACTTGAACTTGCACAGCCTGGTAAATTCTTCTTCAAAGCATCACCTTGGGGATAAGGTATGTGTTTTGCTTTTGCTCAGTAGGATTTTTGAACTCCTCTTGGAATTATTTTCAGAGCCTGAAGCGCATTCTTTGAATCTCCTCAATGGTGGCACATTCTCATTCTTTGAGAGTGGTTTTGATTTTTGGAAAAAATCGGAAGCCATTGAGAGCTGAGAGTTGAGGAGCAGGATGGCTGCAGCATCTGCCCACCTTTTTCTCTGTGAGTCCAAAGCAAAGGGCGATGTGCACTCATGAGTCTGAGATCCTTATAGGCTCCTTTTACATTTTTTATTTTATTTATTACTTTTTAATTTTTAGGTTCATTAATTTAATAACCAATACATTCACATGTTTCCAATTTTTAAAGGCACAACAAAAGTCCCTTCCTCTTCCTTGTCCCCCAGCCACCTGGTTTTCCTTCCAGGTTTTGTATGTATCCTTCCAAAGAGAGCCCATGCTTATCCCTTAAATTTGCGGTCCCTGACTCCTTGGGCCATGGACCTGTACTAGTCCGTGGCCTGTTAGGAATTGGGCTACACCGCAGGAGGTGAGCAGAGGGAGAGCAAGCGAAGCTTCATCTGTATTTACAGTCACTTCTCATCGCTCACATCACCGCCTGAGATCTGCCTCCTGTCAGATCAGTGGTGGCATTAGATTCTTCATTATGGTGAGATGTATCATTATTTCATTATATATTAAAATGTAATAATAATAGAAATAAAATGCACAATAAATTTAATGTACTTAAATCATCGTGAAACCATCTTCCCCCCCCCACTTCCCCGGTCCACTGAAAAATTGTCTTTTGTGAAACCAGTCCCCGGTGCCAAAAAGGTTGGGGACCACTGCCTTAAATGACTTGAAGAAGGCCCAGAGAGGTATTTATTAATATAAATAATTGAAGTATGGCTTGAATGCTGGCTGAGGAGAGCTACATTGTGTGTAAGTTCTGGTATGTTTCTGCCAAACACAAGTCTCATTACTTTATCCTTAGGACCCTGAGAAGTCTCTTCTGTAATGAGAGGTGGTCTCCTGGCTCAGCCACCTGAGCTGCGTGAGATCAGGTAAGTTTCCTTTTCTCTTTGAGGCCCAGTTTCTTCATCTGTAAAATGGGCATAATGTTAACATTTCTCCTCCCAACCCCCGCCCAGGTTATTGTGAGGGTTAAGTGAGATGATGCATGAAAATGTCCCAAGGAGAGCGTATGATGGTTAATTTTATGTGGCAGTTTAGCTCGGCCATGGTACCCAGTTTGTTTGGTCAAACACTAGTCTAGGTATTGCTGGGAAGTTATCTTGTAGGTGTGATTAACATTTACGACCAGGAGGCTTTAAGTAAAGCAGATTGTCTTCTATAATGTGGGTGGACTCTATGCAATCAGTTGAAGGCTTAGAGTAAAAACTGAAGTTTTGCAAAAAACAAGGAATTCTGCCTCAAGACTGTAACATAGAAATCCTGCCCGTGTTTCCAGTCTGCCAGCCTGCCCTGTGCATTTCAGACTCGAGACTGCAACACCACCCTTACCTGAATTTCCAGCCCGCTGGCCTGCCCTGCAGATTTTGGACTTGTCAGCTCCCACAATTGTGTGAACCAATTTCTTAAAATAAATCTCTCTCTCTCTCTCTCTCTCTCTCTCTCTCTCTCTCTTATTCTATTGATTCTGTTTCTCTGGAGGACGCTAACTGATAGGGAAAAAACTGCATTTCGCAGGGGAGTGTTTAAATAAACCTAGATTTTAGTCCTGGCTCTTCCACAGACTGGCTAAACAGCTCTGGGCAAGACTGTTACCACTGAGCTTCCAGTTTCCCCACCTGCCTAATGCCTGTCAAGCTTGCTGGGAGGACAGACGTTGTGAAATTGATTTGTGAAGCATCATATACATGCAGGTTATTATTATTTGGGTTTGTCTTCCTTTGAATGCACACATATTCTTAAAGTCACCCTTTAGTGGCTCCTAGACCTACACCTCTCTAGAGATGTCCCCTTCCCGGGCATTGATTCTTAGCTCTGTCTTTTAAGCTCATAGTCAGGGAACCAAATCCAACCCAACATCAGGTAGTTGTCAAGGGAGTTGAAGGGCCCCACCCCAGGCCTCAGTGGGCTCTGCACCCCCAGGCCTGGTGGAGCAGAGGGTAGGAGAAAGTGCAGGCAGGGACTTGCAGAGGTGGAAGCAGGGGCAGAGGAGGGGGCTGAGAGAGGAAGGGGGATCTGTGTGCTAGGACGGGTCCCCAGGGCTCCAGGGCTGATTTGCTGGGGTAGTTGGGTCGGCTCTGCAGATTGCAGGCTGATTGCAGCAGATTAGCTGGGCCCTAAAACAGGCCTCGTCAGAGCATGGGAAGCCAGTGCTGAGTGTTCTGCTGTTTCTCCCACCCTGGGGATAGAGCCAACCAAGCTGGAGCGAGTCAGGGAGAAGCGCTATGAATAACCTGCCTCATTTGCCATCATGGTGTCAAAACACCACTCAGTCCCATTTCCACTTGTTTTTTCCTCTACTAGGGATTCAAGGGCCGGCACTTGAGAGGGACGAGACTTTCTGCAGTGCCTGAGAGAGGGGGGTTCCTCTCTCCCCAGCCCCAGTCGGTGTCCTTCATTTCATCACTCAGATCTTTGCTGTCATGCCACTGATCACGAGCTGAAATTATTTGATAAATAATTATTTACCAAAGACAGCTCTCTCTACCAGAATGTGCCATGAGATCAGGAGCTTTATCTTATTTGTTCAACCTGTAGTACCAGCTCTCAGCAGAGTGGTACACAGCGATGTCGGAGAAACGTTCATAAGGAATAGGATGGATGAATGCCATTTACCGGGGACCCTCTGTGTGCCAGCAAGGAGCCCAGAGGTGTACTGGCATTTCTCATCCACTCATAATGATAGCTCTGTGAAGGAGGTATTATCATCTTCATTTTACTGATAAGAAAACTAAAGCTCAGAAAGGTCAGGTAACGTGTTCGTGGTCTCACAGTTAGAGCTGGTATTCTAGTCTAGATTAGACTGATTCCAAAGTATATGCTCTTAATTACTATACCAGGGATAAAATATGCATTGTCCGCAGTGCCAGCATCAGTTGAGTGGCAGTTGCTGCCAGGAGCCCTTAGCTGAGAAGATATTGAGGCAAGGTGCTAACCTGGTTGACAAGAGTGCTGAGATCAATTAGTAATGTCTGCAAGGGGTGAAGTAAAATGTCTAGCAGAACATGCATCATCTATTTTCCATTCTTACACAGTATTATATTGCCTCCCTAAAGATGTGCAATAGAGGCAAAGTAAAAAAGAGAGAGAGAAACTAGGAAGCAGACATGCTTGGCTTCTTTTCTGGCCCTAGTTTTCAGTCCCTTATTGCATTTGCCTTTTCTTTGCAATGGGAACACACCTACCTAAAGGCTTGTTTGGAGCATAGCATACAATCAGAAGCAGGATCCAGCTTTGAAGAGTCTTTCAGACAAAAGTTGTCATATTGCTTCTTAATCTGACTTCATGATACTTGGGGGGCTTTGGGTCACTTCATATTTCTAAGGGACTCAAACACTTCTGTGCAGGAACAGGGAGTAGGGGGATGTGACTGGCAGCTGAGCTGGATTTGGGGAATTGGAGCCTGGCTGCATGTAAGCTTTTGAAATCCATTGGTTATGGGATAATCATCATGTATTTTCCCTGCCCGACTAAAACCTGGGAGGTAGCACAGCAAATTGGTTAAGAGTGGGGCTTGTAGAATTTAAGTTTCAATGTTGCTGCTTAATGTGTAATCTTGGATAAGTTATTTAACCTCTTTGAGTTTTGATTGCTTACTTAAAATAGCACCTATCTTAGGGGCCTGGCATGAGAATTAAATGACACAGTTTGTGGAAGGAAACAATTTGGCCCTGGCATATAGCAAGCACTCCATGCATGTTAGTTACTGTGAGGAACCTGTAGGCACATGTGGAAGGTGGAGAAGTAGAGCAATGATCTGAGTCTATCCATGCTGCCCCAAATGTGATAATTGGTGGGTTTTGTTTTTTATTTATTTCCTAGTTTGCATCTGGATGTTTTGAATACCCAGCCTCAGTGTTTTCAGAACTGATGTCTTCAGAAAATAGAAGGGCAGGGTTGTTCAGAACTGTTCATCTTGAAGTACACAATCTGTAGTCCTTGTTGCTGCTGTTAGGCTGCTCTCTAATCACACAAGGGGTAAAAATCATCCTCCCACTGTGTGTTGAAAAACTAGGTTTTGAAAATATAAAGCTGGGCCTTGCTCTACATGCCCGCCATGAAACACACTGGTCCGGCTCAGCCCTCCTCCTTGTCTTCTACAAGAAACAGCTGAGATCGTGGCTGCCCATGGTGATGGCTAGCTTTTATTATCAGGCACCAGTTGTGTACCAGAAACTTTGTGCTCTTGACAGCCCTATAAGGTAGCCATGATTACCATTCCTGCCTCGCAGATGATGAGATTACAGCCCAGTATGTTTAACTTACTTGTCCAAAGTCGCATGGCCAGGAAGTAGCAGAGCTGGGATTCATGCCCAGCTCAGTCAGGCCTCAGCATCCCCATGCCAACCACTTGGTCACACTGTCTAACAGAAACTCTGCCTTAACGAAGAATCTGTTTGGCAGAGGGGGTGAAGTGTCACATTTATTAATGAGATCCCATGAGCACCCATGGAGGTGTCACGGCCATGGTTCTTGTGCCCAGCTGCCCAGCTTAAGCACCTGAGGAGCATAAACTTGAGATGCCTGGTCCCCATGCCCTGGGGCTTTTGATGCACTTGTTGTTCTAGGATGGACCCAGAGATGTCCAGGTGATTGTGACAGGTTTCTAGGCTTCAGAACCACAGGGGCAGAAGGAGAAGGTTGGGCGGGATTTGGCACGTTCCTCGTGGTAAGGAACGTTTCCATTCCCTCCTTCCTAGGAGGGGCTGATTCCCCTTCCAGGTGGTATCACTTTACCTCGCTGTCTCCATTTACAGTGTGTGGGCAGTGGAGCTGGATAACAGCGCAGGGTGTTGGGTGGATAAACAGCTCGTAAGGTGCCATTTAAATAAAAGCATTGGGGCGAAGTGTTCCTGGGGCTTAAAGTGACTCCATTTCAGTTTCAACGTGGGGGTGCCCTGGGCCACATCCTAAGCAACTCTGAATCATCAGTAACCACCTGGCAGCACAGGGTTAGTCCCGCGAGGCCAGGGTGCGGGGTACCTGCTCACACAGCTGGGGGAACCTGGAGAACTCGTCACCCCATCCTTGGGATGAGGGACAGTGCTAGCGGATTCTTAATTAGAACCATTAACTGGCTCTCAATATGGAGAATGAGATTTGTGGCTCCGGCTCATGAAGGAAATATGAAACAGTAAACACACTTCCAGTTATGGATTGGGCTAAACACACCATTAAACTGAATGCTAATGGCTGCCTCCTGTTCCCTTTGAACATTTCACCGTGGCAACCAGCAGGCAACCTTTTCTACCTTCTCTTTGATCTTCCCATAATTCTCCTCTGCTGTGTTTTTTTTTTTTTTTTGGATGCTAATGGGCACATGCCAGAAATAGTAGTTAGAAAGAGAATTAGAATTTAACGGCAACAACAGAAAAGAGCAAATCAGGCTGGAGTAGTTTTCCAGCTCCTCACCCTGTTTGCTTACAGGATGTAGCGTACTGAGAACAGGTTGAGACAGACTGAGGGGAACATCTCTAATTCATGCGAGTGTCTTTAATATACTGGAGACTAAAGGCATCAAGCTTGACTTCTGAAGCTTAGTCACTAACTTGTGGGAGCAGCATAAGTTAGGGGTTAACAGCAGGAGGCTGGGGGTTTGACATACTTGGATATAAATCCTTTCCCGTTGGTGACATGGCCTAAAAGCCATGTCACCTTGGATGAGTAACTTTTCCCTCCCTGTGCCCAAGTGTCCACATCTGTAAATTGAGGGTGATAATAATAATAATAACCACTGCCTCATAGGCTATTGGGGCGTGGGGTGGTTAATGAAAAATGGGCATAAAGCTCTTAGTACAGTGCCGGGCACTGGGCAGGTCCTCAGTGATCAGTGGTGATCACTGATGATGATGGTGTAAATAGCAACTTGCTGGGAGACTTTAGGCCAATGACTTCCCTGAGCTTCAAATCCTTCATCTGTAAAAGGCAAGCTAAGCACAGTACCCGAGTCGTTTATTTGCTTAAGGCTCTAGCTAAGGATTAAATGATGAGAACTACCTGGCACAGGGCTTGGCACACAATAAGAGCTTGAGGAGGACTTGCTGAATGAATGGAAAAAATAAAGAAATAAACGCTATGCCAGCTGAAGCAGCTCAGTCCTCAGACCCAAAGCATTTACTATCAGACACAGAGGGAGAAAAATACAAATGGCCCTGGAGTCTTTGTCAGTGACGTTTTCTTAGCCACCAAAGACGTGGCATTGCTTCTCCTTGTTGCGCCTGTTCCTCCCAGCCCATACCAAGACTGCATGCTGGAAAAGAATGATGCTAACACACGTAGACGAGATCCCAGGGTTCCGAGCATGGCCTCAGATGGGAAGGGTCACACGTGGTAGCGTCATCCCTGCCTGCGCACCCTCGCTCAGCTGGCCTGGGGGTCCTCTCCAGTCCCTGCCCTGGGCTCTCGAGTGGCCAGTGGCCTCCCCTTGAGCCCCACACCCTCCTTTCCCATCCAGTGTCCCCTCCTGCCTTGTTCCCCAGGGCAGTGACTCAGATCTGAAACTGCCTCTCCTTCCTCTGCCAAACTGGGAGAAAACGGCCTGGTAAAACAGTCACGGAGATAACTGCTTAGTCAGCCGCTCTCACGGGGGTAACTTAAATGTCTTTTAAATAGTATTTGCGGTTTTCATTTCTAATTATAAAAACGACACATGTTTATTTTAGAAGACTTTGGGGGAAAAAATTCTGGGGAAAGAAAACAAGCATGCAGAAGAAAATAAAATTCCCGAGGCCCAGGTCACAGGCCAGGCCAAACTGATTAGAATTTCCAGAGGTGGGATCCCTCTGCAGGGTTATTTTTTAAAGTTGTCAAGGTGATTCTAGTGTGCAGGGAAGGTTGCATCATCAATGTAGAGACACCTGCCAATAATACTTCGAAGTATTTCTTTTACTTTTTATGTCGATATTCAGGTCATACTGTACCTATTATTTAAAACCTGATTTTTTTTTTTTGGCCTAACAGTATATTATGAACATCTTCCCATATCATTAAATATTCCTTGAAAACATGATTTTAAAAAATGGTTATGTAATTTTCCATCTCTTGGATGCACATAATTATTTTTAGTAAACAATCCATTATTAGGCGGGCCGTGGTGGCTCACGCCTGTAACCCTGGCACTCTGGAAGGTCAAGGTGGGAGGATCGTTTGAACTCAGGAGTTCATCAAGACTAGCCTGAGCAAGAGCGAAACTCTGTCTCTACTAAAAATAAAAAAAATTAGCGGGGCGTAGTGGTTCAGGCCTGTAGTCACAGCTACTTGGGAGTATGAAGCAAGAGAATTGCTTGAGCCCAGGAGTTTGAGGTTGCTGTGAGCTACCGTGGCTGATACCACGGCACTCCAGCCCAGGTGACAAAGCGAGACTCTGTCTCAAAAAAATAAAAAACAATCCATTATTAAACATTTTTCTAAAATTTTGCCAATTAAAACAATACTGAGATGTACTTCTATTTCTATCTCTGATCACTTAGCTAACACTTATATAGCATTTTATCGCATGCTGGATACTATTCTGAGGCATTCGTATATTGCATTTAATATACGAATTAAATATATTAAAATATATTATTTCATAGGCTCACAACCAGCCTATGAAAAGAGTATTAGTATTTTCCCCATTTTAGCAATAAAGAAACTGAGACTCAGAGAAGCTAAATCACGTGGCTGGTAAATGGTGGAGCCAGTCCATGCTCTGGAATTAAAATTGCTGGGTTGAAAAAGGTGAACATTTTCAAGCATTTTGAAATACACTGCCAAGTGACCTACCAGAGAGGCCGTAAGACTGACTTCTCACCAGCAGCACACGTGAGAGTGCGGGGGTCTCCGAATTTGAAAAGAATTCCATAACCCAGTGGAATACATCAATTTTAAAACTCTCCTATTGTATGTAAAAAAAAAATATTCTAAAGTAGGATTTTAAAAAATGATCTCCGATAGTTGTGTAGCAGGGCTTTATAGTGATGTGCCAAGCATCAGACAGGGTATTGTTTCCGTAGAGGTAGGGAAGGGGGACTGCCCAGAAGTCTTCGGTTTGTGCCACATTTGTTCATTCTCTCTCTCTCTCTCTCTCTCTCTCTCTCTCTCTCTCTCTTTCTCTCTCTCTCTCTCTCTCTCTCTCTTCACTCCTCTTTCTGGGAGAATGCTTTTGGTGAGATAGAGAAAAGAGACAGATACTTCCAAGTGCAGTCATTCATGGGAGAGGCACTGTCAGAGGAGAGATGGCACGGTCGGAGAAACTTTTGTTGGGATTCTGATGTTTTACAGAAAGGCCTAAAGTCCCTTCCCCCGAAGGAATCTGACTCAACTCCCTCCTCCAGCTGTTCATGGGAACATATGGAACTGATTTTTCGCGAGCCCTGGAGGGAGGGCAGAGGACCCCTGAAGGCCGAGAGGATGGGGGATCACAGGAAAGAGAAGGAGGAGATAGGCAAGAGAGAAGGGACTTCTGGGAGTCCCCTGGGGGGCTGTGGGTGGGCTGAGGTGCCTCCATGAGAAACACAAAGCTCTGTGCACCACCTCCTGGTTTCTGAGAGCATTGTCAACTCTAGTAGTTAGCTTGGTCATAATTATTTTTCTTCCGGAAGAGAACTGTAACTACCCAAGACTCTTCCGGTCATCCCCTTCACCCACCACACATGCGCTGATACAACCAACATTTCTGAGGGATTTCCTGTTTATAGGAGGAAAGCAAAAATATTTCTCATGACTGTGAACTCCATGTTTTTTTTTTCTTTTAATTATAATTATTCTCAGTGGCTTTGGCAAGTCACAATATTCATTTTCATTTATAGGGCACCCCATTCTATTGATGGAGGCTTTGATGGTAATTACGTTAATGAACTGTATTTTGGTTGCTAGCTACAGAAACCCAGTTCAAACTTTCCTAAGTGAAAAAAGGGAGAGTCCAGGATGGAAAGCAGGTATGGCTGGATTCAGAGTTTTAAGGATGTTGTTTCTTTCTCTCTCTCTCTCTCTCTCTCTCTCTCTCCATCTATCTCTCCATCTCTCCTTCTCTGGACTGGCCTCACTCTCCTACTTGTGAATAGGCTTCCCTCACATGGCCAGGGTAGGTGCTTCCCTTGGATTTTATGTATGGGTGCTGAGAAAGAGGAACCACCCTTTGCCTAGGTCATTGCTAATCTGGGTGAATGAAGCCTGAAGACTCATATGCCTGTTTCTAGCGTGATCCCAACTGCACAGCCTAGTGGAGAGAGAGGACTGTCTCTCCCAGCGTCCATCCATCAATCCCAGAGAGACGGACTGGCTGGCTTGACTTGAGTCCCATTGACTCAACTGACTACTGTACCCAGCAGAATGAGGCATCACAAGTGGCCAGACCATTTACATGACAACCCATGTGGTCAGGAGTGGCATCTGTGGCCTGAAGCAAAGGGTGGAAAAATACTGTGTCAGGAAGACAAAACCCACTGAGAACCCTGTTGTAGTTCAGACTTAGGTTTCCCTGGTCCAGAGTTTCAGCTGGTTCAGTTCGCTTGGATTTTTATTGCTGTCATTAATGGCATGTGCTTTCTAGCACTTTTCTATCTGCAAATAAGATAAACACTTGTTTTAATTAAAGTCTATTTTTTAAAGACACTTCGGCTTCAGTCATTGCTTCCCTGTGCTTTTAAAACATGCAGGTATCATTGTATTTCCTGCCAAACTTTTTGAATGCAAAAGTCTATATACTTTTGAAGCCTCCATTTCTTGACCAGTTATTTATTATAAACCTCTTTAAATATCGGGTCTGGCCATACTCTTCTGTTGAAGCTGCCGCTTGCAGGCCACTAATGACCCCCGAGTTGCTGAATCTCTTGTCCTTTGTTGGCCACATTCTCCTGGCTGCTTCAGCATTCTGTGATGGGCAATATTAACTTTACGGCGCCGTCTTCATTTTGGGAGCAAAATATGTCCTCATAAGGGACCCAGAAAAACTGTTTTCCTTCTTGGCACTTCTGCCCTTTGGGCTGTCTGGTTTTGTTCTCTGTCTATAAATAGAGGAGGGACTCATTGTTCACCCCCCACGCCCCACCTTTCAGCGGAGCTATATTTTGCTTTTGGAAGGCAGAACGGACTTGTGGAATGGGGCAAATTTGGGTTTACATCCTGGCTCCAGCGCTGACTAGTTATGGGGCTGTCAGTGAGGTTTTTTTTGGTAACTTCTCTGAGCATCATTTCCCTCTCCTGTAAATGGAGGGGAAAATAGTGCCTGCCTCATAGGACAGCTATACAGCTTCACGGCAAGGCCCAGCACCCGATAAATGCTCGACAGATGTGAGTTGTCTTCCTCCCCCAAAGGTACGTGGTTTGTCCCCTGTCACTTTAGGTATGAGTTCTGTGCTGACTCACCACTTCTATCTATTTTATAAAAATTGCCAAGCCATTAAATATTTTTAAAAATATTAATAGCTTCCATATTCTAAAGAAGCTGGCCATTAGAAACAATCCTAAAACTACTCTTTGGTAAAGGCCTTCCCTACTCTTTCTTAGAATAAAAATAGCTTTTCCTTTTATTCTTCTGGTGTAACGGACATCTCTCCCTGCCTCCTCCCCTCCATCCTGCTCAACATCCACTCCATTTCCCGTGGAAAGAGCACGCTCCTTTGGGGGAACTGTCCTTTTTTCAAACCAGGGTTCTTGTGGGCTAAGGGGTGTCATGTGACCAAGGCTTGGCCAATCGTGGCATCTCATGCCTCTTGCCTCAGTGATTGGCTCAGGAGTGACCACATGATCCAAGTTTGGTTCACTGGTGTCCTTCCCTTGAATTTTGCGTTGGTGCTGGGAGCGAGAAATTCTCTTTTCCTTGGGAATTAATAAAGCCTGGAGCTGCCCAGGCCAGGTCTCCTGCTGTGTGGCTAAAGCTCTTCTAGGTTAGGAAAGAATGAGCCCAACTCATGGAGAGAGGCAGAAGAGCACTTAGAAGAAGATCTTAGAAGAAGATCTAAGATACGGAGTGAGAGGGATGAGGAGGAAGGAGATGGGGAGAGAGAATATCTTCGTTTGGTTTCCTGAGAACACTTCTAACCCTGTAGATAGAAGCCAGTAAATTCTGATTTTTCCTTAGGCCAGAGTGGGCCTATTCCTTGAATTCAAGGGCCCTAATAAATTCATTGGTTTATTTCAAGTAACGGTTACCTTATAAATGAGAGTTGTGTATATATCACAACAAAAACCCCAACAGCTAATCTAGTTGCTAATAAGGGGCTGAGTCATATATCGAATGCCTACTAGGAGTGAAATGATCTGGGATGACAAAGCTGTTCATGACTAGCATAGTGCTTGGCACACGGAAGGCCCCAACATGTATTTGGAGGATAAAGTAGGGTCGAGGGGGGATCCGGTTGGTCCAGTGGGCCAGTCACCAGCCTGCACAGGCGAGTCCCTCGGCTGGACCACTGGCTGCCACGTGGGCCTACCGCCCGGCTCTGTATGGGTCAGGCACCTCACCCACGGTCAGGCCAGCTGTGGTGCAGAGCCACAGTACAGATAATAATCTCTTTTGCATAAAGAATTTTTAAAATTGGACTGTGAGTATGGCAGGCACTCTTGGTCCCCGGGGGAGTGCAGACTAGCAGAGGAGTGCTTAGCTTGGCTTGTTCAGGCTATTGGCGTCCTCCCACTTGAACCCTCGGCGGAGAGCTGGGAGAGCTGCAGGGGAGCTCCAGGGAAGGCCGAGCTGTCCCGCTGAGGGTCTCCACTTGAGCTTCCTTCCAGAGGGGAGCTGAGACCTGGGACCGAGGGGGATTCTGGGAAACCACGGGAGCCTGAAGCTACTGCCAGAGAAGGGGCTGACTCCAGAGTGACTGGCCGGAGCCTGCTGGTGAGAAACACTCCCTCGCCACGGAGGCCCCAGCGTGATCCCAGCGTGATCGCAGCCTCTGTTGGGGATGAGGGCCTGAGGAAGCAGCAACATTCTGTGTCAGCCTGGCCCTGGCTGTGTCCCCAGGCCTTGTTCCCACTGTAAGCTGACACCGGCTGGGGGTGGGGGCCTCTCATCTCCTCCTTGAGGGCCCCAGGGCAGCGTCTATTCTCAGCCTGCCGAGGTGGAGAGAGTGTAAGGAAAGCAAACCAAGCCCTGAGGAGGGCAGAGCCCAGGCCTTCGGTCTTCCAGGGGACTTGGCTTTGGGACGTTGGCATTTGAAGTTGATTTTAATCTTGGCGGTGTCTATGTGGCAACAGGGTTAAACGGAGTGCAATGAGCTGTATGTGCAGGGGCTCTGGGTAGGGGCCTGGAGGCTTAGGGGGTAGCCCCGGCTCTTTCTCTAAGCAGTCGTTGGTATCTCTGGGCCTCCTCAAGGCGAGTTGAGGAGGGTAGTTGGGCCATGTGCTCTTGGAGGTTCCTTCCAATCTGAGTAATCCCCACCTCCCATCAAATTATTGATCTCAATTCACTTGCTCTCTTGAGATAATCAGGATGGAAAAGGTGGGCCTCACAGTTAACCTTCTCTGTAGGCAGCAGGGAATGGACGAAAAGCAACATTATTCCACATAGAATGACAGCAGCAGTAATCATTACAATCATGAGAATAACAAAACAACCCTGTTAGAAACTATTCACTATAAGCCAAGCACTAGATTAAGAATTTTCTGCATGCTACTTTATTTAATCCTTTACAACACTACTCTGGGGTGGATATTATAATGCCTATTTTGGAGATGAATCTATCGAGGTACACAGAGGTTCAGTTACTTGCCCAACATCTCACTGTTAAAAGGTGGCAGAGCTGGGATTGGAAATCATGGTCTGCTTGATTCTAAAGACTGTGTTCTCATCTACTCTGCTATCAGGGGGGAGAGTGGTGCCTTCTACTTTCTGCTGTGAAAGCACAGACGCATAGATGCCGCAATTGGCCACCGCTCAGCTGGCCTGGAAGGCAGGGTTGACTGTTTCTCAACTGTTAGCATGTCATAAATCCCTCAAGGATGTGGCCTCAGACTACATTTTCCAACCTCATCGCTTGCCATTACCCCAGTAAATGGCATGCCTTCTGCACTCCCTGTTTTTCCATAGGCCACACTCTTCCATGCCTCAGAGCCTTTGCACGTGCTAGTGATTATTCTCCAAACCCTGGTCCTCTCTCTTCTGGCACATTCCTGCTCAGGCAGGGTTCAGATGTCATCTCCTTTTTGAAGGTGTTCTCTGATTTCCAAATGGTTAGCCACAACATACTTTTGCTTCTGTCATAGCATGTATCATGCCCTGTAATTATTTGTTTAGTCAACTTTCATTCAATAAATATTTGCCAAGTGACTTTATGTGCTTGGCACTGGGTTAGGTGCTTGTGAATTTTCTCTTGTTCCTTTCCCTGTCCTCCAGGCACCCCACACAATAAAACTCATAGGTTTTTTTATGTTTTTTCTTTGTTTGTTTATAGAGTTGTGTCTTATTTCCCCTGAATTCCAGGTAATGGACACAGCCTGGTACACAGAAGATGCTCAGTAGCTATTCAAAGTGTAGACCTATGACCCAGGACTTATCCACCTGTGAATAACTGCCTGTTTCTTTCCTACATCCTCTACTAGATACTTAGACTCTTATGGACAGGAATTGGGTCTTATTTTGCTTTTGTCCCCATTGCTTAGCACAGAGAAGGAATTCAATACATGTTTATTGAATGAATGATTAGCAGTATGAGTTCTGGGGAGTGAATATGCTAATTCTGCAAGCATGGATCACGTACTCACTGTGTGTCTAGCACTGAGACCATTGCTTGAGTGAGCACCATGAAGGGGTATATACTGTGTAGACCTCACACCCTTAGGATCCTGAGTGTCCGGTGACTGGGCTTACGCACACCAAGTAGCAAGAGAAAGATTCAGCAGAGGGAGGGCCTAGGCACCAGCCAGACATCTACCCTGTCCAGAGTCGCTTCCTTCAGAGGGCTCTCTGCCTCTGGAGAGAAAGGAATGTGGCCGTGAAAGAGCCCTGAGTTCTTGCAGAGATGATCGCCCATCTAACTGAATGTAAGTCACAGTAGAACATAGGACTGAGATGTGTCTCTGTGCCCAGGATCATTGCTCTGATGACTGGAAGGGCACAGAGGGTCATTTGGCCTGGTTCTGATCTTCTGTCTGCAGAAATCATTGTGGCAGGGTGGGAAATGTGTAAACACCTGGCCCCAGAATTCTCTTTTAGGAGGAGAACTGTCTTGAAACCCTGAGGGCAAAGTTGGTAGGGGGTAAAGTTGGTAGGAGACAAAGTGATAAAGAGAGAACTGATTTTTTTTGCATAAAATAGGGACTTTGGGTGAGGGGATTTGAAGGAAGAGAGGAAATAGAGGAGGAGAGGACCCAGTAGGGAGAAACTAGAACTTGGAATTTGTGTTGGTGGAACTTGTGAAGAATAGAGAATGTCTAATTTTTGATTGCCCATTTTTTGTTGAGTGTGTAACCCTTTCTATCTCTCCAGCAAAGTCTCCTCTACACACACATAAGGGTGGAGTAGGCCAGATGCGCCCCCCCCTCCGTGCAGTTGGTGTCCCACTGGCTCTGTGGTTAGGCCTGAGTGATGGCACAGCGTGTGGCCGGCAGATGGAGGGGAAAGGAGGGGTGTTGAGAACACGGTTCCTTATCTTCGAGTGCTAGGCCGTACCCCTCCACCAGGCTATATCCCTGGCACCCCCAGACTTCCTAGCCTTTGCTTCAGCTGTGCCCTCCGCCTAGAATCCCCTTCCCTTTTGTGTTACCTGTTAATTCATTTTGTTCTTTAGCACTCCAGAGCACCGCCTGGGAGCAATCTCTTCTAACTTCCCCTTCCCTGTGGGCTAGATGTCTGTCTTCTGTGTATACCCTTATGCTATTTCATCTTTAGAATGTGTGTTGTTTGCAAAAATAGGTAACACAAGCACAGGGCAAAAAGTTCAAGCATGCGAAAAGATACAAAGAGAAAAGTTGGGTCCTCAGAGGCCACCAGTCTTTCCTGTGTCTCCTTCCAGAACACACACACACACACACACACACATGCAAACACACATGCACACACACACACAATTCCACCACAGCTGTAGGGCCCACCTTACCATACTCCCAGCACTCGGAGAGCAGGGCCACTAGGACAGCCCAGCCCCCTGCACAAGTTCAGCAACTGACTGCGAAGAGCCATGTTCTTGCACAAGGAGAAGCGGGGGCGGGGAAGGGGGTGGATTCTGTCTGAGATCACTTGGTGCCGCGCTGTGTGATCTACGAGCTGCTTTTAATTTCCTGTGCTCGGCCGCTGGCAGCCTGATGAAATGAGGCAGATAGCAGGACTTCAGATCTAGGCCTGCCTGGCCGGGGCTTGTCTGCTCGCTGCAGGGTTACAATCCGCAGGCCCCGAAGAGAGAAGAGCCGAGGGCACCCTCCCAACCCACCCTTCTCCAGCCTCCTTCTGGGCAAAGGAAGAGGCAGAAACGAAGCTTCTTGGCCACCTCCGTGGTTCCTAGGGTGGTGGTTCTGAGTTCACCGCTTGGGCTTTGGGGTCAGACAGAGATGGTTTGGGTCTTGGCTCTGTCGCCTCCTGGCTGGATGACTTTGAGGCAAGTCGCCTTAACTCTCTGAGCCTCAGTTTCCTCAACTGTATGTGGGAGCTATTAGTGGAATCTACTCCACTGAGTTCTTATGAGGATTCAAAGAGAATGAATTCGGTGTCTGAGGCCAGGTGCCTGGAACATAACTCATGCTGAGTCGGTGGCAGTTCTCATTGTTCTGTTTGTCATGTGGTCACCAGGATCAGCTCTCAACAAAATGGTCCAGTTGGTGACTTTTGTCTTCTATCTTCTTTCCTTCCAGGTACTGAGTGGTCTTAGGTTTCCTCACCTCTTCTGGTATGAACAGCAGTCCCTCCTCTCCTGCTGCCACCACCGCCACCTCTCACTGATTCCATGTCAACCCTGTACCCCTAATGTAGGATGTGCCAGCTCATCTTTACAACAATCATTATCCCCACTTCAGCGTTGAGAAAACAGAGTCACGGAGGGTCAAGGTGATGTCCCCCAGGTCATGGAGTGAACAATGAAAGCCAGTAGTCTGATGGTCATTCACACGATGGGGCAGAGACAATGGAGTATCTCTATCATTGGGTTGGCAATTTCAAAGTGGTCTTCAAGAAGAAGTCAGAGCCTAGTCCAAAGGAATTAGTTGATCCTAAGAGCAAGTCAAGCTTCCTTGACAGGCTTGGGGAAGAAAGAATTTTGTTGGGGGACAAGGAATGCCTTTCTACTATGTTAAAGAAATAAAACAAAGGCTACTACCTACTCCTTCTGAAATTAAGATCAGCCTTGAAGGTGTCCATGAGAGAACAGTGCAAAATTCCCTTGCTGCATTTCACAAAACAGGCAACAGAGTGGACGTTCCCTGAGAATTCTACTTCCTGATTGCATGAGATTGTTTAACAAACACAAACTCTCCCCCAGACTTAAAATCTGAAGAAAACCAAAGACCTTGTCCCAGCTTCCAGGAACTACCTACCACTGCAGAGCAGCTGCAGGGCTTCCCGCCGCCTGCAGGTGTCGCTGGCGGCTACTGGCCAGCTTGGTGCTTGGCAGGTGGCAGGGCCAGGAGAAAGGGTGGGTCAGGAGAGTAGACGCTGGAGACTGCCCCCAACGTGACACATTCTTTAGCTCCACAGACTCTTTAGGGGTAAACAACTCTGTTCTTTTTACAGAGACGGTGCCCAGGAATGGAACATGACCAGGCTTAGTTTCCATATCCAGGGTCAGTGGACTGACCCGCCCAGAATTTAGTGCACCTAAAGACGTTTCTTGAGTGAGAATAATCAGGGTGCTGGATATTTGTTACAGCTCACATTACTGTTAATCAAGGGCTTCCGCCTTCCTTCCTCTTCCCCTTCCCTCTCTCTGCCTTTTCTCCTCTGCCTTGCCCTTTATCGCTCCCTCCTTCCCTTCCCATTTGGTCTTCACAACGACCACGCAAGTTTCCAGCATTTTAAAGGTGAGTAGCTGTGGCTTGGAGGGAGGACATCACATGCCTGAAGTCTCACCAAGATGAGTGACAGAAAGGGGACTGAGATGCCCCCAAATACCCCGATGGGATGCTCTACCACCTTGGTGGGGCAGTACGGGCTCTGCTCCTGTTTAGCTGTAAGTCCTGGAGCAAGTCATTTTGTCTCTCTGTGCCTCTGCCTCCTGGTCTGTAAATAGGACAGTAGCAATAGCTACCTCACAGGGTGGGAATTAAAGTGTCTGAAGTGCTCATCAGAGTACATGGCACTTATCAAGTGCTTGGCAAAGGTCACCTTTGTGCCCTACATCCTGACAGTCCTCAACATTGTCATCGCAAAGATTGTGTGCACTCTAACTAAGGCTGTGTGTTGGACTTGAGCTTATTTCGTGCTTTGTAATGTAAAAAATTTAATTTGCAGGACAAAATAGAAAGCAATCCATTTTTGACCTGCTGAAGATGTTAATACCAGTGCTGAAGTCGTGTGGTGTTAACGAGACGGGCGCTGTCGTGAAGGCTGCTGCATTCACACGATGCCAGCCAGGGGCACCCCACCAGCCACCAGGGCCACACAGTGAGGTGAGCCTGGCTCATGCACCACTGAGGGGATGGAACTTGGTGTCAACTTTGGGAAGGCCAACTTTGGAGTCGTGCATTAGATGCTCTGGAATGTTCAACTTGAGGCAAAGCAGGAGAAGCAAAGCCCCAGTGTCTAAAGTGGCAAGAAGTAACCTGTAGGGATGTGGACAAAGCAGTGAGCATTCTTCAGGGGGTGTCACTAAAACAGGGGAAAGGGACTGAAAATGCCTCACCCATGTGTGGGCAAGTGGAGAGGGAGAGGTTCAGACGATTGCTAGTTGAATATTAAGTGGAAGAGTGACCCTGGAAAACTGGACACCTTAAAACAACCTGCCAGCCCTACGTGGATGATTCAGACCCCTCAAACTTACCTGTACTCCTGATTCCATCTCACACTGTTAAATTTATCATTCCTGCCCATCTATTGAACACATTCCCATTGGCTCCATAAAGATGACCAACACCCCTCCTCACAAGGCAATGTGTACAGTGAAACAGAGACCTCACCTCAAGGGGTTAGCACATAGTAAGTACTCCAAAATGGTAGCTTTTCTTATGGGGGGAGGAGCTTCTTGGGCCAGATTCCTTTGATACTGACTAGGAGACAAGAGTGCTGTCCTCATTCAGTCATTAGTCACCTGTCCTCATTGGCTCTGTAGTCCCGGATAAGACATTTAGTGCCTCTGAGACTCAGTTTTGTCATCTGTGAAATAGGAATAATAGTACCTGTCTTATAAGGTTGTTCTGAGTATTAACTGAGATAGTGCATAGAGCACGGGGAGTGATGTCTGTCACATAGTAAGTGCTCAACAAATGGTAGCAGTGAGTTCCGGTTATGACTGTTACATCTTGCTGCCTCTCTGAGAGGTGGTTTATTTCCACCAACTGCCACCTCTAGTGTCACCCATTGGTTTGATTGCTGCACTTTGCCACCTGTAGGGTGAGGACTAGACTCCAGTACCCTCTATCCAGCAAGGAAAATGATGACAGGCATGCTGGGAGCATTTCCTCTTGCACTTTGCTTTGGCTTATTGCTATTTTGGGGCTATGTGCTGCGTGCTTTTTGCAGATGAAGCCATTGCCACAGCAAGATTGGAACTCCATGCGCAGGGCGACCGGCCCTAAGTTCTCCACCTCATTGTTGACTTTGGCATTGGGGACATTGGAGGAGGGCTGCCATGGTTGCATTCTTCAGAGCAGCAAAGAGAAGAGAAAACAGTGTGGCTCTTGCCAATTTCCTTGAGCTCCAAGGGAAAGAAACAGAAACAAATAACAAGAGTAACAACACTAAAATGAGGTTGGAAGTGTGTTGGAAGGAGCTGAAAGCCTTTGGGGCACACTTCTTAAACTGTTTCTGATTGGCTGCCTAGGGCTTTTTTTATTATGCTGAGTGGGTATCCTGTGTTAGCAAAGGGAGGCAGAATTTCACCTGGGGCACCTGGGGGGAGGGGATAGATTGTGGGAAGACTGGAAAGACAAAGTGATGACATCTATGGTGACTCGGAATGTTTTCCTGTGTAGTGGAGGATGGAACCCCCAATTCAACTTTCAGTGGTGTCTGCATTAGTCTCCAGTGTTTTGGGAATTGAGTTTTTGGGGGGGACCGTAGCAGAGTGCTGAATGTAAACTCAAGGTTAACATTAAACATGAGCAGAGGCGGCCAAAGGGGACCTGCACATACTGATCACCACTGTATGAAAATGAAGTGACCTGCTTACTTATATAGAGCTCACCTTCCACCTGAAATAAAAGTGTTATATGGAGAACTCTCAAATTACTCTATTAGCGTGAATTAATAAGAAACATTGATTGGCATAAACCTCTTCCTACCCTTGCCCTCCAGAAAGAGTAACCAACATTATACAGCTGAAGACAAATTGAGGGGAGATGACATGGGATCTTTCCAAATAGGAAGAAGAAGAAAGGGAATTTTCTTTAAGGTTAAAGAGACAGAAGACGCTGTCGATACCCCAAGACTGGTGTTCCTTTTATCTACTTCTGCTTTAAAAACTTCCCTGGCTTAAAACAACAACATTTATTTAGCTCAAGAATTGGCATTTTGGCCAGGATTCGGCAGGGACGGCGTGTCTCTCTCTCTCCACTCAGCTGGGGCCGCTGGAGGCTGGGGCTGGAATCCTCCCATGCTTTGCTCACTCACATGCCTCGCAATTAATGCTGGCTGTCAGCAGGGGCCCACGCTGGGGCTGCGGGCCAGAACACCTACACCGCTCCACGTGGCCTGGCCTCCTCCTCTCTGCGCGGTGGCGACGTTCCAAGGGTGAACATCTGGGGAGAGAATCAGACAGAAGCCACATCACCTTTTCTGCCTGAACCTGAGAAGCCAGGCAGCATTACTCTGAGCGCATTCTATTCTTTAGAAGTGAGTCGCCAAGGGCATTAGTTTGCTCGGGCTGCCATAACAAAGTACCTTAGCGTGGGTGGCTTAAGCAACAGAAATTTATGTTCTGTTCTGGAGGCTGGAAGTCTGAGATCAAGGCATAAGAAGGGTTGATTTCTTCTGAGGCTTCTTTCCTTGGCTTTTGGACTACCAGCTTTTCCCTGTGTCTGCACGTGGTCTTCCCTCCGTGTATGTCTGTGTCCTGATCTCCTCTTCTTATAAGGACACCAGTTACATTGGATTAGGGGCTCACCCTAATGGCTTTATTTTAACTTAACCATCTCTATAATGGCCTTATCTCCAAATACACTCACATTCTGAGGTACTGGGGGTTAGGACTTCAACAATTAATTTGGGGTGGGGGTGCAGTTGAGCCCGTCACACCCAGGCTACCCCGTATTCAAAGGGAGAGAAATTAGCCTGCACTTTTTGATGGGAGGAATGTCAAAGAAGTGGTAGGCATAATTTAAAACCTGCACAACTGGGCATGTGGCAGGGGTCTAAGCAAGCCCTGTATTTGACAGGGCTCTATGCTCCACCCCCATCCTCTCAGCATCCTCGAAAGGGTGTGAGATTCTCTGAGAACAGCTGGATTGTTGCTTTCGGAAAAGACCCAGCAGGCTTCAGGTTTGAGCAGCGTGATCCCAAGGGCCGTGGCTTTCAACAATCAGCGTCAGCAGTGAACTCACTCGTGAAGACCCTTCTCCTGTTACCCAACCTCCAAATAAGATCCTGGATTCCCATGTGAATTTAGGGGGTAGAAGGGCTCTCAGAATCATGACTGAGATTGAGTTTCCCACCAACCTGGTGAGTGAGAGCTTAAGAGTTAGATTTATTGGACTGGAAGTAATGCGATGTTCCTTCTCACTGAGCTGGGAAACAAAATTCATACCCATTCCCTGGGGCCAGGCACCTATGGGTTACAGTAGGATACGCGTTATGTCAACTCCTCACTTCAGATAACTCTTTGCATCACTCCTCCTCCACTGCCCCAGACACAGTATAATAGAGAGAGCTCGCAAGTCACCACCTCTGTTCTGACAAACCATCTGTGATTCCAAACAGCTGTGGTGACTGGTACATCTTCCCCCTGACAGCTACTCCCTTGAAAGTGGTTTTAAAAATCAAATTAAAATAGCATTTTTAGAGGCAGGCTAGGCTGCGCAGTGGAGGGCAGTTTAGGAGGAGCTGACCCTGGGCAGAGGCAGCCCCCAGGACAGGGTGGATGTTCCCACTCCCCTTCTACCCTGCCCACGGTGTCCTTTCCCACAGAACATCAATGTTCATTACTCCCCATTTTCTATTTCTTGAAATACCACCAGTAAAAGATTTAGTGAAGTTGATATATTTCTCTGAAAGGTTTAAGGGGTGATCAGTGGATTCATTAATTTTGTATCAGGATATTTTGGTTGCATCAGGGGGTCACTACTTACTCCTCTGTTAGTAAGAGGGGCCTTTGTTTCTGCTGAGGAGAGATGGATGAGCTATTTGCACCTCTATTTTAGGAGCACAGTGGCCCTCTGGGAGGATAAAGACAAGAATGCCAACTTAAATCTCTTGCAGATTCAGTTCATAGTTATGAGGCCTGTAGTGGTCTCACCGAGGTCAGACTGTAGGAAGAATGATGAGGCCCCAGAGAGATAATTCTCCACGAGGGTAAAGGAGAGTGGGCCAACAGGCTGTGTTTGCACCAAATATGGGAAGTGAAACGGGGTGCTGTTCTGGTCCACGGGAGTAGCTGTCTCAGCACCCGTCATGGCACTTAGAACCAACACAACCTTTCACCCATCCTTATGTCAGCCATGTGTCAATGCTAAGTCTCTGTCTTCAGAAAGGACAGACAGGGCAAGCAAATGCCATCTGAAGGAAGTGGGTAACTTCATTCCTATTCTTTCCCTATGCTACCAGTCTCCATAAGCAAAATATTAATAAATGCGACTACATAAAAATTAAAATGTCAATACGGAAGCAAATTCCACAGCCAAGAGACAAATGCTAAAGTGGTATGCAATATTTGCAACACACGCAACAGACAAAGAGCTAATTTCCTTAGTTTACAAAGAGCTCATACAAATCAATAGGCATAAATATGAACAGGCCAACCGAAAAATGGGCAAAGGATATGAAAGGCGGTTCTCAGGAAAACAAAAGCAAATATCCAATAAACGTATGAAAAGATGTTCAACTTTCCTCAAATTAAAGATATTCAAATCCCAACAACAAGGTGCCATTTTTCACCTATCAGATTGGCAAAAATGTAATAAGTTTGGTAATGCAGCCGTTCCTCTGTCTCTGCGGGAGATTGGTTCCCGGATCCTTGTGAATACCAAAATGCATGGATGCTCAAGTCCTTGATATACAATGGCGTAGTATTTGTGTATAACCTATGCACATCCTCCTGAATACCTTAAATCATCTCTAGATTACTTATAATGCATAATATAATGTAAATGTTATGTAAATAGTTGTTATACTGTATTTTAAAATTTGTATTATTTTTATCATTGTCTGGTTTTTTTCTTTTTTACTTTTTTAATATTTTCAATCTAAGGTTGGCTGGATCTGTGGTTATGAAACCCCTTGGATCGGGAGGGCCGGCTGTACTCAGTATTGAGTGAGGACATGAGGACTCTCATTCAAAGTCAATATGCAGATACTGGATGGAATATTTTAGTTGTACATTTTGGCAATACCAGTTATAATCGTAAATGCATGTACACTTTGATCCATGGGCGAGAGTTTAATCCACAGATATATTCACAGAAATACATCAGATTTTGCATACAAGAATGTTCATTGCAACATTGTTTGTGAAAGGGAAAAATGGGAAAGGGCCATAATGGGGGGCTAATTATTCCAATTATGGCACATCCTTTAGATGGAATATTCTGGAGCCATAAAAACCTTTAGCTGAACTATTTCTAAGCTATTACTCGAGGAAAGTGAAGTGCAGAATAGTATGCATTAATCGTTCCCATTTGTGTGACTAAAACAGAATATACGTGCTAGTCTATGTATAAAACATTTCTAGAAATATTGTCAAAAAAATTGGGGAACGGAAAGTCAAGAGTGAGAGAAGGCAGGGTTACTTTTTGTTTCATATATCCATTATATTCATTTTTAAACCATGTGCATATCTTATTTATTATTTATTTAAAAAACAAGTTTAAATATATCCCCTTGTAGTATAATTGCCTATTTACATATCTGTGTTCCATGAGTCTGAATTTGCTGGGAGTGCCCAGCAAAAGTACCCTGTGTGGAACAGGTGACATGTGGTAATTGTCAACCTGATTTACAAGCAGCACATGAGACACTAGAGGGAGACTTGGGGTGCTGAGGCCCTCTCTGAAGAAGGTAGAGCAAAAACAGTGAAATATCTGGGTTAAGACGGAAACCTCTCTGTATTTATAGCCTAGGGGGACCTCAGAAAACTTGGATCACAGGAATATTTGTTTTCTCTCCTGCCCTCCAGCCTGTGCCCGGTTCTGGGTAAAGTTTCAGGTAGGACTGCAGTCTGCAGCGGAAGCTAAATGTGCGTGAAAACAGGGCTTTGTGAGCATCTGTCCTTGAGCACAGACCCCCAGGGTGAAAGACTGGTCCTCTGACTTTATATGCATCCTGTGGTTTATTTTCCAAGAAGCAGCGCTGTCTGCTCAGGGATTGTGCACAGGAGCAAGGCAGCATCTCGGAATGAAGATCCGTGGTGTCAGACCTCGCTTCTGTGAGATGAACACCAGTAGGAAAAGTGCAACTCTGTCGTCACGTCAGTGATCCGGAGCTTCCAGTCTCAGGGCCAAAGTGTGTGGCCACAGGAAGAATGCAATTGTTTCAAAAGAACTCACATTTTACCTCCAATTCCATTCATTGTGGAAATAGCACTTTATAACAACAGTTTCCAAATGTTAGCAGGCATCAGAACCACCTGGAAGGCATGTTAAGAGATTGCTGGGTCCCATCTCCGGGGCATCTGACTCAGTAGGTCTGGGATGGGGCCTGAGGATTTGCAAGTGCCCAAACCATGAAACCATGCCGGTGCTGCTGGGCTAGGGACCATACTCTGAGAACCACTAGTTTATAAGGACACTTTATCAATTTATTTCTCTCCCATCAACAACCCCTCACATCATTTCACTATTCTCATGCTCTTTCTTTAAAACTCACCTAAAAAAGATGCCTTCATTCATAATCACTAGACTTTGGACCTTTTTTCCCCTTTTCCTTTTCCTGCCATGTCTATTGGCCAAAAACCCCATCCGGCATTGGCAGAAGCCGCCCTGAAAGGGTGTGGAGGGAGAAAACACTAAGCAGGTGAGACCACAATCCTTTTTTGCAGATAGGGAGAGGACTGGGAATGCTCCTGTGTTAATTTTTGACTTCACATAAGACAAGTGGACATGAATCTCCTATCAGGGGCTGGACACACCAACAGCGTGCAGCTGGGGGGAGCTGTGGTCTCTGACTCTCCCTCTGTGGCTGCCTAAGGGTAGGGGCAGCAAAGAGTCCTGTGGCCCCATTCCCAGAAGGGAAATTTTGGCACGAGTAGAGGAAAAGCGATCCCAAGTGTTTGTTTTTAGAAGTGCTCGGTGGGGCTAGCTCCCTGTGGAGCCCTGTCGCTCCTCCCGTGGCTTCTCTTGCTCCCACTGCAGGGCCCCTTCTTCCCCCTCGGCTGGGTGGCTCCCTTCATCCTGGGGGCTGCGATCTCAGGCCACACACGGTGCTTATCCCAGAGGGGACCAAGGCCCCTGGGGACACAGGAGCTGAGTAACTCTTTTGCTGGAAAACGGTAGGAGCTTTCTTTTCCTTCTCCATTTTCCTAGTGGAAAAGAAAGAAGGAAGAAAGCAAAGAAGGGAAAGAAGGAATAAAGGAGAAAAAAAGGAAGGTAGAAAGGAAGGAGAGAAAGACTCTGGTTTAGAGTTTACTTGGGTTCAACCCTGTTCAAAAAACGTTCCTTCCTCCTTCTCTGAGTGACATGCATCTCCTAGGTAGAGGCAGTCCTTGTCCAAATTCAAAAGCACTTTTCCAGAAGAAGGAGGAATTCAGCCCAGGTGTTAAGTAAGTGGTTTCATAGAGCAGTGTTTCTTAAAGTTTGAAGTGTATGGGAATCCTCTGTGGATTTTGGTGAGATGTAGATCCTTCTGGAAGTCTGTGGCAGGGCCCAAGGTTCTGCATTTCTGACAAGGACTCAAGGGATGCCCCAGCTGCTGGCATGTGGACATGGCTTTGAGTAGCAAGGTGATAGAATACTCGGAACTAGAAGCAACCTTAGCATAAAGTTGAATCCAATCATTTTCGAAGTAAGAAAACTGGGCTCTGGCGAGGTTTACTCCCCAAGGCCCGACAGCTGATTAACAGCAGGACCAGGACTAGAACTGCTGTCATATTCCCAGTCCGGGGTTCTTTCTACTTCCCCAAGAAGGAACTGGACAGGAATGTAAACCAGGTGCTGCTCACCTGGAATATGAATGTTTAAAAGGAGCTTTTGGACCTGGGGAAGTCAGTATCCAAGTCTACTCTGCCAATGGTCCCAAAATTGGGACCGTGGACTGTTAACCTCTTCACTAAGGAGCTGGTTGCTACCTGACAACCTGACACCTGGTCCATTAGACGGCCTCTGGGAGGACAGTGGAGCCTGGGATAACGGGGCAGGGTGGGGCAGCCGGGAGTCTTTGCCAGGACAAGCTGTCAGGAGACAATCTAAGAACAGCTGACTCGTATGGACTGAGTATCCCTCACCCCCTCTCTGCCCACCAAGCCCCGGACCCAAATGGGACATAGTCAAGCTCCACAGTTGGCCTTGCGGAATCCACATATACAAAAAGTCAGCCCTCCATATACATGGGTTTTTTGTCTGTGAATACTGTATTTTCAAAGTGCATTTGGTTGAAAAAAGCCCATGTATCGGTAGACCCATGCTATTCAAGTCCCTGTTGTTCAAGTGTCAACTGCATTTGCATTATACTTACTGACTGAGCATCCCTAATCCAAAATGTAAAATGCTCCCTTGAGCATGAATTTTGAGATCCCTGTTGATGCTCAAAAAGTTTTGGATTTTGGAGCATTTTGGATTTCAGATTTTCAGATTAAAGATCCTCTACCTGTGTATTGTAAAACCATGGATGTCCAATTCCTGAGTCTTTCCCACACCCCAGACCCTCTCATTTTTCACACTGGTATAATACTCCTCTCCATTGTTTTGAAGGTAATACTTTGTCTGAGACAGCTGGGAATCCCGAAACTGGCGGTCAGACTTTCCAGGAGGGAAGACATTTATTCTGTAGCATTTATGAGGACAAACCACTGTGGTGAGCTGGGTTACTACAGGAAGGCACCTGGCTTGGATGTTTAAAGACACAAATTTCAAGCTTGGTCTTGCTGTCTTCCAGCCCTTGAGTGAGTTTCTAGGGAAGTGGTACCATTTACTCACTCAATCAATCAATCAACATTTATTGAGCACCAACTCTTGTTGGTTTATCTCTGCTTTCAGGGGATTCACAGTCTAATATGGGAGCTGGATAAAGCAACTAAGAATGACAATATAGTTATAGAAGGTACAGGCAACACGGCGTAGGAGGGGCAGTAACATTAGGTTGGTTGGTGGGGAAGCTTTCCTGGAAGAGGAGATAGTTGAACTGAGTCTTGAAAGGGGAATGGGAAGGGGCAGAGGGCAGAGAAAGAGGCTTCTAGGCAGAAAGAACAGCATGCACAGGTCCAGGGCCCTGAAACTGCACAAATCACTCAGGGGATTACAAGTTGCTAAGTGTGATTGGATCACAGGGTCCCTGGTGGTGTGATGTGAGTGAGGTCAGGTCACAAGGGACTTTATGCACTGAACTGAGGTCAAGTTTCAGTTAGACAAGGCTGTGAAGAGAAAGTTGAGATAATTAGTTATAATAATAATTGTAATTATCATCATGATAGCTACATTTATCGAGCTCTCACCATCATTTCATCCTCCCAGCAGCTCTGTAGGTAGGCGCTGATGCTACATCTGTGTACAGATGTGGAATTTGAGGCTCAGAGAGGATGAGTGACACAAAGCTGGGCAGCTGAGGTTCCCATACAGCAGTATTTCCAATCTCATTAGATCCAAAGCACCCTTTCATGACAGGTATTTTAAAATTCTCTTTATTATTCTAAAAGGAAATTCAAACATAACATAATCCACTTAGAATATGCTTTAAAAAAGTATAATGGTCATCTCTAATACAAGTAAAATATATTAATAAGAGAAAAACAATTAAGAACAAAATAATATGTATTTCACTATGGAAATGTTCAGACCTGACTATATTCTAGAAGCAAAACAGAGTAATCGATGTTTGTACTTATGTCACCTTGAATGCAATAGCTACAAAAGCAGACCCATACTTGTATGTTGAAAGAATGAGGTTGATATTATGAGCAGTCATGCTAATGGTGAATGGATTTCCTCAAAGAGTGAACAATCTTTGGTAAAATTCTGCATGACAAAGTATGATATTCCCTCAAAGACTGGTGGCAGAACAGGGATTTGAATACTAATCAGCTAATTCCAGGGTTTAAGCAAATAATCCCTACCTGGGGATGGTTTCTCCCTCTTGGAGGTAACCTTATATCTCAGGAGCAGACTGGGAGGGGCTTACGGTGACCTCTGGGAGAGCTGGGTGTGGTTTTGCCAAGTCCCAGGTCTCCCCATAGAGCATCACGATGACAAGTTGGGCTGCTTTGCTTGCTTAACACTGTTTTCCCAGGGGGTGAGATCTCTTCAATTCTGGGTTCTTCACTCAGAAGTTTTCCCAGTCCTTCCATGGAGACTTCCAACTCTTTCGACTAGGGCTCTAACCTTATCTAGATGTTCCATTGGTAATATTGCCCATCAGACTAAGACTCAGAGGACAATAGAGTCCTCACAGATTCTCGAAGTATTTTTTTTAGACTTTATTTTTTTGGTGACATATTGTTGTTAACAAACCACCCCAAAACGTAGTGTCCTAAAACAATAATTGATTTCTCAAGATCTTATGGCTTACATGGGACGTGTTTCTCCTTCCCATGGGGTTGGCTGGGGAACTTAGATACCAGTTGGTCAACCAAAGGCCTTGTTTGTCCTTTATGCAAGCCCCTGAATATAGCTACTTGGGCTTCCTCATGGCATGGCTGCTAGGTGCCTAAAAGAACTCTCCAAGTGGCCAAGGCAGAGCCTGCAGGAGTTATACAGTATCATTTCTGCAGCATTCAAGTGGTCAAAACGGGTCATGGGGCCAGCCCAGATTTATGGGGAGGTGAAACGGGCTCCATCTTTTGATGATGAGTTGGAAAAAATGTATGGCCACGTTTACCCCACCAAAACCTACTATGTGCTAGGCACAGTGCTAGGTTCTTGGAGTTGTTAATGGCGAACAGAATCTTTGTGCTCATGAGCTTATAGTCTACTGGCAGGAGAAAGAACTCAATTAACCACACAAGAAAATGTGCAAGTGGAAGCACTATGAAGAGATGGATGTGCTTGATGCAATAAGAACGTAAAAAACAGGGAAACAAAGCCATAATCAAGAAAAGCAGAGTGCTACCTGGTAAAGTGGCACACAGGCTGAGATCTGAAGATCAGTGGAGTTATTGGAGTTGTATGTATGCCTAGCATATGGTAGATCTTCAACTGGGATTTGTTGAATGAATGAATGAATGAATGATGGCCACGTGACAAACTCTGTGGCAAGAAAGCCAGGGTGCCTGCATAGCAGAGACGATGAAGGGTTGTAGTAAGGCCAGAGGAGAGTAGACCACGTAGATCTTTGAGTATTTGGGTCTTCAGCCTTGGAGCAATGGGTTTTAAGCCAGAGCAATTTGGTTTAATGAGATTTAGGCTTTGAGAAGGTCACCCTGACTATAATGTGAAGAATCAAAAGGCTTGAAAAGATAGGTTGGGGGTAGGAAGAGCAGAGAATAAAAGGAGGAAGGAGATCAATTAGGGTCCTCTGTAGTAGGCCACACAGGTGGTGATGAATATGGAGTTAGTCAAACCTCTGAGGACTCCCGTCAAGACTCTGGGAAAGAAATGACCCTAAGCTGGTGGACATTTCTCTTCCATCAGCCCCTCCTGCCCTGGGAGCCTGTGGAAATCTACAGATACTCTGGACCACCCCTGGAAGGCAGCTTGTGGCACGGCCAAGGGAAGGCAAAGAAAGTGAGGCCAACACAACTTTGTTTCAGACCTGGGAACTGCAGCTCGGGCCAGGTGGTGGCACCTCTTCCCACCTCAGGCTCTGAAGAGGAATATTGATTTCTGCAGCTGAGAATATAATTTTGGCACTTGCTCTTCAGCCTCTCATTTTTTGCTGTTGCTCCTCTGGGAAGCAGTGAGACCACGGCTCTGGAGATCAATGCTGTGAACAGGGTGGAGGAGGGGAGAACAGGGATTCTTTACTTGGCCTATGCTGTCCCAGGGCAGCCCACGAATCACTGTCAACTCCTTGGGACACAGGAGCCACAAAAGCAAGGGCATGTATATAGGATTCTCCATCTGCATGATTATGAGAGTTTTGCTTTTACCTTTTTTATTGGAGAACATTTCAAAGTTATTTAAAAGCAGAGTAGTCTAATGAATCCCACGATCAGCTCCAACAATTATCAGCTCATGGCCAACCTAATTTCATCAGTATCCCCAGTTTCTCTCCCCTGTATTATTGTGAAGCAAATTCTAGATAGCATATAACTTCATATGTAAATATTAATATTTTAGTATGATTTTCTAAAAGAGTGGGGCTCCTTTTTTTTAAAAAAAGCACAGTAATACCATTATCACACTTAATAATTACAAATGTTTATAGTTATGATATATTGTTTTATGATATATTATGATTCTTTGAGATCATCCAAAATTAATAGATGGTTGTGCACTTTTCCCTAATTGTCTTATAGAAAGTAGTTGTTGTTGTTTGTTTTTGTTGGTTCATTTGAATCAGAGTCCAAATAAAGTCCATACATTGCAATTGATACCTCTTAGGTTCATTGTAATTGATAGGTTCTTCTTCCATCTCTCTCTTTAAAACATTTTGTCTTGCAAGTATTTTGTAGATAAAACTGGGTGGGTTCTCCTGTAGAGTTTCCCACACCTTGATCTTGTTGATGGCATCTCTGTGGTGACATTTAACAGATTCCCTGCTAAATGTGCTTCCTGTCAATTTGGTAGATGGATGTTGAATTTTGATTAAATTCATAATCAGTTTTTTTTTTTTGACAAGGCTACTTCATTGGTAGTACTCTGATCATCTAACAGAAGGTACACAGTGTCTGATTGTTCCTCTCTGCAGTGTGAGCAGTCATTGATCATTGCTTAGATGCATGAATTCATTAGGGATTGCAAAATGGTGCTAGACTAACTTTATATTCCATCTTTTTTACTAGCTAGAATACTTCTATACAAAGAAACTGTCCCTCATCAATGATTTGGTTATGCTGAGGCATAGTTCTTATAGAAAAACATGATTAATGTTCAATTCTTTATCTTTTTTTTTTTTACCCGTTTTCTAAATAATGTGTTGGTTTTGCAGTAACCGCTAAGGGTGACTAATGGATGTTTTTAAATATCACGGATTTAAACATACCAGATGTGATTTACAAGTTATTAATGCTGGAGTTGTCCTGTCTTTGGACAGTGAGAGTCTCTCCAAGTTGGCCCTTGAGTCCATTTGACATAATCCTAGTAATCTTTGATAGCTTCCATGCTTTCTGGTATAACAAATTCTCCAGTCTTATTTTGTACATTTCCTGCCTCAGACATGAAATGAGTCATTTTTCCAAGGGGCCCTGGTTTTTCTTACTGAGAAATGATATTTAAAGATAACAATCTAGGCACCAGGAGTGCTCAGCGCTTCTGGATTGTTGTTTCTGGGCTTTTCTTGTGGATAGAACCAGAAAATATGTATCATACTGATACGTATCGTACAGATAGTTTTTATTCAAATTCGGCATTACAGGGTTTTTAACTGCTGTCATCTATCTTACATCTGCATTTAACTTTCTTCCATGTTGAAATTCCTGGT
Organism: Cheirogaleus medius; assembly: GCA_008086735.1. NCBI lineage: Eukaryota > Metazoa > Chordata > Mammalia > Primates > Cheirogaleidae > Cheirogaleus > Cheirogaleus medius. Next base: position 8,688,189 of record VBSM01003214.1, read on the forward strand.
TTTCAACGATACCCACAAAATTATTCATTTGATTTATCTCACCGTACACTCACAAGAGTCTCAGAATAACAATACCACCACCACCACCAACACAGTTACTTTAAAAAATCTGTTCTTTCCAGTTCCTTTTTCCCTTAGCATATATCTTAGTAGAGATGTACAGCCAAATAATCATGCTTTAAAGCCACTTCGAGTAGTTCCTCTCTGCGTGGTAATGTCAATGACTAGTTACACATTTCAGTTCTGTTTCATTTAACTCTGAATTTTTAGGAAGTACTTTTGTAAAACAAGATATATTAAAGGAAGTCCCTTCCATGGCCACACGATTCCCTCCCTTTTGCTGTAAGTAACCACTTAAAAATTTTACAATTTATCTTTCCATAGATTTTTATCTTGCTTAGATGTAGATACACATGTTTCCCGTGGTTGCGTAAGTTCCGCTCACCATTTCCCCTTTCCCAGATAAATTGTAGTATATGATTGACCATTTTGCTTTTGTTTTTTAAACCAGTAATACATCCTGGATCACAAAAAAACTGGATTCAAATTCCACCTATGCCCCTTACTAGCTATGCGACCTTGGGCGTGTATCTTAAACTCTCCAAGATGAGTTCCCTCACCTGTAAAGTGGGCAATGATACCCACCTCCTAGAGTTGCTGTGAAGGTTCCGTGTGCAAGCACAGACACGGTGGGTGACATGTAGTAGGCACCCAATGTATAGTAGCAATAATGGTTTTACATTAATAGATGCTATAATATTTAATTATTTTTATGCACCTCCCATTTGATGAGATCCTTGTCATTCCTTATCAATGCCCCACAGTGAAACTTAAGAAGGGTGGGTGAGAAATTAGAGAATCACTGAATAAGGACTCAAAGAGTTAGAATGTTAATACTGGCAAGAGACCTTAGAGACCTGAGCAACTGTCCTACTTATTCTACAGGGAGAGAAACGGAGAGAGACTTCTCTAAGCAAAGTTCATGTTCTGCTGTGGGGAGAAGTTTCTCTGCACATTCCTGCATTTTCTCTGTAAAAGGAGAAACCGGGTGAGGGACGGGTCAGGGAAACTATGCCTTGAAGAAGAGTTTCTTCCCTCCCTTGGTGTGTGAACACAGTAACCGTGAGGAGGCTGATCCCTATCAGTGAGCCAGAGCTCATTAATACATCCAGCTGGGGATTGTGACGATAAGGAAGTTCCAGGAACAGTCTCTTGCCCTCAGGGGTCTTTAAGCCTATTAAAACAACTTCAAGCTCATTTTACATGGCTGTAAAAATATGTGTCCTTGCTTAAAATAATAATGCACTTTAATGGCAATGTCTTATTTTTATTACAACAACCCTATTATTACTTCTCTTTTACATATAAGAACACTAAGGTTTAAGTAGATTTTGTGACTCTCCCAAAGTTAGTATATATAGCTAATGAGCTGTATAACCCATTCAAAGCTCATTCAAAGCTGTGTTTGAATTCTAATCTATCTGACTCCAACTTCCATGCCTTTAATTAGATGTCAACAGGGGCGTATGGTGCATTTCCACTTTAACCCGTTTGTTTGGAGACAAAGAGAAGGTAAAAAACAGACAGACTGTTCCAGAACAGTTGGCAGTCATTTGATATTTAATTCACTCATTCATCCATCCACTCTCTCATTCTTTGCCTCACTAAGTGCCTCAAGAATCTGAACTCTAAAGCCAGACCTCCTGTGTTTGAATTCTGGCTCTAACTGCTTACTAGTTGAGCAAGTGACTTACTTCTCTGTGCCTCAGTTTCCTCTTTCGTATAATGGGGATAATGGTACCTACCTTATGGGCTGTTGTGAGATTTAAATGAGGTAATATGTAAAAGCACTCAGAACTGTGGCAAGAGCTTTATAATCTTCAGCTGTGGTGATTCTGCTGCTGCTGCTAAGCTTTGTGTTTGGTGACATGTTTTAGTAGAAAGAATCAGGAATTCTGGATTCTGCGTTAGCTCTGTCACCAATTAGCCACATGATCACGGACAAGTTACTTGTCACCCCTGAATCTCAATTTTCTCACCTGGATAAGAAAGGGCTTTGACCCTGTGATCTCTAAAATTTCTCCACCTCCAAGTTTCAGTGTTTTGAGGGTTCTTCCCTCCGCCCTCGCCTCATCACAAATATGGAAACTGGTTTTTTAAAAGCAGAGTCTTTATAAGCTTGAAGCTCATTTGAAAAATATCCTATATCCCACTCTCAACAGACAGCAAACGTGAGGCAATGCATTTTCTATATTGTTTCTCAAAGTGTGACCATTAGACTACCCACATTAGAACCATCTGGGTTGTTGGTTAAAACATACAGATTCTTGAGCTTCAGCCCAGACCTACTCCAGAGCTTCTGGAGGAGGAGTCTGGATAACTAACTACCTGTTTAATAAGGATCTCAGGTGATTCCTATGAGACCTCATGTTTGAAAACCACAAAAAAATAGAGAAAAAGAACTGCGACTTTGAGTCAAGTAAGCTAGAGTGGGGCTCTCGAACTTCAGTGTGCACATTACTCAGCTGAGGATCTTGCTAAAATGCAGACTCAGATTCAAGAGGTCTGAGGTACAGCCCAAGAGTCTGCATTTCTTACAAACTTCCAGGGGATGTTGAAGCTGCTGGTCCATGGACCACACTTTGAGTAGCAAGACTTTGGAGCTCATCTCATGAGCTCTAGGACCTTGGGAGAAGTACTTCATTTCTCTGATCCCAAGTTTCTTTATCTATGAAGAGGGATAAAAGTGGTACCTACATCACAGGATTGTTAGTTGGATTAAATCAAATAATGTATGTGAAGCTGCTTGTCCCAGCACTTAGTCAGTTATAAAAGATACTCTGAATAAATATGACTATAATAGAAGTTTCTATTGATTCAGACTCTCAGTGGGGTAGGATGCTGGGAATGTGCATTTTTAGCTAAGATCTGTAGGTGACTCTAATGTGCAGGGAAGGTGATAACACTGTACTCTGTCTCTGTCAAGGACAGGAAAAATCCCCAACCTGATTCGAGTTCTCCAAGTCCCACAGGTGTCTGGTTTGCAAATGTTTGATTCAGGAAGCAATGTAGTGATGGCTTCAGTGAAACTCTTGCTCCCCAAACAGCACAGGTAATAAGGGCTACGTGAGGCAGATTTCATTGCTTTCCAAGCAAAAGGACACAGGAAGCCTCCTATTTCCCCCCAGGGTGTCAGAAATAAACCCAAATTGTCAATACGTGAGCATGAAAATCTAACCCTACTCTCGGACACAAGCTAGGAGATAAATGGGAAGTGGAAGCTGGGATGGAATGCCGAGTCACAGGCTCGGAGCTCTTGATGGGGACCAAGGCTCCCGTGGGAGAGAAAACCATTTATAAGACAAACCGTTTCCCTTTCCATGTGGGGCCTCTGGATACAACCTGACCTGGATTTAGATTCTGAAGTTTTCATTTATTGAGTTTGGGAAACGCAATTCCACAAATCTGTATTGAGCATCTATCATGCCAGGTACTGCGTTGGGTGCGGGGACACAAGAATCGCGCGACAGTGTTTATTCCAGGGGTGGTGGCGGCAGGTTGTAAGTACATGAACTAACAAATGAATAAGACCATTTTAGATTTCCATGAGGGCTAGGAAGGAAATAAGCCAAGAAATACAATAGGAAGAGACAGAATGAGACTGTCTTTAGAAGAGAGTCAGACATGCTTTCTCTGAAGAGGTGATAATTTAGCTAACGTTCAAGCATGAGCATGCATTGGCCCTACAAAGAGGGAAGGAACAGCATGCTAGAAAGAAGGAACAGTATGGGTGAAGATGACTCTGAAGAGGTAAAGAGCTTGGCTTGTTAGAAGAACTGGAAGAAAATCAACGTGGCTGGGGATTGTGTGTGTTTATGTCGGAGTGAGCAGTGGCCCCAAATGAGGTTGAAGACATCACTGATAAGAATGGGTGACACTTCTTGAGGACTTAAGGTATGCCAGGCACTGTTCTGAGAGCTTTGCATGTAACATTTTCTCTAATGCTCATAACAACTCTTATTGTATCTATTTGAAAGATGATGAAATTGAGGCACAGATTGATGAAGCAAGGTCAAAGCCAAGGAGGACCTAATTAATCTACCAGGAATTTGCAATGTCTGTTCTCTGTAAAATATAAGATCAGAAAACTTAATTAGGGGCCCCTTTCCCCGATGCCTGGCTTTTTCCCCTCCTCTCTCCTTACCCTTAGGGTGCCGCTACCTTCTCATGCTCCACACCCCCCAGTTCCCAGAGAATATTGGACAGATATTGAAAGGCTGGAAACTGCAGAGGTGAGAATTCTTCTGCTTGGTGGACTGCCATGCACAGCCAGCTCAGTTTTGCCAAAATATCTTCTCTTTATTTATAATGACATTTAATAAAAATCCATCAGGGGCAGTGTGGCACAGGGGTTAAAGGTAAGGAATCAAATGGAACAGGATTGAATGTCAGCTCTGCTGTTCTTCATATATCCTGGAGCCCAAGAAACCATCAGGTGCATGATATTAATACATTATTAAAGTCATAATGTGTCGAGGGAGAAATACTAGACTAAAAATGTACTTCTGTTGTGAGATTATCTTTATTCCAGAAATGTTAAAATGTAAGAGGGATTAAACATGGTGTTTTAAGACCGAGGAGATAGAGTGTGACAGTGGGGTGATTCTTCCAAACCTCAGCTGCCTCATCTGTAAAATGGGCATAATCACACCTACCTTGCTGGGTTATTGTGAGCAATTCTAGATTCGTGAACATAGTAGACCAAGTATATGTTTAAAGCCCCAGCAAGGAAGGGAAAAAACATGTGAAAAAAAAGTTCAACTTTGATGAATGAATTTCAAATGTTACAATGACACATCTAGAAAGATGTTATTTCTCAAAATGCATGCAAACTTTAATTTAAGCATGAATGGTTGTTTTTATGTTGAAGATAGTTGAGGGGGTACATTATAGTCTCTTCCATGTCCTCTAAAAATCTTATCTGAGCCCTGTTGGGAAGAATGAATGAAATACTGCATGGCAGGTAATCAACATAGTGTCCACTATATATCAGGGCTGAGCAAATGTAATTTTCATCATTTAATACTCCAGGATGGGCCTTGGCTTCTCTGCTGAGGAGACAGGAAGAGCCATGCATGGGGTATCAATATAATTTGTCGTCCAAACTGGGGCAATTTTGGAGAATACAAGAAAGTGCTACTATTAATTAAACAACAATGACAGACATAAGCTGAGTATACCCTAGGCATGCCAAGGGTGTGTGGTTTCTGTGACCACAAAGTCCAGAAATTTACCAGCTAATGGAGAGTTATCAACAAACCTCACTCTCTCCCCTCTCCAGTCTTCATTTCATGGGATTCAAAGCCTCTCCAAGGCATGGACAATAACCTACCTATTTGAGATTTCCTTCTTACTGAAGTTAAAGCTTCACATAACAAAAGATCTTGGTTTGCCTATGTGATTTCATCAAAATATATTTTAAAAAAAATCTTCAGCAGCCATGGGGATACCATTCCCAGTGATGTAACAGTGAAATTCCTCTCCCATCTAGGGAGAAAAGACTTACATTCTAAATTATAATGTCACAAGGAGAAGAAAGCCAATTAATTTCAGACTCCACTAACCTGGGATTTGAATTAACATGGGCAGAGACTGGGACTGATATGCTCTTTTGCATTAGCGATTGCTAAAATAAATTTGTAAAAATGCATTTTCAATGTGCGTGAAGAGAGGGCTGGATACGGAGTTTAGAGGGTGTTAAAACTACATGATAATAATATATTTTGAGTGCTTACTATGTCTCATCTCAGGTCCTGAGCTAAGCTTTTTGTGTGTATTAATTTATCTAATTCTTTTGACAGCCCTTTGAGAATGGTATAAAATAGGAAACTGAGGCCCAAAGAAGCTCAGTTTTATGATGGAGCCAAAAAACAAACTACCGTTCTTACTAGCTTTTAAGAAGACTAAACTATTTTACTTACAGATAATTGATACGAGAGGTTATCAGACTTACCCAGGGGACGCAGAGGAAATAAAACAGTATGTAGCTCAAATTTTACCTTTGCTGTGAAGCCCACAGCACCTTGTATGTATATTTTATGTTCTAATTATAAATTTTCACTTCTGACTTTGAGCAACTTATAGTTATATGCACGCTTGCCATATTGGGTATCTAGCACATTGCCTCGTTCTCATGTCAGTGTCTATTCATTTGCTCATTGACTGATTTCACCAATATTGATTGTGGGCCCTCTATATAGCAGGCACTGTGCTTTGTGCCGGGATAAGCAGTAAGTAAGACCCACGTGGTTCTCATCCTCATGGAGCGCAGTAGCTCACACCCCTAAAATGTCATTGCTCAATGAATAGTCACGGGAAGAGCAAATTGAGCCACCAAACTGGAGGAGCCTTAGGTTCCCTCTAATTTGCCTCATGTTCTTGGGAAGGACAGAGCCTTTAGGCTGAAGAAAAGAGGGAAAGGTGGGCTTTTGATGAGGCCGGTAAAAATAGTGCAATTCTTCTCCCTCCCCAGGGTGTGTACAAATCATCCGAGGCACCTGTGAAATATGCAGTTTCTAGACGCTTCTCTCAGAGGATATGATTTAGTGGGTTTGGAGCACTCCAGATAGTTGATTTATGTATTCAGCAAATATTTACTGAGATTGCTCTATGTGCCAGGGGATCGTGGAGTTCTGATGTTAATAAGGTAGATGTGTCCTTACCCTGGAAGAGTTTACATTCCCGTGGAGAAGATAAGGAAACAAACAGATGAATAAAGAAGATCATTCCACATTGGGAGAAGTGCGAGGAAGTAGGTGATGGGTTGAAGAACGGCCTGCAGGGAGGGGTAAGAGACTACTTTATGCACGGAATAGGGCTGGTGTCCAGAGAAGCCTAAGTGAAGAAATGACATTTGAGTTGATTCTTGACTGACAGGAATGTGAAGAGTTGGGGAGGAGGGTTCTAGGCAAAGATTCTGAGGGACTGCCATAATCCAGGAGCAGAAAGGAGGTTGGACCTGGAATAAAGCCAGCCACAAGATGAGGTCAGAGAGGTAGGCAGGGGCCAGATCTAACCTGGCAGTCCATGGAAAGCAATGATCCTTGGACTACACTTTGGGGAATATTAACCCCCAGTAGCCTGGCTTCAGCCAAAGAAATAGGCTCCCAGGAATCTCACCTTTTCATACCCTGCCCCATCCGCTCTCCTGGGAGTAGCCGTGATGTGCCATCTCTCATGCAGCCATCTCTTTCTGTCACCGCCATTACCCGAGGGCTAGGAGGAGGTATTTGATGAGGAGCTGTGACAGACAGGTGACACAGTCACCTCATAAAATGGTTGTGGCTAAGTAATGGGTATAACACTCCTTTCCAGACCCGGGTGTTGTGAGGAGACATAAAGCAGCTGTTTCCTCAGCTCTCATTAAGGGCTTAAGCCTTCTTCATATTGAAGAGCTTTCATAAACAAAACCAGAGATTACTGGATGTTCCCACAAAAATTGTTTGTGTAACTGAGAGGCGTCTGTATAAGGGGAGCTCTTGGTGTTGCCGAATGGCATGAAAAATGTTCTATCCTGAGGCCTGGGGGGCCGGGGGCCCACGGGGCCAGGGCAGCTTCCCAAGCTGCATGAGATTGCCCTTCCTGGATTAATTTTGTTCTTGAAGATGAGTCCTGAACTTGAGGAAGTGATCATAACAACGCTGTTTCCCAGCCTCCATCTCAGACTTCTGATCCTGTGCTGAGTGTATCCTGCCTGGTGTCTTCTGTCTTGGCAGCTCTGGGTCTCTGTTATTGAATTAGGAACACATGCTGGGTTCATCTCCCCCGAGTGGCAGCACACTATTCTTGGGTTGTTCTTGCCTTGTGGAGCCTGTCTTATATCCCCCAAATGCAAGATTATGGAGAACTTCTGGAATTTTCCAGAGAATTCAGATGACATTAGATGGTTCTTCCCAACAAGCCCTTTGTAAACATTGTGTTATATACCTTTTAAGTCCAGGAAAGTCCTCTGTCCTCTTCTCTGAAAATTACCCTCTCCTTCGGCTGCCATGTCTATAGAATGTGATTTTTATCTTCTTGGATGTTGTGGTTTGATTGGTCTCACAAAAATTCATGTGTTGGAAACTTCATCCCCAATGCAACAGTGTTGAAAAGTGGGACATTTAAGAGGTGATTAATTGATTAATGCCCTTATCAAGGGAGTGGGTTCCTGAGAAAACGGATGAGTTCAGCCCCCCCATCTCTCTCATGTGTGCTCTCTTGCCTGTCCACCTTCTACCATGGGATGACACAGCAAGAAGGCCCTCACCGGATGCGTGCCCTCAGCCTTGGTTTTGTTCAGTTTCCAGAACTATAAGAAATGTCTCTCTTTCTTTTTTTACTCAGTAACCCACTCTCAGGTATTCTGTTATAGCAGCACAAAATGAACTAAGTGCTGGCCAAGGCTGATTGGAGGAGACCTGGACACCTGACTCAGAGTGAGCCAAAACCTTGAAATAGAGATTCAGAGGTCCCAGCCTTTCTCTGCTGGCTGCTGGAATCAAAGATGTGAACTCTAGATCTGTGCTGTCCAGTCTGGTAGCCCCTAAAAATTTAAAATGTGGCCAATCCAAATTGTGACATACTGTATGTGATAACTACACACTGGATTTCAAAGACTTATTCAATTTTTTTTAACATTAAATCACATGTTAAATTATATTTTGAATATATAGATTAAAATCTATTTCAAAGATTAATTTTGTCTTTTTATTTTGCCTCTTTAAAATGTGGCTAGTACATAGAACATTTAACATCACATTTGTGGCTCACACCGTGTTTACATCAGAATGTGCTGCTCTCGATCTTGTCACAAGTGCTTGGAGAAAAAGAGAAAGCCAAGCCACGGAGAAGAAGAACAAAGCATATGGGCAGACAGATGCAGATACAAATGAACATGTGTTGCAGAGGGAGAGAGACAGAGAATAAGGAGAAGGGGTAGGGGTGGATGAGGGGGCAGAAGAGTTAGAGAGAATCAGACAGAGAAGGAATGTGACAGGGAGAGTCTGCCTGGGTTCCTGATGACATTTCATTTCTTGGTTCCAGTCCACGGAGAGGACTGTCAGCACTTCCTATCACTGGGTTTCAAGAGACACCTCCATATTCTTATATAATACATTCTCCTTTTTTGACTTAAGTGTGTTTGAGCTTGCTTGCAACTAAAAGAGAAACTTCTAAGACATAATGATGTATAAATTGCTGAACTATAGGAATAAGGTTAAAGATACAGACATCCTGATATAGCATAGGGATGGCAGATACTTGGTGCATATGCTACCACTTTCTCATCCCAAGCCCTGTTAGACACTGCTAATCCATCACATCCTAAGCTGTGACCTTAGAATCTTTTTCAATGCTAGATCTATCAGCCACCACCACTAAACTACAAATGACATAGGAGGAAAACCCTATTTCTCATTCTTGGGGAAAATCATTGAGTTAGAAGTCATAGGAGACACAGATTTCTGGTCTAACTGAAACATGAATTTGTTTTGTATTTAGATCAATCGTTTTCTTTCTCGGAGCCTTGGTTGCCTTATCTGTGAAGTGGTGATAATAATAGCACCGACCCACAGGGTTGTTGTGAGAAGTAGGTATAGTAATAGAAATGAAAGCTCTCGGGACAGAGGAACACAGATATGAGTTGCTGTTCTGACCCAGGCCCTCAGCATTCAGAGCCAAAACAGGTCTTGCCTCTTCTGACCTTAGCCTCAAGACTAAGGAAAGGGACCCCACCACAAGAACCCAGGCTTTGGGATTCCCAATAACCCGTAGTATATAAAATGGAGCTGTTTCTAGAAGCCAGCAGGACCTATCAATTTCATGTCCTCTTATTTTATTTTATTTTCTGCACAGAGGATGTTGGTACTAAGCGGTAGTACTGACAAGGGAGATTTTGGAAAATGACTGACTTGAAATTTGCTGGAGGAGTCTGAAATTGCTGGAACTTTGGAAAGAGAAAAGGAGGGAGTGTGTGTGTGTGTGTGTGTGTGTGTGTGTTGTGTCCCTAAGTACTGTGCTGTCCCTGTAGCATATAGAAAGCAGTTCTCTGGGAAGGAGGGCACAATATGACTAGGTCTGGGTCTAATGTAAGTGATATTTTTTTCTTGGGCTGTTACAGTGTTTTTTGGAGGGACAGGACTGAATTCGTGCAAATGAAATCCACCCATAATTATGGCAAGAATGTGGAGCAGTTTTTATTTCAAGTGATCACTTCTATTTGCCTAATAGTGCAATCAGACCTATGAAATTATATGGTACAATTTGAAGTTCTGAAAATATGGCCACCATATCCACAATGCACTGCTTTGCTTCTTCAACCCCACAGGAGATTGTCACTGTGGCCATTCCTGAATTATATGCATGACCAAGGAAATGCAACCTGCAAACACTGTCTTTCTATGTCCTAGCTGCAACAAGCCCCTCATCCTAAGATAAGTCAGGCATTAATACATTATCCCCATTTTACAGATAAGGATACTGAGGCAAAGAGAGATTGGGTAATTAGCTCAAGATTCCACAGATGGTAAGCACAAAAGATTAGACTCTTAATGACCATGAAGATCTGGGCCATTAGGCAGGGAGAAGTGAATTCCAGAGCTATTATGAAGGAAGGGTTAGTTGTACTCAGATCAGAAATAGTAGTGCAGACTATCAGAACGGAAGAAGTCAGTGACCACACAGCCCTCTTGGCTTATTTTAGAAACAAGGAAACTGAGGTCCAGAGAGGTTAATTGATTTGCCCAAGGTCATGGAGAGACTCTGTGGCAGAGATAGCTCAAGTTTCCTGACTCCTGTTCTGTTGTTGACCCAGTGGTTTCCTCACTGCCCCTGGGCCTGAGGGAAAGTCCCGTCCAAGGCTGCCCGTGGCCTTTCAGTTTAGGTTTTCTAGAATACTTCCTGCTCCTCTGCTTTGGCTGACCTTTCCTATAAAGGAGGAACTGAGGTGCCCCTCTGGGAGTTCAAATGCCATTTCAGACTTCCCTTTTCCGTCTAGCATTGCCATCCGTCCACCCTTCACGTGCCCGTTACGTAGCTTTTCTCATAGCACCACTTGACAACTCATCTCTCCTCTGCTCAAGAGCCTCCATCTTCTCCAGGATATGGTGGTACAGAGGGCCGCAGGCCTGGCCCACAGTGATTGGTCCAGGGTTGCACATGTGACCTCAGCTGAGCCAATGACACTCGATCCTGGAACTTAGCGACAAGTGAAAGGTTGCCAAACTCATAGGCTGTACCCCTGCCGGGCAACCTGCGACTGTCTGTCGGAGAACAAGCAGGACCAACAGGGGGAGCGAGGGGATTCCCGGCGACACCAAGAACCCATGGGCTTCTCAGTAATATCACCAGTGCATTCCATTTTTTGCTTAAGACAATTTGAATTTATAACCAAACAATTCTGCTGATATTCCCTGTTTTAAAACAGGGAAATAGATTGATGTTTTCTCAAGTTTGTTCCCAGACTGCCCACTAATTGGATGAATATCGAGTATCTACCATAAATATAGGCAACAAAGACCAATAAAGATGACTAGGGCACAGTCTTTGCCTTTAAGGGAGCAGCCGGGACTCATGCAGAATTGTCTATCACACAAAGTAATCACACCAAGTAGAACTAAGGAGCGGCCTGAGGGAGATGTACAGTTTGCTGTGAAGGAAAAAAGGAGGGAGAGTCCACACTTCATTGGAGAGCACAGTAAGATGTTTCTTATAGTACACGAGATTTGAGGTAAATTTTGAAGATTGGGAGGAACAAGGAGAATTTCAGACAGAGAGACCAACATAAACTAAAATGCAGACGTGAAAACTTTCTGGACACAAAAGGGGATTAAATGGATAGTCCAGTTTATGTGGAACACGTCTTTCAAGAGAAAGTGAAGCAGGAAATTAAATTCGTCGTGTCTAATAGGATACAATGTGGACATATTAATGTTATATTGATTAAAATCTTCCCTCCTAGAATGGACATTGTCTGTTGAACATATTAAATATTTTCTGAAGGAATGAATGAATATTTATCCTTCCCCCCTACATAGACGCTTCATGAAGGCAGGGAGCATATGTATATTGATCTCTATTTTATCCCCAGCTGCTAGCACAATGTCTACACAGAATGGATGCACAACAAATATTTGTTGAACACATGAATGAATATTATAGATGAGTTTCAATCTCAGACCACAGACTTTGTAGCTAACTCAAAAGATAATGGAGAGTCCTCAAAGATTTTGAGGAAAACCCAATACTTAAAGAGAACCTACTATGCGCCATCCACTCTGGAGGTGTGTGAATGATCAGGAATTGCTTTAGGAAGACAGCGTGGATAGCAGTGGGGAGGAGAGAAGAGGAATTAGGGTAGAGAGTCAGCTAACGTCACCACTCACTCATATTGGAAGTTACTTGAACCTGCTCTTACAGTGTTATGAGGATGGAAGGCAGAGAATAGCTGTGGAAGTAAAGATGGCAGGATTTGGTACCAGTCCCAGAAGAGAAGCAGGGAGGAGGATCGGAGGGGTGATGTGGCAAATTACAATGTCCAAAGGTGACCACAACAGGATCTTCTTTCCTACCATATCACAAAGTCTGATTCCTCCCCTCTTGGTTCTGAGAGGGCTCATCCTTCACTGGTAGCCAAGAGAATTTGGTGGAAGTGACACTACATGACTTCTCATGGTGAGTCACAAGAAGTGACTTAGCTTCTGCCTGGCTGTCTGAACTAATTTCACCCTTGGCATCTTTAGTCACCATGTAAACAGCCTGACTGTCTGGAAGCCACCGTGCTGAAAGGAAGCCCAAATTTTCCTCCATGGAGAGGCCACAAAGAGGGCCCCTATGGCCATACTTGGAGACAGAGAGAAAGAGAGAGAGAGATGGTTGGACAGATCCCAGTGGGGACAGCCCCTAACTGTTCCAGCACCAGCTTCATTCAGAGACCCCAGGAGGAACTATCTAGCTGAGAGCTTCCTGAGTTTCTGACCTACAGAAACTGTGAGAGATAACGGGTGCATTTAGTTGTGGCTACGCTGAGTTAGGTATACAAGTGGACCCTACACACATGACATCCAGCTATTTGCTGGACAGGTGGATCTGGCACTTGTACATGAAGGCCAGACTAGGGACGTAGATTAGAGGGACATTTGAAGAGATGTGTTTCTTGAAGCTATGGGAATAGGTGGAAGTGTCACAGGAGAGAATGTGATCACAAGAGAGCAGGACCAAGAGCCACATGTGGTTGGGTGAGAGAGAGGAGAGGATGTCATAGGAAGAGGTGTTATTAAGTAGTTACATAATTATTAGCTGGTCCATGTGCTTATTGTATAACTCCCTGACTAGGCTATAAGATGCATCAGAGCAGGGACCAAATCTGTTCTGCTGTGTTAATAAATGCATTAATCATGCTGGCTGCAGTAACACACTACCCAGTCCTCCCAGTGGCTTTCAGCAGTGAACACTTCTTTTTCACTCCTGTAACGCTCATGTGGGTCAGCTGTGGTTCTGAGCAGCAGTCTGCTCCCTGTGTCTTCCCATTCCAGGACTGAGCGGACAGAACAGCCTCTACCTGGGACATGCAGTTCTCCGGAAAGAGGGGAGAAGCAAGAGATCTACAGAAACTGGTGATGCCTCTTACAGCTTCTGCCTAGATGGGGCTCAAGTTGTGCCTGCTCTCATTCCATCGGCCAAAACTCGACACATGGCCAAACGCAAAGTAACCCTCAGAAAGCAGCAAATTACGTGGCAATGGGTGAATGTGTAAGCCTTCAATAGAGATGTGGGAGGTGTGTAACTGCAAGCGATAACTTACCCCTGTCATCAAAGCAACCCTAGGGCCTAGCACAATCACTGGCACTTAGAAGGTGGCCAGACATATTTGTTGAATGAATGAATCAATCAATATGGTTAGGGAGGTAGGAGAAGATAGAAACGTAGGCAGTGTCAGGGAACTCAAGGAAGATTTGACTTCACAATTCTAAAAAAGAATCTGACAGCAGACAACAGTGGACTTTATGAATCCAATGAGGTCGTAAAAGTAGACTACATAGTATTTTCAATCTTTTTTCCATGGGAAATTTTGCAGATACTGGTCTCAGTTGTTGATCCTGCAAGAGAATTCATTTGTCCAAAGCTCCAGGACACTCCTACTCCGCATCCCTCCTGAACCCCGTCCCTCCTTGCCTGCTAGTCCATTTAGATCTCTTAAAGCAGGGGGCTGTTTGGTATGAGGTTAGGATGCAAATGCTCATTGCTCAACTCCTGGCAAATCAAAAAGTTGCAAAGATGAAGTTAGCTATAAAAACCATATGTCTGTGTGGTAGGCAACAAGCCATTCTCCACATCTATTGCTTGGAGTGAGGTCAGGCCACATGCTGCCAGGGCACAGAGATGGCATTGCCAAGCTGACTGTGGCTCTAGACAGGTCTCACACTGGGGGAGAAAAGAGAGCGGAGTTGGCTCTGCAAACAACAAAACGAATAAAAATGCCAGCACGGTGTAATTTAGAAATATCCATGCAAGCCATGCTTGTTAGCTTTCTTCTTTTTAATTCAAACTAATGAAAAATGGAAGGGAAATGAGATGTTCCACGAGATTTAGCCAAACACTGAATCGGTCTCGTGGAATCTGACTGCAAAATTAGTTACGGATGGTTTTGGGCAAAAGCCATTACTGAAATTAAAATACTGCTCGCCTGTTCCTAAAAGGTGGTGGTGCCAACTGGGAGGCCTCTGGTGGGCTATTGCAAAGGTCCTGTTCATAATTACCTAGGAGATGAAATTTTTAACCACTTTGGTACCAGTGTCGACTATAGTCAGCCACAGATGAACGCGCACAGCCCAGCGTCGACTATAGTCGACAGCCACAGATGAACGCGAGTGACGACTTTAGCCAACAGCCATGATATGAAGGCACACAGCTGAGTGTCGACTAAAGTCAACAGCGAAAAGCTTTTGCTTTTATCTCTGCAGCTGCAGTGTGTACGTTCAGCTAATAAGTTACTACGAATCTGTGACCTTTTAACAAGTCCTTAGTAGGAGTTATTATAGTTATTTTCCTAAAGCTGCCTGTAAAGTAAAACAAGTTTTAGTGCTTTAAAGCTTTCCTCATCACACAAGAGCAAAACGGATTCGTCGTCCATGCACAGCACAAACTACCGTGCGGACTGTGAGTGCCGGCTGTGGGCAAGGTTTCGCGGCCGGCGAGCGCCATACTGAAGTGGTTAAAAAAGTTTAACTGTAGCATATGAGGTGTGCTTAGGTGGTTTTTTTTGGCCAAGGCACAGAAAACTTTTAAATTAGATTCTGAAATATTTGTGTGTGTATGTGGATATGTGTATGTGTGAGTATATGCACACACACATATACGTATACGGAAATGGCGTAGAGATGCAATGATTTGTGAATTGGAAACCATGAGAAAAGCGATCACTGAATGGGTTGTCATACTTTCTAGCATGGAGCTGACATGAATTTGTCTATCTTCAATATCTGGAAATATTTTGGGTAATGAACTCTGATCCTCTGAGTGCCTGGACTTAACCTCTGGTCCCTCTGAGTGGGCAGAAGGGAGACATTTGAGCTTAATATACTCTCCCTTCTAGCTGATTGGTAGTTTAGTAGAATTTTACGTTAATATTAATACAACAAGAGTCTGTGGGTTAAATCCAGTTAGCTTTGTTTTGTCATTTAGCTTTCATGCATCACTCTGGCTTGCCAGCCCTCTTGAAAATTGGGCAGAAGGATGAACAGAGATTTATTCATCGTTGCTATAATAGCAAGCCTTCCATGTTCGTGCACCATGCTCCAGCCACACTGGGCTTCTCTCTGTCCCTCTGAGCACGCTCAGCTATCTCCAGGCCCAGGGTCTTTGTGAGGCTATTCCCTTTGCCTGCTATGGTCTTTTCTGTTATCTTTTCCTGGCTAACTTTGCAGGTCCCAACTGAAATGTCCCTTCCACAGAGAAGACTTTTGTAACCCTCCACACTCCACCCCCTTCCATCTGAGCTATGTTCCTCCTCCATTCTGCTTTCTCATAGCACCCTGCTCTTTTCACCATTTATAAATCTCCATTTGTCTGTGTGGTTGTTTAATGTCTCTCCTACCACACGGTAAGGGCAGGGACAGTATGTGGCTTGCCACAGCTTCCCCAGCACCTGGCAGAGTGCATGGCATGTGGATGCTCAGTACATAGTTGCTGAATATACAAAAGTTCGGCTAACAGTGGGTCAGAAATGTCCAGGATTGTTTCACTTTAGAGATGGAGAGATCTTAAAGATCCTGCAGGAAAGACCTTAGAAGGTCTTAATTGATATCATTTGAGTTATTTTTATTTTGTCCTATGATTATGCCAGAGTATATTTATTCTTTTGTCGGTTGATTCATTTCCAGTTTCTTGCTATAATAAACAATGCAGCTACAAACATTCTTACATATGTTTCTTTGTGAACATTTGCAACAATTTCCCTAGAGAATATGCCTAGGAATGGAACTGCCAGGGAATAAGATATGCATATCTTTATCTTGACAAGATAGTGCTGATTTGTTTTCCAGGGCAGCTGTTCCAATCATCACTCCCGGCAGCCGAGTATGAGCGTTCCTGTTGCTCCACTTCCTGGGCAACATTTGATTTGCTCACATTTCTTAACATTTGCTAATCTTGTGAGTGTACAGTAGTGGTTTCAATTTCCACAAGTGTGATCTGGTTAGGCTACAGGTTGTAAATCAGTTCATGGCTGGATGAGGCCTGCAGTCTGAATGCCATCCCCGGATGTGTTTTGTTTGACACGCAGGGTGTTTTTTGAGCCAAAAAACTGAATTATTGGTCAACATTTAAAAATTAGAAGATTTTACTCAAGAATTTGGATTTCTGTATTTTCTTGGGGAAAAATACATCAGTACACAGGGCTCATAGTCTCACATGACCACAGCTGGCAGGAGTTGAGAAGCAGCTGCCTCTGCTTGTCAGGTGGGGAAGGTGCTTTGGAATCGCCCCTGTCCTACAGTCAACCTGTGTCTTTCGGTTATCTTAGTTTCCTGGCCACTACAGGCTTTCAACTTGTCTGTCCTGCTTCGAGCCTTCATGGAACAGAGAAAGGCCTCGGAAGTGGGGTGGTGGTAGATGGGCAGCCCTTCGCCTGTGTTTGACCCAGGAATAGCCCTACACCACAGAGCACTAGGCGCATGGCTTCTAGATAATGAGCAGAACAGCCACTGAGCTCAGGGCTTCCTCCCTAAAACCCGTCCCTGCTCCTTTTTGAGGTGTGATCTCGTTTCCTCTGAACTTCCTCAGCCCCTTTGTCTCCTTTCTTGACCTTTATTTCTTTTCACCATTATCACGATTACTGTGTCTCCCCGAAAATAAGACCTACCCATAAAATAAGCCCTAGCAGGATTTCTAAGCATTTGCGCAATATAAGCCCTACCCCGAAAATAAGACCTAGCGATGGGCGTGGCTACGCAGCGGATCTGCACAATCCATGCATTTTGTCGTGGAGTGGTAAAGAAGATGAGCAGCCCTTCTCATCTGCCCCATGAGAGCTCCATTGCTCGATGTGAGAGATTGAGGCCAATGGTTCTAAAGGAAATAGAGTTACAAGAAATTCAGGATGGAATTCGGGGTTTGGAGAGTTACGATGATGTTCCAGAAGAAGACGACTTAACTATATTTGAATAAATGTAGATTGTTGCGCTGTACTTAAATAAAATAACACATCCCCTGAAAATAAGCCCTAGGGTGTCTTCTTGAGGAAAAATAAATGTAAGACCCTGTTTTATTTTCGGGGAAACACGGTATTTGTGTACTTACTCCCTTTTCTCTATTTTGCTGAAAGCTCTGTGAAGTTTGGGACCATGAATTTGCACGTCTAGCTCGTTGTTGTTCATTTATTGCTTTGCTCTTGGTCCTCCACAGGACTTTATTTAGAGACACGGTCTTGCTCTGTTGCCCAGGCTAGAGTGCAGTTGCATGATCATAGCTCACTGCACCCTTGAACTCCTGGGCAGAAGCAATCATCCTGCCTCAGCCTCCCAAGAAACTAGGACTACAAGTGTGCACCACCACACCTGTCTAATTTTTCAATATTTTGTAGACATGAGGTCTCTCTATGTTGCCTAGGCTGGTCTCAAACTCCTGGGCTCAAGCAGTTCTCCCATCTTAACCTCCCAATGTGCTGAAATTATAGGCGTGAGCCGCCATACCCAGCCCACAGTACTTTAAAGGAGAGACTTGCACATGGAAGTTTCATTCACTCATTCATTCACTCAACAAACATTTACTAAGTGCTCATATGCCAGGCACAGTGCAAGGCAGTAAGAACAAGATATGCCATCATTGCCTTCAGGGATCTGACAGAACCCAGGGGAAGAGAACCACATTTGTTCATTCATTCATTCTTTTAAACAACAAATACCTGTTGAGTGCTTACTTTGGGCCAGGCACTGTCTAGGTGCTGGGAAGCAAAAACAGACAAGATCTATGGCTTTATGATACTTACAGACTAGTGAGGAGATAGATGTTCAGTTGTTTATGACTCAGGAAGCTGACCTAGTCAGGGAGTTGGTCTTGGGGAGGTGAGGTAAGAGTTGAGCTGAGATGTGAAGGATGAGTAGAAGACAGTCAGATGAAGGAGGGAGGTGGAAAGGAATGTTTGTTCCATGACCACACAGAAGAGCCAGCATGTGTAAATGCCTTGTGATGGGAGAGAGGAGGCCCCGCCCACTGCCTGGGAAGGAGAGTCAATGTGGCCAGAGCTCAGAGTGTTAGGTGCTGGCTAGTTGGAGACAAGGCTGGAGATGTAGGCAAGGGCCAGACCCTAAGAAGAAATGAATGCCGTAAAGTGCTTGGGTACTAAAACAGAGGGGAGTGAGTATAATTGAGCCATTCAGTTGTTGATTGAATTAATACACAGGCAAGTAAATACCTGGATGACTATTCTAGAAACTTAGCTTCTTAGAGAGAAGATAGACAGGATGTCTAATGGACATGTTGTTTGTTGTTTAATCAGAAAGGGGCAGAATGGATGTTGAACATTTCAGAGACCTGCACACTCTACAATTCCTAGCCCTGGCCATAGTAATAAGAAGCCTGTGAACCTGGAGATGATTAAGGAAGGAAGGATGGATCTTCCCCCTCAAGCCTGTCTGAAAAGGAACGGCCCTCCCCAGGATTCCACAGCCCCTGTAAAGAGGAGGATTGTTGCCTGTGGAGGATTAGCTAGAATAGGTCTATAATGAGCCCGCCCCAAGTCATTGGCAGCACTTTGGCACTTAACTGTAAGGAGCGAGACTGATTCCCTAGCTCGTGCCTCGCTAGCGTACCTCAAGGCTTCTGAGGCGAACAATCCTAATAAATACATTTTTTTCTCACCCTCTGCTGTGTTGAGGCTGACTGAAAGTCTCCCGCCCCTGAGTTGATATCTCAGGCCATACACGACTGTAGCGCTTTCTCAGACGCACGATTGAAATCTAAAGCATCCTTGGGAAAAGCTCCCTGCCACCCAATGCCACTCTTTAGAGGAACTTTTTCCTCATAGAGTTTATCATACTTGATTCCTGCAAATTGCAGCTAAGAAGTGTGAGACCCTACTGCCCTGCCCTGCAGGTGGGTGTTTTGCTTGTTTGTTCTGTTGTTGTTGCTGTTGTTGTTAATGGACAAGGTTTTAAAGAAAGGAGCCTCCTGTTGCCCCCGGTGCTTGGTGCCTCCTCTGTCCCTTTGCTCACTGGGAACTTTTGCCTTCCTTTCCAGGGTCGTGTCATCCAGGAAGCCTTCTCCAGTCGTGCTAGACCACCATGGTCCCTCTCCTTCCTGATCTGCCCATAACTCTTACGTTTTGGTTTTTGATTATATTGTTTGTGCACTTTTTCGGAGGCATAGGTCTTGGTTCTTCAACAAGATTACAACTTGGTAGTAGGCTGGTAAGTATTTGTTGAATGTATTGATGACATGTCAAACTCAAGGTCAAGGACCAAGTTATATCCTTCTTTGCTTGTTCCTACTGTACGGAGTCCATTGATGGGATCATAAGAAATAGTAAATATTTTTGAAGCAACTTAAACTGGAGTTAGATTGGAAAGCAGTATAACACAGTAAGAGCATAGAATATGAAATGAGGTAGCTCTAAATTGTCATGTATTCATGTATTCTCTCTAGTCCAGCTCATTCATTCACTTTACAGATCAGAAAATGGGAGGCTCAGGCAGGTCAAATGAATTTCTGAGGTTGCATATCTACTTAAGGGCAGAACTGATATATATAGAACCCAGTCACTTCTAATCATCAGCCCACAGATTCTTCTAATCAACCATTGGTGTTCCACCTCCATGATATTCTACTTAGCCATGAACCTTCATTGTCATGAATACATGAACAATTTCTCCATGCCTCAATGTCCATTTTTGTAAAATGGGGATGGTTGTAGTTTACATCTAAAAAGCTATTGTTGAGATTGAATAAGATAACGCCTGTGCACAGGGCTAGCCCACACCTAAGATTGGTTGCAGAGGAGGCTGTGAATGATTTAACTGCTCAGGAAGGTTGAGAGTTTCAACAGGGCTTTGAGATCAGGAAAGGAAGCAAAGAAGTGAACAATTACGCAGAGAGGGGTGGGGGTTTAGAATCAACCTCACAACACAAGGCCTTCAGTAACCATTTCCCGGTGAGTGACAGGCAAGAGATGGTGTAGGGGAGACCAGAAAGCCAAACAGAGTAGATGGTACAAGCTGCCATTTCCCAAATTCATACCCTTCCTACCAAGCCAATGCAGTTATTCCCTTTTCATGCTTTTTCCAGCCTCTTATAGAAGATGTTGATGGGCTTTTCATTTGATGGAATTCTAGAATGTGGTTGTTAGTCCCTATTGAGCCCCTCTAAAACCCTTACTAATTGAGAGCCTTCACCTCAGTCTTTGATCTTCTGATAGACCCATGTGCATTTTAACTAGAATTTAATATTATTGTTTTGCTATTTATTTTTATGACTATCTTTTCTTTAAGTTAAGCAATAATGGTTTTTCCATTAATGGTTAGTCATATAAAGTTTCCTTTTAAATGTATTTCTAGTGAAAAAAAAGAATGAAAGAAAGACCTTAATTAAAAATGAAGTAAATAATTATATAGGAGGTTCATGGCTAAGTAGACTATCATGGAGTTGGAACACCAATGGTTGATTAGAAGAATATGTGGGCTGATGATTAGAAGTGACTGGGTTCTATATATATCAGTTCTGCCTTTAAGTAGATATGCAACCTCAGAAATTCATTTGACCTGCCTGAGCCTCCCATTTTCTGATCTGTAAAGTGAATGAATGAGCTGGACTAGAGAGAATCACCATGGCACCATGGTTCTGCATGTTCTGACATGTGGTCAGTGGAGGTGTCAGAAAATCCTCCCTGATGGTCATGGTGGTAGAGGGCTGCCTCAGCTTGGGGACTTGTTCCGCAGGGAGGTGGGCAACATTGAGGCTGAACAGACACACAATGCCAGGGACACAATCCGTGTGTTTATTTCCTGGCTATATTCATTCATCTTCACCAGCCTCAAGTTGACATCCTTATTTTATGACTGAAAGTAGTTTTTTCAGATACTCAAACTTGGAATTGTCAAGTAAATTGACACCAACGTGTGGTCAATTCACATCTTTTTTATTTCCTCTGATTTTGGTTCCTTAAGACCTTGGAAAAACAACGTTTTCACCACTCTTATAGAAGATGCTCTAGGTGGGTCCCATTCTCTATTTTCTGTCTATTGTACCAAGAGCTCTCACTTACCAAGCTTTTAGCATGTAACAAGCACTCTGCAAAGCACTTTAAGCATATTATATTGCTTAATCTTGCAACAATTTGAAGAGGGAGATATTGCTATTATCCCTATTTTACAATGAGGAAACTAGGGCTCAGACAGCTTAAGTGATTTGCTTAAGGTCACATAGCTTGTAAGAAGTAGAAACAGAATTCAAATACAAGTCTGTTGGATTCCAAAGCTCATTCTCTGAAACCATTAAATTATACATTGTTAGCATCTTTCGTATCAGTTTTTTTAAATGTTAAAGCAAAAATCAAGGAGTCAAAGATCAAAAATTGAGAGTTTCTTTTTTATTTTAACTTAAATGCATTCAAGGTATGTTAACAGAGAAGAATGCTATCAGGTTATTAAAATAACAAGTATGTGGGCCATGCCAATGCAGAAAATGTTTATGCGAAATACTATGTTGTGAAAACCAGTGCAAGATGGAATGTGCATACTAATTGCAACTCTGCTATAGCATTTTAAGCATACATTGGCAAAAGCTGTATAGAATTTGAAGGATGCAGATTGTTTAGAGTTTAATGTATTTTAGACTCTTTTTTCCTGCAAGTTACTTAACTCTTAAATATACACGTTTATATAGAGGAGTAAGGAAGTTTTTTAAAAAAGTGAGTAAACTTGGAATAATTCTTAAAGGAGTCCAGCTGTGGCTAGACTTTTAGACTGAGCCCACCTAAAATATTTAGTGAGCAAGTGATTCTTGTTTGAGACCAGATTGAATTAAAAATCTCTTCTCAACTCCCAGTCCTTTATCAACCTGAGTCAACTATATTGAATCAGAATTTGGAGAGAAGGTTCCTCTTCTTAGAAGCTCATAAACATTTTGGGTAACCAGTCTCAAGAAAAATGCGCATGTACACATACATAATACTTTGCAAACAATTTCAGTAAATCCATGGGTCTCTGGGCAGGTTGAAGCACTCTGCTAAGAAAAATCATTCTGAAGTTCCAGCTTGGATGGCTGAAATAAAGTTAGAGTGAACCCAAAAGGGTCTGGTCTCACTGCAAGAAGGCAGAGATGTTCATCCTGACAATCTCTGCCATTGGTGAGGTTTTTCTAAGGACTTCCATGACTGTTTCGTCTTCACAACTGCCTTCCAGAGCAAAGGATACTGTGATTTTAATAGTGTAGATTCTGGAGCCAGCAGCTGGGATTCAAAGGCCAACAATGTTATGTAAAATTAGGAGTGTTACTTGATTTTTCTAAGCCTCTATCTCTTCTTTTGTAAAGTGGAGATGATAATAATGACAATGATGATAATGGTTGGGAAGATTCAATGACACATGTTGTTTAAGTACTTAGCACAGTGCCTGACACAAAGAAAACTCTAAGTAAATGATAACACATTTACTTACGATAACACATCTAGTAATAAACAGGGTTCAGCCTTTATTTCAGCTCATTCATCAACTCCAAGTCTACTTCTTATAATTTATCATAAACTATAATACATGTATTCATTCATTTTTGATTATCTATCTACTCTATATAACTATATATTTTCCCTTTTTTCTCATTTCATGTATATTAGGCATCTTTTCAGAGAAATTAGTGAACTGAACAGGAAGTATTCCCGTCAATAAATCTTATTTCATAGCAAGGTTAAAAGCTTTTTCTTAAGACATACTTGTAAAATTTTGTTACTTAAATCAAATACTTCACTATATGCCTATCTGGGATAAAACTTGCTAATAATTTATGTAACATTGCTGTGATTAATCCAGCCCCTTCTCTGCCTAGTTCTCCCCAAGGACCTCTTTCCCTGCCCTGCTCCTCACAGGGCCTGCAAGGTGGCTTCCTTCCCACTTTCTTCTCATCTTTCACATCTGGGTTCAAAGGTTACTTCCTCCATCTTCCCTAATCCCCACAATGACCTCAGTCTTCCTCCTCTGCCCAAGCTAGCACAGAATTGCATTCCTTTCCTTTATTGTCCTTCTCTTTGTGTGCAATTAACTTGGGGGATTATTTGCTTCATATCTATTTTCCCCATCAGACTGTAACAGACAAGAAAGCAGGGCCAGTATATTGTATGCTCACTCCTGAACTTAACTTTTGGTTGAATAAACAAATCAGCCATTTCATTTGGGTACCGACTCTGTGTCCGGCTCCTAGAGTAGAACATGCTCTCATCCTTACAGCCAATGTTCAGGTAGGTGGCATTTTATTTATGTTATACTCCAAGGAAGAGGAGGGTCAGAGGGGATAAATAACTTGCCTCAGATGACAAGGTAGGTCAATGACAGAGGCCCCACTGCCTCTGTGATTTCTCTCAAGGCCCAGGGACCCTCAGGCAGTGAAAGGCAAGAGTCTGTGAACCCCTGGAGAGCTGGAAGCAGGATTCGTGGAGTTCTCACCCCAGACAGCAGCAGTCAGCCTGTGAGCTGATTAGATGAGCAATCATCAGAAATCAAGTCTTCCTGACTAAGGAGGTGCCTGAAATTGAGATGTCACTTATAATCTCTTTCTTCCTGGACTATCTGGATCAAAATTCCAATGATTAAGGAATCATTTTAATTTTTCTCGGGGAAATCTAAACACTTGAACTTCAAAAAAAAGTTGTCATCGGTAAGAAGGGTGAAATAGGTTTCAGTGTTAACTTCTTAATGATTTCTGAAATGCACAGATCTTGCTGGAGCAGGCGTGCACAAACGGATGATTTCCAATGTCCTCTTAAAATCTGGGATGCCTCTGAAGCTATAAAAATAAAATTCTAAACACAAATTCATCCTGGCAAAGGCTGGGTAGCCATTCTGGATTGGACCAAAATATCGAATTTGGCTCAGACACAGGGCACCAATGCTCTTCTCCAAGTGGTGGACTTCTTACATGGAGACTAAATGGAATCATGAGATTGTAATTAGTTGTAATTATAGGAATAGCGTCTTCTGTTTTTGTCTCTTTGCTGAGGCAATTGCCTGGGATGGTGTTGGAATAATTCGTTCCTGAGGCTGAGAAGGGCTTTGAAAAGGAAGGTTAGCAGTCAGTTCTCAAATACCCAATTTATACCTTCAGACAAAAAAATGAGTTGCTTTTAGAGTTATTCATTTCAAAGGCTTTTTATTTCCTCTCCCTTAAACTGAAGTTGTTTGGCCCTGCCGAGGCTTTTGGGAAGCAAAGAGGCCAGTTCCCGGGTGCAAACCAGTTTCATCACTGGGGGAGGGACACCATGGCCAAGCTGGGAATGCTAATTAGACCAGAGAGATGTTCGTTCCTTTGGGAAAGCTGGAAATAAGAACCTCCTGCTTACATACCAGGCCCTTGGCACGACCACTTTTTTCTCTCTTTTCCAGTTATGTGTTTTGAATGTGAAACTCAGTTCCTACCAGGATGTCTGGAGCGCGTCCTACCGTGGGATACTGGTTTTGCTCTTCCATCTCCTGTCTCATGGCCGGGTTCCGTTATTCCATTATTTCCCTCCACTCAGTAAGAGAATTCTTTGGTGAAAATATCTACCACTTTTCTCTTTTTGTAAACCCATTTTTTAAGACATAGAGTTACATGAACCCTACCAGGCCTGTGTATGGAAAGTTCTAGTAACCCCTTAGCCTAGGCAAATGTACACTCTTGGCCTGATCTAGGCCCTATTGAGGAACAGAAATGTCGAAGACAGGTTCAGAATGCACCTTCAGTTTCTCTCAGAGCCCTCTAGAAGGAAGGTCTGTCTTGTGAGTTTTTTATTCCTAAAGTAATAATTAGAATAACAAGCAACGATTACATAGCAATTACTCTGTGCCAGTCAGTCAATCAACAGAACTTTACTGCATGCACGCTAAGTTGCTGGCACTGTTTGAACCACCAGGAAGAAATCAAGGGAATTGTTCTTGATTCTGTCCCTACCATTGTGACGCTGTGTCAGGATGGGAAGCTGGGCTTAAGTGTTTGAAGTTCTGGGTGGTGGAAAAGGAATTAGCCTTACTCAGTCACTCTGGGAATCAGAGCCAGGGAAGAAGGAGTGGAAATGACAGGGAGGTGGATGGGTTAGGCCAGTGGTTCCCAATGTGGTCCCAGCCAGCAGTCTCAGCAGCACCTGCAACTTGTTCCAATAGGTATAGGGCAGGCACCGCCCTACACCTACTGAGTCAGAAGCTCTGGGGGTGGGACCCAGCAAGACAGCTCTCACAATCTCGCCACTGATTTGTACGTGCACTAAAGTTTGAGAACCACTGGATTTGACATAAGAAAAAATACTCCACCCAGGAGAGTTTTCCAACAGCAAAATGAGCCACCGAGGCTGGTGGGATAGCATTCTCCATCACTGGGTGAATGCAAACAAGACCGCTTGAAGAACGAATGAAGGGTTTGGACTTCAGCATTTCCTGAGCTTATTTAATGATGCAATACTTTTATAATTATGAGGTGCTGACAGGACATCAATAAGGGCTTGTAAAGTAGTGGACAATTATGCATTAGATAAAGTAAACTGCAAAAAATGCTCCCAAAAGAAATCCTTGCTGCCAGAATTTATCGAGAGTTATGTTTTATACTTTATCATTTACACACAAAACGAATTAGAGTAATAAGATCATTTTAACTTATTTATGTGAATATCATTAACATAAACAGCCCCTTCCTTCCTCCTACCTCCTCCCCCTAAATATCTGTTATTTATCACGGATGGGAAAACCAAATGCTCTGGTGTTCCTTCCAACCCTGGACAATGTACCCTAGGAAAAACCTAGAGGGTAGTAAAAATTATATTTGGAATTTCTTCACCCTTTTCCACAACCTCTTCACATATCCATCACCCCCCTCCTTTCCTCTTTTCCAGGCAATTCTCCATCCTTGTCTCCAAATCCGCTAGGACTTAGGTGCTGTGCCTTCACCTCTCCGCCCCCCACCCCCCGCCAGCCACCACAATCTTCCCAGTCTTTTCCTGCATTTGTCCCCATGTCCAGGCCTTTCTGGCCTCTATCCACCCTTCTCAGCCCGTGTTCTTCCCTCAGAGTGCAGTACATCCATCTGCTCAAGAACCTGTGCTGATGCCGTAGCAGTAGCTAATGAGTTATTGGTTCATCTCTTGGGTAACCTGTTTGCTTTTTAACTGGAGCTTTCTAGAGTCAGTGCCTGTGGGAGTGAGGGTCTTAGATAGTCAGCCTGAAGGAAGGGCACCATGTGGAGAGAATGTGTCAAGTCTAGACTCGACCCATCTAGTATTTTCCAGAGAGGTTTTTCTCTAGAGTTCCACCTGCCTCGGAAACTGACATTGAAGAGGAAACACAACCACCGACTTGGCCTGAGTTTGATATGCAGGAGAGAGAGGATGCTCTTGCTGCAGTCCTGTTACTCGGGGCTTCTCAATCAGCTACCTCCTTGGGGTTATAATTCTATTTGCTTTTTCCCCCCAGCAGGGCCAGAGGGCAAGGGGAACAGCAGGAAGAAGACAGGGAGACAAGAGCACTTTGCTTTCCTCATAACTACCGCATGTGAATGGAGACCTGTTTATGGTCACTTATTGTCCTCCATGATATTTGGGCCTCATTTACGGTGGGGATTAACATGATCTAGAGGCAGCTCGCTGGGTTCCTTTGCGATAATCTAAAAATAAACAAAGCCCAAAGGATCCATTTCTTTTTCCTATTAATTTGAAGGAAGGCAGATGGTGCCCAATAACCTGATTTGAATTGCCAATAAAGCTCATCATCTCTTTGCTAAGCACTCGCCGTTAAATTTTAACGGATGGTGTCAGGTGGTGCAGAATGAGCTCCCAGAAAGGTTACTCTGGGCCCGTGGGGTGGAAGAGCAGGGAAAGGGAGCAGTCAGTCTGTCTGCACACAACCGCCCTGGGAAGGAAGAGGGTTGGAGGGAGGAGAGAGGCTGGGGAGGGCTCTGAACGCTGCTGAGACTGAGAGGAAAGTGTGCAGAAAGGGGTGAGCTGGCAGGAAAGTGGTGTTTTCCAAGAAGCTCAAGGAACCCCAAGTTGTAGGTTTGAAATCTTGTAACTATGTCTCACATTGCTACCTTGCTGTCACCCTTGGGTGCTCAGGAGGCAGTCCTTAAATGCCGGCTGAACGGATGATGCAAAGTCTCAATGTGTGGAAAGTATGACACAGTAATGAGGGAAGAAAGTAGGACCAAGACAGGGAGAGGAGGTGACCTCCCACATGGCACTACAGGGATGAAAGGAAGCGTGCCAGGCTTGGGGACTCGGGCTCCAGCTCTGATCTTCCATCACGAGAATGGTCTTGTAAACCACCCGGTGGAGGGAGATGGGCACACATTGTTTGGGTGACTCATTTGCTTCAATTGGGACTGGAACCCGAGACTCCAAATCATCCAGTACCACTTTCACAAATGCCAACAAGCTTTGTCCTTCCTTCTGTGCTCGGTGAATCGTTTCTCGATTTGTCTAACTCAAAATGGTTAATTCTGTTGATTTTTTAAAATGTCAAAATTAAGTGGCTGAACTGGAAGATCAATAAGGGCTTTTTCAACTCTAAAATTCTGTGGTGTATTCTATGATGTTTGTAGAGGGCCAAATTTTGTTTTGTTTTGCTAAGACTGAACGCCAGGGTCCCTAAGCCAGCCTAACACAGGTAAAGGAGCGAGAACATCCTGAAGGGCCATCATGAGAAGAATAAATCGCGTCACGGCCATCTCAGCTCCAGGAACCACACACCTTGTGCTAACGTGCGGGACTACAATAGCTTTGACCTGCTTATTATCCACTTCCGCTATTCCTTTCCGCTCTCCCCATTCTCAGTCCATGTGCTGATGGTCAGGCTGACCTTGTCACCCCGGGGTGGACACCTGCTTCATGTTCAGCCAATCAGATTATTCTACACGCTCCAGCCACAGTGTTTGGTTCAAGGATGAGGACTCAAGCCTGTTGGGAATCAGCCTGGGGACTTTTGCCAAAACAATTGAGAATGCGACTCTCTCTTTTCACTGGAGTCAGGCAACAACCGGGATATGAGCTTGAAGTTGCAGGTGGCCATCAGCTCTCGAGGGCATCGTGGGCTGAGAATGAAGCCAACTAAGAGGAAAACAAAAGTGAAAAGTGGAGAGAGGTGAGTTCTTGGTGACATCACACCTGAAGGGAGATTTGCAGCTGGACCTTTCAGTCCAGTGAGCCAGCACTTTCCCTCTTTTGCTTTTGTTTGTTTTAATTGGGTTTTTGTCACTTGCAATGAGAAATGCCCCAACTAACAAAGCCACCTTGGTGCTCAGGGTGAAGTGCAGGGGCAGGAGGAAGAGAAAATGCAATGAGCAAATACAGTGAGCAACAGCATACAACCTGCTGGCAGGCAGAGGAGGAAGGCTTCAGCAGCACCTCTTTGTTACAGCTAAAATACAACCGACCGGTTTATACTTGACCTTTTATAGTCACAGTGGTAGATGGCATCGTAGGAAAGCAGAATCCTCAAGCAATTGCATCAGAATCATCCAGGAAGTTTTTTTGTTTTGTTTTGTTTTTTTAAGAATTCAGATTCCAGGGCTTTACCCAGATCTACTGTTCAGAATCTGAGAGTAGAGGCCGGGAATTTGCTTTCTTAAAAGATTCCCAGGTTACACATTAAAGTTTGACATCCACTGTCATAGCACTAAGAGCTCGGACTTTGAAATGAGAAAATCTGGGTTTGAATCTAGTCTCTGTTGTTTACTGTCTGTATGGCCTTGGGCCAGTAACTTAAACTCCTCCAGCCTCCTATCAGTGATATGAGATGACAATGCCTCAGACTCCTGAGAATAAGCGAGATAAGGTATGCATGTAAAGTGCTTAACAGTGTTTTCTTATATACGAAGTTTTCAGTCACTATTGTTATTTTAAAACCTACAACTACAAGGGAAGGGGGCAGACCTAAGAAAACGCAAAAGGAACAGATAAACACCATGAGTTAGGTGCTCCTTGACATTTATGACACAGCATGCATAGTGGCTAAGACTGAAGTCTCAGGGAGGAGCACATGAATTCCTGAATCAAACTCTGGTTCTGCCACTTACCAGTTCTGTGACCTCCTACTGCACTGCATTGTGCCTCGGTTTTCTCATCTATAAAATGGGATTAATGTTGGTACTTAACTCACAGCTTTTTTGGTGGGGGGATAATGATGAAGCGAGAGAAAGAATGCAAAGGACATAGACAATACTGATTAGTTTTATTATGCCCATTTCCCCCTTTTCCAATGACATGAATGCTTGTCCTTTATGCTTCGCTGCCACATAACACTATTCCTCCGAGGTCCTCTCCCACTAGCCCCTGCCCTTGCTATTGAGTAGAGAAAGTATATTCAGAGACAGGGCTGCCCACTCCTAGTCTTCCACTTGATCTGCATCCCCCAGAGAGGGTCCCAGGGTGGGGGACAGTGGAGATGGGAACGCTCTGTGCTTTGGGCCCTGTTTTTGTGCTAGCAGCCTACGTGCTTGGAGAAACGTCTGGAACTTTAAGTTGACATTTGCGAAGTGTCAAGGCCCTGAGCATTTCCTTTCCATCAGAACCCCAGGAAACCCGGGGGCCCACGTTCTAAGCAAATGAAGAAAGAGCTGCTGTCTTTGAGCTGTAAGTCATGTCGCCGGTGGAGCACTCCGCTCCTGCCTGCTAGAGCTGTGTAGGGATTGAACGTTCAAGGATCTGTTCAATACAACTTTTCAAATGAAAACAAAATATTAGCAAGTCATATTAATGAGAAAATAACTGCAGGGGCAAAATGACTGTGTTTGGCAGTGCTACAAAAGTGCTTGGAAGAGTTTGAGGGAACATCTAAACCCCAAATAGAAGTTGGGCCTCATCTTCCTCATCTATTAAATTAGATGATCTCTTATTGTTTCTTTTAACCTTTATTACTTAATATTCTTAGATTCCAGATTCTATGAGGTTATCCAAAGTTGCTTCTCTTAGGAAGTCTCTCTCTGTCCCCTCTGAATTCCCAGCAGTGGGAGGCGGGGTAGGTGCCATCTGCAGTTGAAACCGAGCCATGTTGTTGAGCAGTTGACAAATCCAAATGATTCTCTTCTCCCTGGGATGGGTGCAGGGTTGCATATTAATTTACAATTACTCATAAAGGAGACAGCAAAGGCTTCTCTTTTGTCAACACTTGGACATACAAATTAGGTAATATTGAATGGGCAATGAATATTTCATTTCCACCCTTCCTCCTCGTGCCAGTCACCTTAAATGAGACTAGATTAATATCCGAAGTGACTCACATTTGGTTAGGTGTCCAGGTCTGGCCCTCTCAGATGAGCTCTATTTTGTCCTCAATTTGTCAGCTGAATTCTGTTATTGACTATGTCAGACAGAAGCAGAACCCAGTGGCCTACCTCAAGCTTATACTGGGCATGAACTCCAGTGTTTCAAAGCGATCTTTGGTTCTGACAATATGGCAGAACAAACTCGTCGAAAAGATGAAAAATAGAAATACGATTTTTAAAAATACTCTGGCATAAAAGAAAGAAAAATCCCCAGGTGCAAGAAATGAAGAGAGAAATCAAAGCCAGGACAGTAATGGAGAGCTGGTTTTACAGAAAAATTTCTGACCCAGATATAGGTCTCAGGAGTTGAAGTTTGGGGATTTAACACCCACTGGGATACAGGAAATGTGGCCTCAAGTCCCTGCTAGGTACGGAAACTAGAACTGAGCTTCAGCATAAAGCCATGAGCCTTGAAAAGTTGTACTGTCCATGGAACGGTGACTACAAAAACTCTACATCTGAGTCCAGGAAGGAATCAAGAAACCTTGTTACCTTTTTAACTAGGACTCTAGTTAAAAAGAAGAAGAACCCAGGCCGGGCGCGGTGGCTCATGTCCGTAATCCTAGCACTTGGGAGGCTGAGGTGGGAGGATCACTTGAGCCAGTTGTTGGACACCAGCCTGGGTAACATGGTGAGACCCCATCTCTACAAGAAATAGAAAAATTAGCCTGGAGTGGTGGCATGTACCTGTAGTCCCACCTACTGGGGAGGCTGAGGTCGGAGGATCGCTTGAGCCCAGGAGTTTGAGGTTATAGTGAGCTCTGATTGCACCACTGCACTCTAGCCTTGGTGACAGAGTGAGACCCTGCCTCTAAAAAAAGGAAAGAAAACAAAACCCCAGGTCTGTGCTGCATATGGGTGTGGTATCCAAATGTACAATACTGATAAGTTAGCAGAAACTGCTCAGGTCTATGAAATCCCTAGGATATAATAGAAACAATTGTAAAACTGCAGTGTTAGGACAATTTTACAACTCAGGGCACAAAGGACTCACACCAGGTAATTAACCACCATGAGGAAGAGTTAGTAAGTGTACCAAAAGGGTAATTAGCATCCCAAGAATCCAAAATAATAGAAAAGGTATCTTTGAGACTGTAAAATAAGAACATTTGGAATTATTAAAGGTATAAGAGGAGTAGCATGATTAAAAAGAACCAGCAAATTTAAAAGAAATATATAAGTAGAACTCATGCACATGTTGGATTTGCACAAAACTGAGGAATTTCCCAGGAGACAAGACTTTCAATGCTAAAACAGGGAAAGTCTCATTGGGAAAACCAAGATGGTTGATCACCCTACTTCAACTGGGTCATTGAAGAGATTTTAATAAGGGACGATTTACAAACTTTTGGACAGGGTTTGAGGAAACCAGTAAGGAACGATGTAGCACCCTGGACCCAACAACAATGGGAAACTGTTACTACCATGAAGCCTGAAGGGGCAAGGAGAAGATGTGGTTACGAAAAGCCATAGAAGTAAGCTTTATGGAGGAACCTTCAATGGCAGGCATGAGGCATAAACACATCATTTTCACTCTTCTCCTACCTCCCCTCTGAACCTCTGCTGGGACCTCCCATTGGCCAAACTCAGCTAAAGCCAGAGGGCAGGGGAGGCCATTGACCTAGTCCGTATAGGTCAGCCTCTGAGACATAGATAAAGAAGGGTGCAGAATGGGTCTTGAGGGACAAATGAAAAATAATCAGGACAAACGCACCATGAAATCGATCATGTGAATACTTGTATATAAAACCTTGCAAGTTAAAGCAGGCTGTACAATACCAAAATTAGGAGAAAACATACACGGCTGAAAGTTAGGAGAGCTGAGCCCCAGTGACATCTCTGTGTGGCTATGAGAAAATTACTTTGTCAAACTTCTTATCTATTTATCAACAATGGAATTGTTCTAGAATAGAAGTCTCAAACTGGAAGCCCATGGCTCAAATCTTACTGCAGCTGTGTACTGTTTAGCCAGTACGATGTTTTAAAATAAATCTGAATCATTCAAAAACATTGAAAAAGTCAGGAAAATTCACATAAGAATCTGGATTTCTAGCTTTCTTTGTGCTTTCATTTGGCAACAATTGCCCAAAGGAGCCCTTTTAGGCAAGCCCTCCTTCCCAGTTCTACACGGTCTCATCTGGTCCACTTCACTCATTTATATGACATTACCTGCCTACTCCCTATAGGAATTGCAATTTGCAACCTTGAATGAGCTCTTTCAGCTTCAGGCTTAACAATCTGTGAAATTTAAGGTATTGCTGTATTTTTTGCATATGATCACGGCTTTTTGAATTTTCTAATGGAGGTGGATTGGGAAGTTGGCAGGTGGCTATTTTTGCATCTCTTCCTTTACATCTTAAAGGCAGCACATATGCAGTTTTATGAAGCATATGGTTTTCCATGTGCATAACTACACTTTGTTGATTTTTCCTTTTCCTATGTTCTCCAAAAGCCCAGTAGAATAAACACAAGCTGCCACTTGGAAAACAGTTCAGAGGAAAAGCCCAGCTGGGGAGGAAAACGTGAGAGGATCCAAAAAGCTGCCAAGTGACCGTATTTGGGGTGTAAGTTTCTATAGTTCACAAAGACCATGACTCTTTTTCCCCCTTTTCCTGGGATATGATTAGCACGAAGTGAAACAGCTCATGGGTGGCAGGGAATGGGGTTAAAAAAGGCAAATTCAGCCTCTCCATGGCAGACCATGACTGGAAACACGTGGAAATGATTTACCAGCTGGTGGCCCTGGGTTTTACGTTTGTCAACAGCCATGGCAGGAGGTGACAGCTAAAAGGAGAATCTTTTCCAGGCTTGGGGAAAGATGAATCTGAAAGGAATTCTCCATAGACCAGTCCTGCTCAAGAGATGCTAACAGTGAGCTTGTCAGGTCAGGAAACCTCGAGGTAGACATTAATAGGAATTGCATTAACGTTCCCTAAGGACCAGGAAACTGGGGCTCTCTAGCCCACATTTAGTCCTGAGAACGACTGCTCACCGACTCCGTGGAGGATTTCCCTTCAACCTATCCCTTAGTGCTGAACGGTTTCAGCTACTGCTGGGAAATGATTCAGCCAAAAGATTAAAGTATTCAAAGAGACGCTCCTAACTCCTTTTCTAGAATAAACAAGGATTGTAGGTTGAATATGAATTATTAAAATGTATTCATTTTTCTCTGGACAAGTCTGGCACTCGCTAATCACCTTTGCCTCGAGGAAAGGTAAATGCGTGTGGAGTGTCGCAGGCTGGACTGGCTCCTGACAAAATTGTTAAGGAGCAAAATTTGTTTGGATGATTACTATTTCCGAATATCTCCTGTTCCCTTTCCGGGGCCTCTTTTGTTGTCCACTATTTGTCATTCTTATGTCCTTCTGCACATCTGGCTTTGTGTACCTTCCTCACCTCCTAGCCCACCAGTCCCTCAGCCCCCACAAAGGCTAATTTCCCTGTGTCACTGTGTGTCAATGAGCTTTCCTGATCGGAAGGCAGGATGTACGATTTAGTGTCCAAACTGGGACACTTTTGAGAGTCAAAGAGTACTGTTAGTAATTGTTTTAGTTCGAGTGGGCTGCTATAACAAAATACTATGCACTGGGTGGCTTATAAACAACAGAGATGTATTTCTCGCCGTTCTGGAAGAGGGGAAGTCCAAGCTCAAGATGCTGGCAGATTCCGTGTCTGGTGAGGGTCCATTTCCTGAGTCATAGATGTTGCCATCTTGCTGTGTCCTCATACGGTGCAAAAGGCAAACGAGTTTCCTCGGGCCTCTCTTTTAAGGGCACTAATCCCGTTGAGGAGGGCAGAAGCTCCCAAAAGGCCCTACCTCCTAATTGTATCATCACCTTGGAGGCTAGAATCTCAACATCTGAATTTTGGGAGTACCATATCAATAATTATACCTACACGACAACATTTTTATCCACCCCAGAGATATATTTGTATTTCCGCAAGGGTGTTCTAGAGATAGTTTGTTTTGACTCAGAAAGGGACTCTTAAGGTTGGAGATTTTGCTATTCTGATGTAGTAACAGGTAAGTTCAATGATTTGTGGGCGGGCAGCTCTTTTGTGGCAGATCAAATCAAACCAAGTAAGTGTCTAGGGAGTCCTATTCAGAAATAAATAATCTGACTCCTACGCTTAGAAACTTTTGATTTAATTTGGAAAGTCAGAACCAACAAGGGGGGAAAAAGTAGTTGAGACAGATTTAAAGAAAAAAAGTGATGTGTGTCACTTTTTAATCAGAACAAATTTCAAACCTCCATCTTCCACACTTTCCAAGAAAGAAAAACAAAACCCTGACCTGCTCTTGACAGAGCTAGAAGCTTACATCCTGTGGGATGGCAAAAGGAGATAAATAAACCATAAAATTGTAAGAATCGTTAATAAGTGCTATCAGGGAAACAAACTGAGAACAAAGGCAAACAGCCAAGTAGGGCGACTCTGGGTGTGGCCAAGGAAAGCCTGTTGGAGGAGCTGGCATGTGTCTGCGACTTGAAGTGTGAGATCAGCCCAGGGAGGTGAAGGGGCAGGGGAGAGCATCCAGACGACACATGCAAAGGGCTTGGTCGCTGGGGACACATGCAAACGGTTTGATTGCTGGGCCGTGCTTGAGGTTGTAAAAGCAGCTGAGGTGCCTGGAGGATGGGGAAGAAAGGGCATGGAACAAGGTAAACTGGAGAGGTGGGCTAGGACCTTAAAGACCTCTATGGAGTCTAGATTTTATTCTAAATGGCACGAGGATCCCTTGAAGTATGCTGAAATGTACAGATCGTACGTGTGCCGTTCTACCAGGAGTGACACGTGCATGCACCCTAGAACAGATTTCCTAGTCACAACATAGAATATTCTAATCACCCCAGAAAGTTCCCTCATGCCCCCTTCCAATCAATCACCACCCCTAGCAGGCAACCATTCTTCTGATTTCTACTACCATATACATGGTTTCCCTATTCTTAACTTCATATAAGGGAAATCATATGCTATTGTTTCTTGCCTAGCTCCTGCTCAGCATAATGTTTCTGAGATTCGTCCAAGTTGTTAATTCCTTTGTATTGCTAAGTAACATTCTATTCTATAAGTATACCATAATTGGCTTATCCTTTTTCCCAAAGGGGACTTTTTTCCCTTCCAGTTTTTGGTTATTTACAAATAGAGCTGCTATAAACATTTCTACTATACAAGTCTTTTTGAGGGCATATGTTTTCTCTTCTCTTAGGTAAATAATTGGGAATGGAATATCTGGATCATAGAGTAAGTATATTATTATTTCCTTTTATGTTTTGAATTAATCAGCTTTATTGTGGTATAATTTACATACAATAAAATTTACTATTTTAAGTAAATTATTTGATGAGTTTTGACAAATATGGGCTGTGTGTAACCATCACCACAATCATAATGTATAACTTTTACACCATCCCGTGATTCTCTCATACTTCTTTACAGTCAATCCCTCCCCCTACCCATTGCCCTTGGCAATCATTGATCTGCTTTCTGTCACCATAGTCTTGCCTTTTGTAGACTTTCATATATATATATTTTGTTTTTTCTTTTTTTTTTGAGACACAGTCTCACTCTGTTGCCTAGGCTAGAGTGCTGTGGTGTCAGCCTAGCTCATAGTAACCTCAGATTCCTGGGCTCGAGCAATTCTCCTGCCTCAGCCTCCCAAGTAGCTAGGACTACAGGCCTGAACCACTACGCCTGGCTAATTGTTTTTCTATTTCTATTTGACCGGCTAATTTCTTTCTATTTTTAGTAGAGATGGGTTCTCACTCTTGCTCAGGCTGGTCTCAAACTCCTGACCTCAAGCGAACCTCCTGCCTCGGCCTCCCAGAGTGCTAAGATTAGAGGTGTGGGCCATTGCGCCTGGCCTAGATTTTCATATATTAATGGAATTATATGTTATATAGTCTTTTATGTCTCACTTCTTTTACTTGTCATAATGCTTTTGAGATTCATCCATGTTGGTACATATATCAGTAGTTCATTCCCTTATATTGCTGTGTAGTATTCCATTGAATGGATATTCCATCATTTGTTTATCCATTAATAAATTGATGAACATTTAGGTTGTTTGTAATTTTGGGCTGTTTTGAAAAAAGTTGCCATAAACATTTAAATATAAGTCTTAAGAGTGGAGTTGCTGGGTTATATGGAAATATATCTTAATTTATATGAAAGTGAAATATGTATTCCAAAGTAGCTATTTATTTTGCATTTCCACCAGCAGTGCATGACAGTCCCAGTGGCCTCATACCCTTTTAAAATTTTAATCATTCTAGTTAGTGCGCAGTAGACTGTCATTTGGTTTTGACTTTTGACAATTTGATTATGTGTGTGTAGGTGTTAATCTCTCTGAATTTATGCAACCTTAAGTTTGTTGAGCTTCTTGGATGTGTAGGTTAATGTTTTTCATTAAATTTGGGTAGGTTTTCACCATTATTTCTTCAAATATTCTTTCTGTCCCTTACCTACCTCACTCCCACTCCCATTCTGCATCTGTTGGTACACTTGATGGTATCCCACAAGTCTCTGAGGATCTGCTGATTTTCCCTTATTCTTTCTTCTTTCTATTCTTCAGATTGGGTAATTTCAATGGACCTCTCTTCACCTTTGTTAGTTATTTCCTCAGTCAGTTCAAATACACTGCTGAGCCCCTCTAGTGCATTTTCACTTCGGTTATTATGCTTTTCAACTTCAGAGTTTATATTTGGTTCTTTGATATAATTTCTTATTTATTTACTGATATTCTATATTTGGTGAGACATTGTCCTCATAATTTCCTTTACTTTTTTTAGATGTGGTATATACTTTAGTTCTTTAAAGATATTTAAATTCTTTTACTAGTAAGTTCAATGTCTGCTTTCTCAAAGACAGCTTCTATTGGTTTCTTTTCCCCCTGTGTATGGGTCATATCTTCTTATTTCTTTACATCTCATTTTTTTTGTTGAAAACTGCATATTTTAAATATAATATGGCAACTCTGGAAATTAGATTCTCTTCCCTCCCCAGGGTTTGTTGTTGTTTCTTTTTCTTGTAGTTTGCTTTAGTGACTTCTCTGACCTAATTCTGCCAAATCTGTCTTCTTTGTTGAGGGTGACTACCGAAGTCATTCCTTAGCTCAGTGGACAACTAATGATTGGACAAATATGGTCTGAAATGCCTAGAATCAATAAATTACCCTGTCTTTGCAAAGGAGCTCTGTGTGCCTGCGAGAGCATACCTTGAACCTTCAGCCAGGTAGTTGACAACTCTACCTGAGCCTCCAACTCCTGCTTGCATAGAGCCTTGAGTCAGCCAGAGGTGAGAGCCTGGGCTTTCTCAGGCTGTTCCTGTGCTCATGCACTTGACCTCATAGATCCTCAGGAATATGTTAGAGCTTTCCAAAGCCCCTGTGGACATCTCATTTTCCAGATTTTCCTTTAAGGTTTTTTGGTTAGTCAATTGTTTGCTAACTGTTACCCATGCCCTCAGACAGCCATGATAGTAAGTATTTGCCTGTCACTACTTTTGACAAACGCCTCCAAGCAGGGACTGGGTGAGCTCTGACTCAGGTCAAATAGATACATCCTTGTTGTTGAAGTCTACCAGGGAACCAGAGATAGGACAAATAATGACAGTTCCTTGGGAGTTGGGTTTTGAAGGAGCTCTAACCCCATTCTGCCCTTCCAGTTGCTGCCATGATGCTGGTTTTCACTAAGGGCAATTTACAATGCCACAAAGCTCATTGTTCTTACTGAGACTCAGTTCTTTTTCTTTAATAAATATTCCCTAGATTGCTGCAAGACTTTGGTTAATTCTGAGAATTCTAAGAAAGTTTATTCCAACCATTTTGGTAAGCTTTCTCATGCTTTTATGGATGAGAGGATTTTTAGGGATGCTTACTCTGCCATTTTCCCCATTTGGTTTCAATCTGCATTTTCTAGTGACTATTAACACTGAGCATCTTTTCACGTGCTTATGTGTCATTCTTATAGATTGGTGAAATGTCTGCTCAAATCTCTTTTCAATTTTTAAAAATTAGGTTATTTTATTTTTAGTGAGTTTCAAAAATTCTTTATATATTTTGTATACAAACCCTCTATTAGATATGTGTTTGATCAATATTTTCTCCTAGTCTGCAGCATGTATTTTCAGTTTTGTAACAGTATATTTTATAAAGCAATTTTTTATTTTGATGAAGTCTAATTTATCATTTTTTTCTTTTATGGTTCATGTTTTATGTCCTTTCTTAGAAATCTTTCTCTAACCCAAGGTTATAAGGTTTTCTTCTAGAAGTCCTATAATTTAATCTTGTGTTTAGGTTTATGATCCATTTTGAGTTAATTTTTTTTTATGGTGTGAGGTTCATTTTTGTATGTGTATATCTACCTGATCTTGCACCATTTGTTGAAAAGGCTATCCTGTCCCTAATTGAATTACTTTGATAGCTTTGTCAAAAATCAATTTATTAATATTGTGATTCTCTATTCTGTCCCACTGTTCTATATGTCTGTCCTTACACCATTATCACACTGTTTGATCATTCTAGTATTATAGTAAGTCTTGAAATTGTGTGGTGTGAGTCTTCACTTTTGTTCTTTAGAAAGGTGTATGTTTAACTTTATAATGAACTCCCCACAGCATCCCAAGGTAGTAGTGCCATTTTATCATCCAAATGTATTAGAGTTCCAGTTATTTCCAAAACTTGTCAATACTTGGGTTCTCTTCCTTTTTAATTTAGCCATCTTAATGGATGTGAAATAGTATCTCATTATAATTTTAATTTGCCTTTTCCATGATAACCAAATGATTTAGAGCACCTTTTTATTTGCTTTTTGGCATTACATATGTCTTCTTTTGTGAAGTTTATTTTTCCTTTCGTGAAGTTTCTTTAATTGGGGTTTTTGCTTTTAATTATGGATTTGTAAAAGAATTTTATGTATTCTGGAAAACAAGTATACATTTCCCCCCAGTCTAAGACTTGTTTTTCCATTTTCTTAATTGTGTTTTTTGATGAGCATTAAGTTTTTAATTTTGATGAAGTCTATTCGATCTTTTTTCTTTTATGATTAGTGCTTTTTGTTTTGCATCTAAAAAACCTTTGCCTTTCCCAAGGTTGCAAATTATTTTAAGTTTTTTCTTCTAGAAGCAGCACAGTTTTAGTTTTTATGATTAGAATTAGATCTATGTTTCACCTCGAATTATATTTTTGACCATATAGAGTTTTTTTTTTTCCCAGACATTTATCCAGTTGTTCCAGTGCCAGTTACTTTTTCCCTCTGAACTGCCTTGGTGCTTCTTTGAAGGGCTTTAAGCAGAGATGTAATATAAGGCATTCGCTGATGTGAGGAAAATGGATCTGAGGGGTAGAGAGACCAGTGAGAAGGCAACTACAGCAGTCCAGGCTTGTCTGACAGCGGCCACAGCCAAGGCAACAGTAGTGGAGATGAGAGAAACAGTAGAACTGTTGGTCCAGAGTGATGGAGACTGCTTTGTGTTTTTCCTACATACACCCCACTTTCACTCATCTCCACAGTTTCAGCACACAGAAAGGAACAGCATAATATGGGAGACAACTCCATGAATAACAAATCAAGTGTCAAAAGTTTTAGTCTAGGCTCTGTCACTGAGTCTTAACTAACCTTGTGAAAACTTCATTTTCTCATTAAAAAAGTACCTCATGAATGATGTCTGCTTCTATCCTAAAATTATATAATTCTATACTGTTCTCTGAATGCTCCAGTAAAGGTGGCCAGTGAATTCCTGACACTAATAAACTCTCTTTGGTCTTTACCTTGTTTGAGCTCTCCGTAACACTATAGACTTCACTAGCCACTCCTTTCCTCTTGAAACTCTCCTTTTCCTGGGGTTCCATGCCTCTACTTTCCTGATTCTCCAATTTCCTCTCTGGTCAGGTTTTCCTAATCTCCTTCACTACCTCCTCCTCCATTTGCACAGCGTCTAAACATTGGTCTCACCAGGATTCTTACCATGGGCATATTCTAATTCCACATCTTTTCTGGGTCATCTCTTCCAAGATACTTCATGTATCTAGAGGCTATTGACTCACAAATTTCTATTACCAGGTAAGATCTTTCTCTCTTGGGTCCTGAACTTATATAATTAACTTATATCTGACCACCTGTGACTGGATATCTCTCAAGTTTAAAATTTAATTTGTTAACATCTCTCCTGAAGCCATCTCCCCTCCTAGTTTTGACGACTGGCTCTCCTATCTACCCAGCCTTTCAAATCAGATGTTTGAGAGTCATTCTAGACTCTTCTTTCTCCTTGACTGTCCACACTCGATCCCTACAACACTTCCCTTCCCTTTCCTTAATATTATTCGTGGGTATTTTTCTTGTTCTTTTTTTTTCTTTTATTTCATAACATTATGGGGGTACAGATATTGTTAGGGTTACATATATTGCTCCTGCCAACTCTCCCCCCAACCCCCACCGTGCCAGAGCTTCAAGCGTGTCCAACCCCCAGGTGGTGCGCACTATACCCATTATGTAAGTATACACCCTTCCTCTCCTCCCCACCCCACCTGCCCACCACCCGATAATAGTTTTTTGTGGGATTTTTTTTGACATTTTGGTTACATTGTATATCTTTGCCTCTCCCTAAGAAGGGTTAGAGGTATTCCCTTCCCCCCCCCACAATGCTCGCCATATTATTCGTGTTCTTAACCAAATTACAATGCTTATGAGAATGACAGGTGAGCTATTAGTCATTAGCCAGGATAACCGGTGCAAACCAGGACTACTCTGGGCCAACAGCGAAGTGTGGTTATCCTAGAGTTCAGAAGCAGAAAGAATTTATCCCAGAGTCATTTGCGAAAGCATTCCGCTCTTGAAGAATTAAGAGAATGGCTAGTCCAGGATGAGTGTGTGTGCACATGTGTGTGATGGGGAGTGACATAGTGAGAGATGAAGCTGGAAAGGTCACTGTGATATCAGGTTCTGCAGGCATAAAATGTTTCTTACCTTTGGAATTAATCACAAGTGGTTGACATTATTGGTTGCCTGCTTAGCATTCATTTCCTTTCCTTCCTAACAAAAGCTATCCTCCTTGTAGCCACATACTTCAGGAGAAACTGACCCTACCGCCATCCCCAGTGGTGAGTCTAATTGGTCCAAGGGTCATCTCTGTCCCTTTGCCAGAGATTGTCTCATGGGGCAGATGACCCAGCTGTAGCCAGTGGTACATTAAGGGAATCTGCTGGAGGGTTTCCAAAAACGTTTCCTCATTCCTAACAGAAAACCACAAGAAGGGATTGTCCTGCCTAGGTGGCATGCCTGTAGTTGCTGCAGCCATTTTAATTCCAGGTATGCAGTTGAAGCAATCACTGATGGCAGAGTGAGAGATGAAAGGAAGCAGGATTCTGGATGGCTTTGGGAGTTGCTAAGCGACCAACCCCTGTCCTACCTCTGGCCTTCCTCAAATTGGAAATAATGCTTGCTTTATTACTTAAGTCATTAAGTTAGCATTTCTCTGTTACTCACAGCCAATAACACTCTGATATACCATGAAATTTAAGAATGTGAAGTAATGGCCTTGACTTTGAGAGAACTAGAGGAAGGGTAACTTCCATGTCACTTATTGGCACTATCGCTCGTTTTAAAATTAGGGCTGGTATTTATTTTACTTTGTGCTATTACTTATCTTTCCATGTGACTGTTTTCAACATTCATCTAGTCTGGAACTTTTAAAATCAAGGACTGGGATAAAACTTTTACTTCTTCGTAGGCCCAGAACTCCTTACATAATCCACACATTTTTGTCAATTAATGACCCACACACAGATTCTTTTGGAAGATGACCAAAATGCTGTCTCTATTTGAGGATAATAATTAGTCTCATTTTTATAGGCTTCCTCTTGAATGTGGGAGGAATTACAGGATAAGTAAATAGGAACATGGTGGCCATGTGGCCTGCTGCCCCCGGATACTACTTGGAGACCAGCCTGGCATGGAAATGACCAGATGTTTGAAACTGAGCTACTGGTGGGTGAAATAAATAAGTTAGCTGTCCCACTTCCCATCTGCATGGATGGTTTCTGCATTGCAAAACCGCTGGTGCCTGTCATCTCACACGGCAGCAGTGGCTCTCTTAACCCCTTCTTAAACTTGGCATTGGAAGGCCCTGGAAGGCCTGTCAGACTGAGTGGGTGTGTGTACACTGGTGTCCATCTGTTACCGGCATTCCTGGAAGCAGTGGTTCAACTTAAATTACTACCCAGATACACAGGTGCTCCTGCATCTGACGAAGTGACCTATAGTAAATGAGAAATGACCAGGTAAAGGCAATAAAAAGGAGGCAGAGGGGTTTATTAGGCAGCTTTGAACTAGTGGAAGAAAGATGACAGTCCAATGTGTATATGGGATGTGCCAAAAAAGGGCTTGTCTTACAGGTTATTTGAAGACAGGAGCAGGGTTTTCTCTCTCTCTCTCTCTTTCTCTCACTCCTCCATTGATTATTTTTCTGAGTGTCCTGGTACTATATACTCTTTGTGAAACATTTGAAAAATAGAGGAAAGTATAAGAAAAAAATTTAAATCACCTGTATACTTAGTTCCTAACATTTCAGTATATATCTGTGCGGGGTTTTTTCCTGGTTGTGTGATCATTTTTTCAGTCAACAACATTTCCACAAATATTTAATGCATTCTGTATGTGTCAGGCACCATGTCGAGCAATGGAAATATAGTTGTGACTAATAATTGGCATAATCCTTTATTGTGTGGAACTTTGGGTCTAGCAGAAGTGACATATAAATACATAACTGCACTTATTTTTTTTAATCTCAAGTTGACAAGCTCTACAAAGAACAAGTAGAATAGGGGAGTCTTTTGGGAGAATAGGGGGTCC
Source organism: Cheirogaleus medius (assembly GCA_008086735.1). Lineage (NCBI taxonomy): Eukaryota > Metazoa > Chordata > Mammalia > Primates > Cheirogaleidae > Cheirogaleus > Cheirogaleus medius. The sequence continues at coordinate 8,732,057 of VBSM01003214.1, forward strand.
TAACCTGGCCTGGATATATCTGGGAGTGCACCTAAGGGAAGGACTCTGAAGCTGAGACTAGAATGGTGAGAAACTGCTGGCCAGGAGAGAGGTGAGTGTGTTGGGCTTGATGGGGTAAAGGCAGGCAGGGAACAGACGGGAAAATTCCAGGCAGAGGGAGGAGCTTGCCTGGGGTCCTGATGGGTATACAGTGACTAGATGGGGGCAAAGTGGCTTTGTGGAAGTTGGAGAGAAAACTAGGGGCCAGATTCTATAGGACAAGTGTCTACAAACTACAGCCCAGGGGCCCAATCCAGCACCCCACCTGTTTTTATCAATAAAGTTTTATTGCAACAGAGCCACACCCATTCACTTATGTAATGTCTGATTGTTTTCACAACGATGGCAGAAATGAGAGATCGCTACAGAGACCATATATTCTGCAAAGCCTAAGATATTTACTATATGGGCTTTTACAGAAAAGTTTGCTGACCCCTGCTATAGAGCCTTGCAACTGGGCATGTAGTGGAATTGTTTTATCACAAGTACAATGGGAAGGCTCTGAGAAGAAAGCAGGAAAGAACTTAATCAGATTTTCTTTTAAAAGGACTCTGGCCACAGTAGAGGGGGACAGATTAGAAATGAAGACTTTGGACCGGGCGCCGTGGCTCATGCCTGTAATCCTAGCACTCTGGGAGGCTGAGGCAGGAGGATCACTTGAGGTCAGGAGTTTGAGACCAGCCTGAGCAAGGACGAGACCCTGTCTCTACTAAAAATAGAAAAAAACAGCTGGGCATGGTGGCTATGGTGCACCTGTAGTCCCAGCTACTTAGGAGGCTGAGGCAGGAGGATCACTTGAGCCCAGGAGTTTGAGGTTGCTGTGAGCTAGGCTGATGCCACGGCACTCTAGCCCAGGCAACAGAGTGACACTCTGTCTCAGAAAAAAAAAAAAAAATAGAAATGAAGACTCTGAGTGGATATGGGGCACCTAAGAGCATCCAGGAGAGAAGGGCTGGTGGTTTGGACTGAGGTTGTGCCAAGTGGGCATGGGAAGAAATAGATGGAGACTTCTTTGGAATTTGTATAGGACAGGACTTGGTGACCAATGGTGTAGGGGAAGTAAGGAGAGAAAGGTGTCCAGAACCACACCCAGATTTCTGCCCAATGCGCCTGCCCACTGGGGAGCTCTAGAGGAAAAGCAGGACTGAGATGGAAAGTCGGGAGCTTAACACCTGCCTAGTTCACCACAGTGGGTAATGTAACCTGACCCTATTACTGGACATGGATATCGTTTCTATTATTTTTCTTTTAAAAATAATGTGGTGATGAACTTATTTATGCATACCTCTCATTTTTTACTTAGAATACAATCCTAGAAGCAGAATGGTTGGATAAAAGGCTGCACACATTTTTTAGCTTTTTGATTGGTATTGCTAAATTGCCCTCCAGAATGTTATTCCAGTTTATACTCCCACCCATGTGTGCTGCCGCAGCAATTTTTGGTTCAATAGGCACCAAATGGCCATAGAGTTGGGTGTCAGACTCTGTCCTGTGTCTTTTAAAAATCTCCATTGTTTCCAGTTCAGGGTATTAATGCTTGAAAGATTTTCCGTGTTTGCAGGGATTTTTATGGTGCTGGCCTGTAAGTTGACCTTTCTGTGGTGGATTGCGAACATTCTTCAAAACTGTGGCCGACACCCAAGGTAGGAATCTGGCAAACAGCCTTTCCGGTTTTGTCTCTCCTTGGTATGATAAAAGGCAACTTACAACCTGAGTCACATTAGACGCCTAATATATGTTAGCTGGTGTTCTGGGCCACATCTCTTCTCTGTCTCCAAAAGGCTTTTGTTTTATGTGGCACGTCCGTCTCCTGCCATCCTCCACGGCCTTGTATCCAGCCTGGCAGTTTCAGCCGCCACCCGGTAGCAGCCAGACTAATGAAGCCTTTTGGCACAAGGAGCAGGTTTGTGGCATCAGGGAAGCCTTCTGGGTTTGAAAGTGTGGAGACAGGGAGGTCCAACTTCGGAGCTAGACAACCTTGGACATGAACCTCAGCTACATCTGTCATTGGCTGTCTATCGTGTGGGGTCACCTGACTGCTCTGACTTCCCTTTCTCATCTGTAAAGAGAGCTTCAGTGACCAGCTCAGAAGTTGTTGGGAGGAGTAGCCGCAGAGCCTGGCGGGTGCTGAGCCTAGTCCCTGGCACTGGGCAGGTGTTGGAAAAATGGCGCTTTACTGAAAATAAAGTTGGGGGATTATCTATGGAGTTTGGGGGTCTGCTTCCCTCTACACCTCAGCTCCCTAAGCTCTGAGACTCTAAATTCTCTCAACACCAAACTGATCACAGCTCTTTACTTAAGAAAGAAGAAACGACGAGTGAGTTTAATTTTCCAGTCCCTGTTTTAGGAGGCAGATTTCCAATGGAGGAAAGACAATCATGGACAAGGTGCGATGCAGGGCCCGCCTTCCCCAGCTGAATGTACCACCTGAAACTGCCAGCATGTATTTAGGTTAAAATTTTACCTCCAAGATGCCCTTGTTGAAATACAGATATCTTCAAAAGGGAGGTGGCAGACATTAGCACAGGCTTTAGAGTCAGATGACCTGGAGGTAAATCCTAGTTCTGTCACTTATCTGCTGTGTGACTTTGAACAAGTTACTTCATGTTTCTGTGCCTCAGTTTCTCCATCTGTATGATGGGCAGGGGCAGGTGAGATAATGCCTATGAAAGAACAAGTGCTCAATAAAAAGGAGCTACTGTTAGTAGCTATTCATAAACCCTGAGAAGAAGGGGTGGGTGATGATATGACTCCACTGAGAATAAATTTAAGTTTCTCCTTCATGTGGGTGAGTTTCCATAGGGTTTTGCAAAATAGGCACTATTTTACAGATGAGGCCAACTAAGTCTTAGAGAGATTAATTGGTTCTGAGTCACACAGCTTCATTAGGATGGCCTTAAGAAAAGGGTATAATGCACACTCTCCTTTAGCCTTGTCCCTAGTAACCCTCCTGAATAACGTTTCTAGCTTCCCAGGCGGGCCCATGGTGACAGCGCCTGAAATCCACCTGCACCCTGTCTTTGCTGGACAGTTCCCAAATGCTTTCCATTTTAAAGGAAGACAGGGCCTTTGGCTTGGAGGGCAACTTGCGAAAGCAAGGTCAGATTTCAAACCCAGCGGCCATACGGATCTCACACGTCGACTCTTATGGTGGTGACTCGGCATTTAAAGATGAAAAATCATCTCTGCGACAACATAGGCATCTTATTTACAGACGATTGATCCCACTGTGTACTGAGGCCAAATCCACTTCTGGCTTCATGCCTGGTGATGTGGGGAAAATACCACGGCTGCTGCGTTGTGGGTACATTTCCATCTGCCGGGTGTTCTCTGGGTTCCTGGGGGAAGTGAGTCAACAGTCTGTCAATACTATGGATTTCGTGTCTTGATGTGGGTTCTAATGAGAGAGTTTTCATAATGCCTCACACACTCCCACCCCCGCCGGCCACAAGAGTGAAATCAAACCCAGAGACCAGGTGCGTAGGAACTCACTTTTCTTCAGCTTTAGATCTTTCACCTGATAGAGTCCAAGATCCCTTATTTCGTTCAATATGTAGTTCATCAGTGCCTACTCTGCACCCCTCACTGTTCCAGAAGAGAAGAAAGGAAGCTTCCAGAAAATTTGTTGTCGTCCAAATAAAACTGAACTCAGACAATAATAATTACAATAATACTTCCTGTTTATTAAACATTTACTATGTGCCAGTCGCTGTGAAGTTTATCCTCCCTAAAGTCCTCAGTTTTAGATCCTATTGTTATCCCTATTTTGCTCTCAATGAAAATAAGACACAAATAGATTAAGAAGCTTTCCCCAAATGACATAGCTGGGCAAGTAGTGGAGTTGAGTTTCAAGCCCCAATACATTTGATTCTCATTATCCACAGCAGTTATGTTCTATAAAGAGGCTGCAAACACTGAATTAGCCACTACTGAGCCATTCATTGCTCCTAGGGGAAATACAGGGTTAGGTTCCTGTGAGCCTCTGATCACATTTTCATTAGTTGATCAAGTTATAACCTTGTTTTAAGTGTGTTTCTGTTTAAAGTCATCTTATTGAATATATACTTTTGATTCATGAACATTGAACTTACAGCCAACAGCACTGTGACTCTTGCCCAAATGCAGCTTCACTAACACACACGTTTTCTCTGTGAGGCACATCAAGCCTTCTTGTGTTTAAGATCACTAGGCAGTGCTTCAGCGCTATGCTTTGGGACCATTTTAAACAACAAAATCACCAAGAAAAAGCACAAAAATGAGGAAAATGTGGCACTAAATAGACCGCAAAAGGGCCACTTGTTTACAGCCTGAGAACTGAAACAAAAAAGAGCAGGGTGTCACTTTTTTGTCCCACTGCAGCTAGGAGTATGTGTATTGGGCAACTCAGATTCTTTGCCACTCTGAGAATGTCTGCAAATGACTGCACAAGTGCCCTGAGTATTGATGCTGGAGTTATAAATACATTTTAGCAAGTGGGGAAATTCACAAATACAGAATCCATGAATGGGGAGGATTGAGTGCAGTCTTATTCCACAGCATGTTCCCGCTGTTCCTCACACTTCACCCTGCTGTGGTCAGCAGCCTCTGAGATCATTCCCAGTGATCAATCCTCACCTCCTAGTCTTCATGCCCTTGGTAATGCCCTTGGACATGCCAATCCCCTTGAGTGTGTGCCAGACTTAGTGACTCATTTCTGATGAACAGAATGTGGCTTAAGGTGGTCGGGTATCACTTCCAGATTCAATTACAAAAAGATTATAGCTTCTGTCTTGGACACTTTTCCTCTCCTGTTTCTTCTGTGGGAAGCTTGCTGCCATGTTTTGAGCTGCCTTGGGAAGAGGCCAACGTAGCAAGGAATTAAGAGAGCCAGCAGGAAAACAAGACCTTCAATACAGCAAGAAACCGAATCCTGCCAACAACCACGTGAGTGAATATATCCTTCCTCAGCCAAGACTTCAGATGAGACTGCAGCCCCAACGAACACATTAGTTGTTGCCCTGTAAGAAACCTTAGAACAGGGACAGCAGGCTAAGTCACACACAGATTCTTGGCCCAAAGAAACTATAAAATAATAAATGATTTTGTTTTATGGCACTAAGTCTTGGGGTAATTTGTTATAAAGCAAAAGATAACTAGCACAACTGCCTTCTCACAAGCTACATCTGTTATATTGCTTGGCATTATAAGCTATGTTCTCTACACACCCCACTGCTTTTAATCTTCGTGATGACCTGGTAAATTACTGATATCATTCCCATTTTGTAAATAAAACAGTCATCCCTCAGAAGGGCTGAGTAACTTGACTAAGGTCATACAGCTAAAGGTGGAAAAGATTTTTGACCTCAGGTCGGATCAACCCCAAAACTCCAACCAGATTTGATTTGCATAATACCATGGAGCTGGGATTGGAATGCAGACCTCCTGATTTCAAGGCCTCCTATTTTTTTGCTCCCTGTTTCTCATAAAAACAACCAACCTGCAGGCTGAAGAAAGTTGAGATGAAACTGAAAGAGATTGAGGGTGATCACGGTGATACCCAGTATCTGCCACTGCTCTTTCCGAGCCCTCATCTGCAGAAGTGCTCTGAGCTGAGGACTGTGTCAATGATATTTCTTACAAAGTGGCCCAATCTGAATCTAATGGTATTAGTTTTTTCAGGCTGCCATAACAAAAAACCAGAGACTAGGTGAGTTAAATAACAGAAATTTATTTTCTCAGAGTTCTAGGGGCTGGAAATCCAAGATCAAGGTGGCGGCATGGTGAGGCCTCTCTTCCTGGCTTGTAGGTAGCCACTATCTCACTATGTCCTCACATGGCTCTCACAGAGAGAGGGAGGGATCTCTATTGTCTTTTCTTGCAAAGATACCAACTCCATCAGATGAGGGCACCATATTTACAACCTTATTTAACCTCATTACTCACTTTCTTCCCTATCTCCAAATACCATCACATGGCGGGTTAGGGCTTCAAGGTAGGAATTTTGGGGAGGGGCACAGTTCAGTCTGTAACATAAATCAACATTGATTTATTGGCCACTATGTTCAAGGCTGGGTAAAGATTAAGGATGCCACTCCCAGGGCATGATCCTAAAACCTGATGTGGGAACCAAAGGGATACCCAGTGACCCAGTCAATTCCTTACTTCTCTACATATTGGTCCTTAGCAGGCAGGTTAAGACAGATGACCCTGCACGGGAGGCCTGTACTTGGGATATGGATGACATTAGCAACTGGCCCAAACAAGTCCAACTTCTTCATTTCACAGATGAGGGCCTTGAGGCTCAGAGAGATAAAATGACCTGTCTGAGGTTGCAGAGCTTGTTAGTGGCAGGGCCAGGACTAGGGCTAAGTGTCCTGGCTCCAATCCTTGAGCCCCTTTTCCTTGGCCAGGCTGGAGGATGGAAATCCTGAGAAACCCTTAGAAGGAGAACACTGGAACAATCTTTGCAGTCTACTGGGTACCTGGGAGTGTGTTGGAGAGGGGTGGGGTGTGTATGTGTTTGGGGGTGTGTCTGTGGAGTGGTGTTGGGCAGCACAAGATAGCATAGTGGGCACCTTTGTATTCCTCATTATTCAGTTTCTTCTCTTGAGCCTCTCTTTCTGTATCAAATAAAAGCCCCGCTTTGCAGCTCACTAGGGTAGGGATTGGCAAACTTTTTCTGAAAAGGACCAGCTAGTAAATAATTTATGCTTTGTAGGCCAAACAGTCTTTGTCACAACTACTCAACTCTGCCATTGTAGCTTGAAAGTAGCCATAGACACTTGTGCTGTGTCTGTGTGCTAATAAAACTTTATTTACAAAACAGAAGGCAGGCTGGATTTGATTCAAGGGATGTATTTGCAGAGCCCCTGAACTAGGGTGCTTTCCTTGTTCTTGATAAACACCCTCCCCTGAACTTACCCATTCCCTTTCTTATCTCAGGACACCTCATAGCTCTGTCAGCCCCCCACCTCCCACCAGCTCTGGGCTAAATGTCACCACCACCACTGCCACCTTGTCATTGTCCTGTTCCATGCCAATCACTATATTAAACACCTTTCAGACTATCACTTTCAATCCCTTCAACAACACCCAGAGGTAGGTGTTTCTCCCACCTGACCTGAGTTGACTGAGGCTTAACCAACTAACTTGTCCAAGTTGTTGTAGCTACTAAGTGCAGATTTGGACTTGTTTTCGTCTGATTTATAAATCCCAAGCTCTTAATAAATTCTCTGTTAACTCCTAAATAGATTATTTTAAACTGGTACAATGAGAATACTCAACAAAGTGAAAAAGAATATAGAGTAGCAAATTGAACCCCTCGATCCCAGTTGTAGACTTAGAGGTCTAGGGCAGGAGTCACTAGGCCAGGGGTCAAATGAAGGGTGAGTATCAGAATCTCCTGGGGAGGCTGTTAGCAGGCACAGTCCTAGGCCCAGCCCTCAGAGATTCTGCTTCATAGATACAAGAGAGGACCCAGGAATCTGAATTTAAGCCAACACCCCAGAAGCTTCTGGTCCAAGTTCTAGGATCTGTGAGATGAACTGCAACTTCTAAAAAACTGGTAAACCCTGCAGTGAGACTTGGTGCATCTAAGATTCTTTGGGATGCCCACCTCCAGGTCCCTGGTCCTGTCGGGTTGCTCAGAAGCACCTCAGCTCTTAGCACTTGAGTCAGTGCTAAGGACCTGACCTTGCGCTGCTTAGAAAGCATGACTGTTCCACACTGAGTGAATACAGCCCCAGGAGGGTGAGAGATCTGGTTTTCTCTTCTTTTTCTTTCTTTTTTTCCCTCAATTCCTGGCATGTCCATGCATACCAAATGAGTTAATTCTATCAGAAACCTCTAATACCTCAATGCAGACATTTGGAGGCTTTGGAGGAAACATGAGAGGCGCTTATTTGAATTTGAACCTTCAATAATCTCACTAACACAAACAAGTGAAGGATGACTCTATTTAGCACATAAGTAGTTGGCACTTATGGCAATGTGGTGGTTAATGCAGATTTTGCACAAATGATTCTTTTTCTGCTTGGTGATTTAGCCACTCACTTCTCTCCCCCACCCCCGGCAGCAGCATCTTAGCTACAGTGTGGGAGACAGTGAGAACTCAATTTTAGAAGGTGGCCATCCTTTCAAGTTGACAACTTGCTTGCTTTTGGTCAATCCCCACTTGCCTGCCCCAGACCCATCCTTTCTAGAAGTGTCCCATTCTCCGCATGAATGAGAAATGAATGCGCTGCTGCCGGCGCGCAGGTGCAATGCATCATTCTGAGTGTGCCGGGCGCCTCGCCGTATACTCCGGACACGCCGTGAATGCTGAATTGCAGCCACTGGGATTCTCCAGCCTGGCTTTCCATCAAGTGGATATTGTTTGTGCGGGGGTGGTGGAAAGTGAGTAATGGCATGTAGTTTCATGGAGATGCTTGTTCTAATCAAATATTTCAAGGTCCGGTGTTCCAAATCTCATTACGACCTTGCTACAAGAACAAATGGAGTGTGTGTGTGTGTGTGTGTGTGTGTGAGAGAGAGAGAGAGAGAGAGAGAGAGAGAGAGAGAGAGAGAGAGAGAGTAACAGATCAGGTTTATCTCCTAATATGTTAGAATAACAGAAAATAGCTCAGGAAAATAAAGAAGACAGAAGTCAAGCTATCCCATCTGTGACACAGAATAACCCGTGGCTTAGGATATTTCGTGTAATGATTTTAAACCGCAGTAAAACCCCAGTACTTAGGAGCACAGACGCTGGAGGGAGACGGCAAAATCTCAGTCTTGGCTCCACTAAACTCTCCGGCTCTGCGGCTTTGGGAAATTCCCATAACATTTCTAAGTCTCAGGCTCCTCGTCTTTAAAATGAAAGTAATAATAGTATTTCCTTCACTGGGTTCCTGCAAAGAGGAAATGAAATCATGCATGTAAAAGTACTTGCATGCCTGCCATGCAGCAGGTGCTCAAAAAATGCTAGTGTTCTATTCATCATATTTTCATTCAATAAACATTTATGGAGTGGTTTTTATGTGCCAAGCACTGTTTTTAGGTACCTAAGGATAAAGCCGTGCACAGACAGACAGGAATCCCTACCTCTCTGCTTAAAGGGGTCAGACGAGTAAAATGCAACTGATATTAAGGGGTGATGAGTGCCTTGGAAAAAATTAAGCAGGAGATGGAGCTAGGTAACAGCAGGGTGGGTGGGGATCGTTTTCCTGCTGCCCTCGAGTTGCGTGAGGATTGCAGTCTGGGACATAGGAGTGGTGTGGGACTTCTGGGCATCTTGTGATGACTGAAGAAAACTGGGATAAGAGGCGTAAAGAGATTAGCACAGACCTAATAATGTCAAGGCAGAGATTATTTGGGGGTGAGATGGGAGTAGGGATCTTTCCAGGAACACACAGAACTCTGGGGCTGCCTCTTTCTCCCTACCGCTATTAGTTAATGGAAGCTTGGGAAGAGGTGGTTTTACAGGCCGTGATTATTATCTTTGCTATAAAAGGTTTCCTAGCTTGAGATCAATGGATGAGATAAAGAGATTTTCTGTAACTCCTGATTTTTTATGTAAAATGGTGCATGTTTATGTAGGGAGAAAGTAAATTTTATTCCATTCTCAAAGGAATCCCTGACCAAAGTAGGATTGGGACTGCTTGTCTCTTTGATTGGTACCAGAGTGACCACACTGGACAGTGCCAACTCATACCCACTGTCCGTGCAGAGTATGAATGGGGTTCCCTTCCACCCTCCAAGCTGTGTAGATGATATTAGGGTCTCCCAAGCTGTACAGCCCCTGCCTTATTTCTTCGTTTGATGCACTTCTACATCTCGTAGATGGCCCTCAGCTCTCTCAGTTGAGAAGAAGGGTCTAGAACACCATTCCAGTGGGATATTGGGACTGCTGGTTGTAATGCTCACCACCGCCTAGGCTGATGTCCATGGGTATCACCCCTGACCACAGGGGAGAGGACAGGAGTGGTTCCACTTTGGGACTCAGAGGTAAGATTCCAGAGGATTCCTTCCAACATACTCTTTCCTCTTAAGTCCCCTTGCACGCTCCCTCATCCCCAAACTCAATCTGTGATGCACCAACTGGGGCTGTAGGCAGGATGAAGCAAAAAATAAAGCACCTGGATAATGGACAAGATAGAAGACTAGAGCTCACAGCCCCTAACACCGGCGACTTAGGTAGGGAAGTCCCAGGTCTCTTTCCACTGGACAGAGCTTGAAGAATGTGTCTGCATGTTGGAGACGCTAATCTGAAATGGTGGCTGGAAGCTCCTTCCCTTCTGGGCACTTGAAATGTCTGAAAGTTGCTTCCTTATCAGCAAAACAAACAGAGATAAATGGAAAGTAAATGTTAAACTGCATAAGGAGCCAATAACTTTAAATATAGATGAGTGACCTAATTCTAGAATGCTTACCCCCTGACTTTCTACTTTATTTCTTTTTGGTCTCCTTACAAGCTTTATATCCGCGAGAAAGACTTTGGTTAATGACTTTGGGCTCCTTTGGGTCTTCTGACCTTGGAGCAGCAGGGAAATAGAGTTGTGTTCAGGCTAGAGAGAGGAAAAAGAAGAAAAAAAGCAAGAGTGTCCCTTGAGAAACATACCCTCTTTGTCATTTTTGGAAGACTCATTGTTTATGTTTGGAGGTCTAAGGCCATCAGTGAGTCATATTACATTTGCCTTATGGCTTTGGTGTAATAAGTGGAAACCCACTAGAGATGGGCCTTCAAAGTGACTCATATTTATTATAAAATTACCAAACATAAAAGATTATTCAATATAGAATGATCTAATTTGATTAAACCAAGCTTCCTTATTAAGATATACCATCCTGTAGGCACATACACATTCCTTTGCCAGAGGGGAGGCCACAGTACCCCAACCTTTATGCGGGGGATTGCAATGGTACATGTGGGTGTGGATTGAAGCTCTGGATGCTTCCTCATTCTGAAGCCACCTAGACTAGCACTAATCTGGATCTGGGATGAGGTCCAGAGTTTCTAGTCAGAGAATGCACTGTCAAGCACCAGGACAGTGGAAGAAAGAGTCATGAAGCTATGGAAGCTCAGGGTTCTTACACTTGGTAAACCCTACTAGATATGACCTGTGCACACGCTGGCTCTACGGTTCCCATCTATCAGGCTGTAGACTGTACATTTATACAAATCAGGCAACTCTAATATGCTGATTCTGATATTATAAAGGGCCCTCACTGGGGCATTGACAGCTCTACTGGATTGATAAGATAAGGTAGTATAGGACTCAGAGTCAGAATTTAACATATACACCACACTTACTGTGCAGATGCCATGGGTCAAATTGAGTCTGCAGGCATAGTTTTTTGCTACTGTTGTGTTGTTTTTGCCCTCACAGTGGGTTTGTTTTTTCACTCACATTTTAAAACAATGAGATTTTGCACGACAATCTGATTCCTGTTTGTTTGTTTGTTTTTTCTATGAGAAGATCTATGTTCCTCTGGCGCTCATTTTCACACAACAGACAGGAGCAGACATTTGACTCCATTTGGTCCCTTTTTCTGCCTGGCACAGTTCTCTGTCCCCAAAGGCATGCCACTCTACCACCTTGCTTTGGAAGCTCACATTCTCCTACTCTCTCTGTTGCAGATGGTGACATTTGAGGCTCCATTTAAGGAAAGACCTTCCCAATGACTTTCTCTGCCCTTTCCAGACAGTAGGCACACCATGGGAAGACTCTGATGTACTCCTCAGATTGAGAGAGCAGAGCCCATGACTCCCTTAAGATGAGGGCACAAGTATAAGAGCATTCCATGAGTAAAGAGAAGGTATCTTAGTCTATTTGTGTTACGATAACCAAATGCCTTAGACTGGGTAATTTATTACTGATAAATAAATAAATAAACAAACAGAAATGTATTACTATTATAAACAGAAAGAAATAAATAAGCAGAAATTTATTACTCACAGTTCTGGAGGCTTTCAAGTCCAAGATCAAGGTGCTGGAACACTCACTGTCTGGTGAGAACCTGTTTCTCCTAGATGGCACCATCTAAGCATTCTCACATAGCAGAAGGATAAGGCAGCTATCTGGGGCTTCTTTTATAAGAGTACTAATCTCATTAACAAGGGCAGAGCCTTCATCACTTGATCACCTCCCAAAGGCACCACCTTCTAATACCATCACCTTGATCATTAGGTTTCAATATATGAATTTTGAGGGTACACAAACATTCAGATCACAGCAGGAGGGGAAACTTCATCTTTTCCATCTTAAAAAGTTGTTGATAATTTTCTCCTCTAACCTCTTCATTTACAGATGTGAAAACACAAGCCCAAAAAAAGTTCCATGGCTATTCCAAAGTTGCACAACTCGTCAGCAGTAGATCCAGGATGAAAGTCCAGGTCTTCTGATCCTTGGCTCAGCCAGAGGTAGGGAACCTGCATCCTTGGGGCCACATGTGGCCTTCTGGACCCTTAAGTGCGGCCTTCTGACTGAATCCAAATTTTACAGAATAAATCCTTTTAGTAAAGGGACTTGTTCTGTAAAGTTTGGATTCTGTTGAGGGGCCACACCTGGGGATCTAGAAGGCTACATGTGGCCTTGAAGCTGCAGGTTCCCCACCCCTGTGTCCTTTCCCCTTGCCAGTGTGTCATTCTAGGGTGAAGCCATCACTGGGTCTGTTTCTCCTCCTCTCCCCAACAGAGGCTCTTTCATTTGTTTTCACTTTCTTTCTCCCTGCTGGTCAGTGGTCATGAATTTCACAAGTGCTGCACGTGTGAATTGCCTTGGGTTATGTCTCCTGATTGGAGTCTACGACAGTCAATATTTTCTCAGGATGGTATCTCTCAGCAAGACTCAGGCCAATAAATGGCAAGCAGGTAATCAACAAGTACTTATTAATCCCCTGATTTTTGCTCAGCACCACAGCCTTTCTGAAGAAGTATTACATTTAATTCCTCTATAGCAAGTGGCAGACACATTGTCAAAGTCGCTTAAGCAAAGAGGGAATTTATTGGCCCCAGAATATAAGAATGAATATCAAGTCATGGGAAGCGCAGGGCCAGAGTTGGCCCTTGGGAAAACTGGAAGTAGAAACTCCAGCAATATCAATACTCTGTTTAGTTCTCACATCTGCTTTTCCCTGTGTGTTGGCCTCATTCTCCATGTTATAGAAAAATGTCCACCAATATTTCATGGTTGTACCCTTTCTGCTTTGGTTGCTGGAAAAAGAATGACTTCTTCATTGTGGGTTCTCCAAAGTCTATGGAAATTCTAGGATTGGTCTGACCTAACTCAGGTGCCTATCCCTGGACCAATCGCCCATGGTGTGGGTGGAAGTGGAGGAGGTACTCACCCAGTGTGGACCAATCAGCTGTAACCCGGGGTGGCTCACATTGTACTAAGAGGAAAGCTTCCATCATAACCTTGTAGAATGGGGTGAAGGTGCAGAAGGCAGTCCCAGAAAAGGAAAGGAAGGCAGGTTTAGGAAGGCTAAGCATTGCATCCGGAACATTTGCCTACAGGATCTCATAATTGACTGGGCAGTTAAGAATTACGTATAGAAGCAGCAGTGATAAAGGACTGATATGTCACTGATTGTTAGGAGTAAGTGTGTAAAAAGGGTTGTTATTATCAGAAATGACACCACCCAGGACTGGCCTTCTCAAATTGGGATTCTGTGGTACCAGAATCTTGAAATAAATGTGGTTCTTGTTCCTATAGCCTCAATTTTACCCAGAATTGGGGTGAGTCTGTTAGGTAGTTAGCAAGGGATTCTGGGTCTCCTAGAGACAAAAGTGGGTGCTTTGCCTTGGTGCAATTGCCCCACCTGGGAAGAAAGACAAGGATGGGCGCCAGGCCCCCTTCTTGGTTCTGCCCCACCTTGATCCTGCCCTGAGCTACTGTCATACCTGGGGGAAGAGGGAACACCTTATGAATCTGTCAATTAGAACTTAGTGTGCCAGCTGCAAAAGAATGCGGAGGACTGTCCAGCCTATGGACCAAGCAGCATAGGTGCTATAGAGTCCAGAAATTGACCCAGAACAACCTGCATGCATAGTAATGCAACCCTCACTGTCCAATCAAAGTGTTTCCATGGTGACGTCTGAGCTACTAGGGAGGTCCCAATCTGGGCACTATAAAACAAGATGCAAGGTCATAACCAACCCCCTTTTGCAACCTTCCTTTTGCTCTCCCTTTGCTGCAACAATGGGTCCAGTCATCATCTGTGGTGTATGTATCACACTCTATAAACCTATATCTTGCTCTTGCTCTACAATCCTATCTTTCTCTCCTCGATAAACCTCATTTTTGTGCTTCCCTGACTTTGGTACGTCTGGTCATTCTTCCACCATAAGCGTGCCAAGAACTGACGTTTCAGACTGAAACCGGACAAGTCCATTAAAACCAACATACAACACGGATTTATTATTGGTGATAACACAAAATTTGATGACTCTTAAAATAACAGTACAATTTAAAAGATAAAGAAATTTGAGCTTTTTGGCCTGGGACACCAGTCCTCTCCTCAATACACTCTACTGTGCTAATGAAACTGGGGAAGCAGTTTAAAAAGTCTGGAGGGCAAGTGGTGTCAGGTCCGGAGCCAAGAGGGAGACACATGAAGCCTCAGGTGTAGCAAAATGCCACTTATTTGAGCATCTAGATGCAGATGGGTGGAGGCCACAAAAAGCATCCACCAAGAGGGAGGGGAAAGCCTTGGGTTTTATAGAGGTTTTTTCTGGGGGAGTGAGCAACTGGGCCAGAACAGCCGCTGTAATAAATTCTTTTCAAACAGCCAGTTTCTGGGACCCCTGCGTTGGTCTCATCCTGCAGAGATAGGAGAGGGGGGCAGCTTTGTCCTTTTCAGAGGTGATAGGAATACTGTCTTCACTGTAGCTGTGGTCAGAGTTAGATTTACAACCTCCGGAGTCTCCAGACTCCTGTAGCTTTTGTTTCATGGGCTTTATGATCACTAAGTTTTCCACTAACTGCATTACATCCTATACATACTTTTTGGTTCCCACCCTAAGCTATCCTAACAAGTGGGAGTCTTGAACATTGCTCATCAAGAGGCTGTGTGGTCTTGGAGTACTTACTTAGATCCTCTGGGCTAAAAGAATTTGAAGTGGGTAGGCAGGGATGAGGTAGAGTGTGGAGAGGGATCCCCAAACTCCTTCTGACAATTTCTTTCTGTGTAGGTTTTGTTTTGTTTTGTTTGTTTACTTTGGGAGGCAGGGTTTAAGCAATAGAGCCACAAACTCCATGAGGTTTAATTAGTTTATAGTGCTTTTACATCAGTTCTGGGATTTATAGATTGTCCTTGGGATTAGCATATCACCTTCAGTACTTTCTAGGTAAATGCTGCTTAAGTAATGCAAATGAGTAGAGCTATTTTGCTAATTAGGAGGAATTGACCCAAGGGTACGAGGCCTCAAACAAACGGGAAGAGAGAATAAAGATAGAATGGAATCAACTGGAATAAGTTCAGTGGAGGTGGGAGGCCCTCAGGTCACTGTTGGGCAGTTGAACCTAAATAGAAGTAGACTTGGGAAAGGGACAGTGATCTTCTCCCTGGAATAGCTCAGCAATACCTAGTTTGCACCAGGATTTTCACACCTATTCCAATGGAAGCCACACTATTCTTGTCTAAGACACACCTCCCCACTTGTGTACCAAACAGCTCCATTCCCTCCTAATTCTGCATCAATTGATTTTCAATAATTATCACTTCTCTTGTGTATTTCGGCCTCTACATCCCTGCTGGTATCTTTCATCAGCATTAAAGATGGTAAGTCCCTTCCCAAATTAGACACCAGACAAAACGCCACTCACTTGATGTCAGAGCCCCCATAGTGAAATCCTATCTATCTATCTCCTGCCATTTACAGCCAAGCTTCTTGAAATGTCTGCACTCTGTTTTCACTTCCTTCCCTCCCATTCAGTGATCAACTCAGCAATTCTGTGTCTACTTCCGCCGTTCCATGGAAACTCCTTTCTCTGAGGTCACCAGAGACATACTTGTTTCTAGTTCCAATGGACATGTTTTCACCCCAATCTCACCGGGCCTCTGGGCACCATGTACCCCTTGAGCTGAACCCCTAGACATTCTCTCCCAGTTTCCCATTCTCCTGGTATGTTGTCCTCCTAACTCCTAACTCCTCTTGGCCCTCATTTCTTCCAGCCATCTCTGCTCTTTCTCCTGTGTCAGGGAGGAAAAACTTTCCCTCTGCTCTTAGAGTCAGTGGCTGGGGGCCTGTGAATCAAACTAATAAGAGACAGATTAACAAGAGAAAAGGTCTAATTTTTGTTTAATATTTACATGCAGCGAGTTGGCAGAGAAGAAGTAAAACTCAAAGAAGTGGTTACATTCAGGGGATTATAGACCATTTTAACAAAGGAAAGGAAGTTTGGGCTTCAGGGGATGATAAATCATGGGAAAACGACCAGGAAATATACAAGGGAACTGATGGAAGAGAAGGGTTGTTTAGTAAGGTCTGTTTATGCAAACTGCTCTTGGTGTGGACTCCCCGTCCCCAGTGATAAGTGTGCCCTTTGCTTCCTGGTACAAGGGGACACCTTTCTCAAAAAGAAATTTATGCCCTGCTTTGAGGCAGCTAGACTATGGTGGGGGAAGGTGGCAGAAAACTTGCATGCGTCTATTGATTCTCAGTTGCTTTCAGCTCAAATAATCCCTGTGTCAAAATGACATGTTTTAGGGCAGCAATATTCTGATCTCCTTCACCTGCATCATCAGTTTCTCTCTGTACTGAACCATTCCCATCAGCATATAAATAAACTGTTTCTCTCAGCTTAAAAGGAAACCTCTATTGACCCCTCTTCCCACTTTGGCTTCTCACCATTTCTCTCTTCCCTTTATAGAAAACTCACGGGAAGAGTTGTCTACAACATGCTCTCCAGCCCCTCTTCTCTCTTCTCTCTTGAACTCTCTCTAATCTTGTCTTTGCTCCTAATACTCCATGAAAACAGCACACATCAAGTTACAATTTGGATATATTAAAGATTTCTCAAACATAATTTATCCAAAACTGAACTCTCCTGCCCCAGACTTGTTCTATCCACAATATTCCCCAATGCAGGATTAATAATCTCATTCTTCACTTATTCAGGCCAACACCCTGAAGTCATGCTTCACTATATATTCTTTCTTTCCCACTTCACATAAATAAATACATACCTATTAAATAAACACATGTTTATTTCTATATCATCTAGACTCAACTTAGCACCAATAGTATTGATATGACATTTTGGGAAACATTTTTTTAAATGCCCATATTTCTTAGGATTCTGCCCTCGATAATGTTTTTCTATATATTCTCAATGGGCAAACTCATCAACAACAAACGGTTTAAATTTCCACCATGTTCTCACAATAATTCTATGATGCCAACTGAGTGTCCTGCAATTTCATTCAATTTTGACACTAACTATCCAGAGTTTGTGCAGACCCCACAAATTCAGAGCAAAG
The DNA here is from genome assembly GCA_008086735.1 of Cheirogaleus medius. Classification (NCBI taxonomy): domain Eukaryota; kingdom Metazoa; phylum Chordata; class Mammalia; order Primates; family Cheirogaleidae; genus Cheirogaleus; species Cheirogaleus medius. Next base: position 8,749,538 of record VBSM01003214.1, read on the forward strand.
TTCACAATATTGCCCCCATTTCAGGACAACCAGCCACAAATCTCAGGGGCCACCCACATGTCAGACTGACTGGCTACAAATTCAGGGTTACCCATGACCCACTCAGATTCAATATTTGCTAGAACAACTCACAGAACTCTCTGAAAGTGCCACACTTGGGATTACGGCTTTGTTTTAAAGAATAAAACTCAGTAACACCCAAACAGAAGATATATATGAGGCAAGGGTCTGGGGAGGCATAGAGCATCTATGCCCTCTCTTCATAGAATCTGGGCACATAACCTGCCAGTACATCAATGTGTTCACCAGCCAACATACTCCTTCAAAGCTTGGTATCCAGAGGTTTTACTGGGGCTTCATTATGTAGGCACAAGGATCATTGGCCATGTGATTGAATTTGATCTCCACCCTCACCTCTCTCGCTGGAGATTGGGCTGGTGGCCCAAAGTTCCAACCCTCCAACTATGTGGTTGACCTTTCCAACCCCCATCCTAAAGCTACCCAGGGGCCCACCATGAGTGACCCCATTACCATAACAAGGACACTGCAATCACTCAAAGAATTCCAAGGTTTTTGAAGCTTTGTGCCAGGAACCAGGACAAAGACCAGGTATATATATATATTTTTTTATATTGCACACACATATTTGGATGAATCATCAATTTATATCTCAGCTCATATCTCTCTTCTGAAATTAAGACTCTCAGATCCACCTGCCACCTGGGTGTCTTTTTCAGGTGGTACCACTGGTACCTTCCATCCATCAATATCCAGAAAATAAACCCCAATCCTCACCTCGCCACCCTATCCAACACATTCACTTTCTCCCATATTTCTTCTTAGAAAATGTCATCACATCACCATTCACCCAGCTGCTTAAATCTAAAAACTGGGTTTTTCTTTCTTGCTCACATACCGTTTCCTCCTCACATACTGTTTCCTCCTCTTTGAATGTCATTCCCCTTGCCACCCCTTCTCTTCCTATTCATTGCTTAGATCTTAGCTTAAAAGTCATGGTGTCCAGGAGGCCTTTGCTGGTCCCCCAGGACTGGTCAGGTGCTCCCGTACTTCATAATCATGGTGCTCATCACACAGTATGGATGACTTCCCATTTGTCTCTCTTGCCCATTAGCTTGGTGAGGGTAGTGATTGTGTTTCTCCTGTTCACTTTTATGTCCTTGTATCTGGACATAGTTGGCACTCAATAAATATATACTAAATGAATGGATAAAATGATCCAAAATCGGAATATTTCAAAGAAAGACTTTTCTCTTCAATAACTACTTTCTATTCCAGTAATTTATCAACTTTCCCTATTGAGGATGCTTTGGTGTAATCTTATTTTGAGAATTAAATAATTTATGTAGGTTTATAGTAACTGGATTATAATTATTTTCATTCATACATTCCTTTCTTGAATATGTATTGAATCCCTACTAATGTGACAAGCAGTGTCCTGGTCCCTATAGTCACAGACTGCTGGGAGAATCTTATGTGAAAACACAATTGCAGTAAAACATGGTAGGGCCTGTAAAGGAGGGATGAGCAACATACTGTGGGAAATACTGAGTGTGATTATGTTAGATTTTTGTTCCCAACTCTTTATTCCTTTCTATAAAGCATTACACTCCCATGCCCTCTGCCATATGCTTCCTAGTACCTATCACAATACACAAGCAGAATACTCATCCCTATCCCCAATCACTTGGGCTTGGCTATGTGACTTGCTTTGACCGATTAACATAGGTGGAAGTAAAATGACAGTGTGTCAGTTCTGAGCAGACATTTTGAGAGACATAGCAAGATTCTGTCATACATCTCAAACTTTTGCCCTTGCCCATAAGGAGTATGTCCCAGGTCACCATTGTTCTTTTAGTCTGAGTCCTGGAATACAGACAGCTGGGTCAGGCTTAAACACAAACCTCAGATTGGAGTCCAGCCAGCTGAGCCAAGCCAATTCACAGGCAACCTACATTCCCATGAATGTGAAATAGATATTTCTTTTGTAAGCTATTGAGTTTTGGGAGGAGGGGTGTTGTTATACAGCATTATCGCAACAGAAATCTGCTCATACACTGCTTATCCATCTGACTACGCTAGGGTATGCAGCATAAGGAAATGGCTACATGACTGTGGCTATTTCCCAGAATACAATGCCCCCAATTCTCTGCTGGTTGTAGACAATTAAAGAAAATGTCAATACAATGAACTCAGTGATTTATTCCAGGCACTGTGAAACTTAGATTTCAGACATGGCAAGAAATAAACATGGGACTCCTTAAAAGAATCTGGCCTATTCATAGCTTGAGAAGCTACCTTAGATTTATGGGTATTTCTCCAATAGCCTGAGTTTTCATAATGCAAGCTAGATGCAGTGCCATTGACCAATTAGGGCACACAATTTTAACTGTGCAAAACCTTAGAGTTCTGATATAACCACAGTATAGTTGTTACCCCTTGAATAAGAAAAGTTGGTCTTCCAAAGCAGAGAAGCACACTGCTACCTGTCAAGGTGGTTGGTTTCTGAGTGTGAGTTTTCTTGCCCATTTGTAGTTGGGAACTGTGCCACAATTTTTTTCATTTAGTGCTAACTATGGGCAGCCAAAGTGATAAAATTGTATAAAAGAAATTCTCTAACTCCTAAACTCTTTTTCTCCATTGCAATAATTTTGTTTGTTAGTTTTAAATGGAAGTGGTCAAGGATAATGATTAAGAAAACTCACTATGAATTAGATTTCTTTGAATTAGACTTTGAATCCAGGCCCCACCAAGAATAGTGTAAAAATGACTTAAGTGCTTGGCTTCAGTGTCTTCATTTGTAAAATGAAGATAATAATAGTGCTTATCTCCTAAGAGTTGTGAAGCGTCAATGAAACAATTGTGTGAGAGCTTAGCATAGTGCCTAGCGGATAATAAGCAGTCAGTAAATTATAGAAATTGTTGCAGGATGGATTTCGTTAGTGCAAATTTTCTTAGGAAAACAGCTGTTCATTACAGAAAGACAGGCTGTGTCATGGCATTTGCTTTGACCTTTGCTATTGGAAAAAAATAAAAACTCAGGACCCAAATCATGATTAATTTATATGCTATGTTTATGAACAGATAAGCTTTTTCCACTTTGGTTCTCTCAGAGGAATAAGGATCAAAGACACAGAAAATTTGGACTCACCGTAAAATGAACACTTCCTGAACCTTAATTTGGTTGAGATTAAATAATAGATGGCCTCCCTGGTAATGAACTGTAGGCAAATTTCCAGGGAAACGTGCGGTATACTTGGATTCTTCCATACATACCACGCTGGAGTGACAGCAACTGTGCTGTGAAGAGGCCATGGTGAAATGTACCTCCAGTGAATTTGCCAGGAAGATAAGAAGAACATTCCAGCAGCTTATGTGTTGCCCAAATGACAGGTCACCTCATTCTGAGATCCACTCATTTCCTGATTGCAGAGAATACCCGTGTAGACAGCCTTGGGTTTATGGAAAATGTGGTTGCCAAGGAAAGTTAATTCTCTTCGGAAACTGCAAGTTGATATTAGTTAATAATGGTTCTGATCTATGAGAAAGAATTTGTTATAAGACATATTTGGCTGTGTACCTTGAAAGATCCTGCAGAGAGAGTGTGTGTGTGTGTGCGCGTGTGTGTGTGCATGGGCACATGTGTAGGTGACTCTGATTTGAAATTAACAAGCAATTATAACTTCCAAATTATATGAATCAGCCATTTGAAATAAGTCTTAAATTTTTTCCTAGGAAAAATACAACATTTTCTCCACTTCCAGGCATTCTGCTTCCTAATCCTTTTACATTCTTCCAGATATTTCAGAAAGCATTGGACACGGAGGTGAAGCTAGGGGGATTTACAAATTTAATTTCCGTATACCAAGCTTGAAACTTGCCCCTATTCAAAATATATATACGCACTCTTGAGTTCCTGCTGAAAAGAAGCTATTAGTTTAATGTGTAATCCTAGAGCAAAGAGCAATATGACTCACATGAAGAATTAAGGATGGGTCACATAGTCAAAATCCACTTTATTTTATTTTTTAGACATCTTGCCTCTCTGAGAAATAAAAGAGTAGGCAATATATACCATTATCCAATGAATAAAAATAAATTAAAAATATGCCCACCCGTCCATAGTTTGAAAATTATATTGTAATGCTGATTTTTGTTCATTCATTTGGTCATTTAATCACTCATTCATCACATATTCAAAGATGAAAAATTCCATATGTAATTACTATATGACGAGCATAATGCCTGGTGTAACTAAATGCTCAGTAAATGTCTGATGAGTAAATGAATGATTAAATTAATTATAAGCTAAAAAAAAAAAAAAAAGATATGCCCAGCAAGCATACATTGTGGAAGGGAAGTGGTAGAGAGTAAAGAGAAAAAAAAAAGAAGAAGAAAGGGAAAGAAAGAGCATGGGGAGAAAGAATGAAAGTAAAAACTGAGCCAGGTAAAGACAATATAAATGCATAAACATATACCAGATCTTTTTAGAGGGCAGCATTAGTGTCTATTACTCTTCTAAGGCAATTGTTACTTTTTCTAACTCTAAGTCCTAATTGGGACATTTAGTTTGGGGCACATGCTCTGTGGTCTGATGATATTTGCCTATACTTCTTTGTATTATTTCTAGTAGTTAGCCATATAGAGGTTAGAATATTCATCTTTTAATTTATCACAGTCACCTTTAATTATTATCATACTTAACCATGATGAACAATGTTAGAACCTTACCACAGTATAATTCCATTTACCCCTCCCACATTTGGTGCTATTTATCATATACTTTCCTTCCAATATATTATAAACCTGAGACTATATTGTTATATATGCTTTAAATAGCCAATAGTCTTAGAAAAAATTTTTAAATCTTCTTTTATATTTATGCATATAGTTATCCTTTCAAGTGCTTTTCATTTCTACCTGCAGATGTAGACTTATATTTGGATCATTCCCCCTTCAGCCTGAAGAATATTTTTCAGTGCATATTTTTGTAGTGCAGGTCTGTTGATCATAAATTCTCTCATTTTTTGATTTTCTGAAAATATCTTAATTTTGCCTTCATTTGTGAAGGATATTTTCACTGAATTGAGGATTTTAGGTTAATAATTTTTTTTTCCAGCACAGGGAAGATGTTGTTCCATCATTTCCAATGAGAAGAAGTCAGTTATATTAATAACTCTTGTTTTTGTTCCTATGAACATGATTTTTTTCCCTCTGACTGCCATTAAGATTTTCTATTTATTCTGTATTTTTAGTAGTTTGAATACAATGTGCCTAGGTGTGGTTTTTCTTTGTATTTACTCTGCTTGGTGTTTGCAATGCTTTTAGAATGTATAGGTTGAAGTATTTCATTGATTTTGGAAAATTTGGAGCCATCGTTTCATCAAATATTTTTCTTTTCTGTTCTCTCTCTTCTCTATTTCTGAGGCTACAATTACATTTATGTTAGTTGAATTTATATTGTTCCACAGGTATTTGATATTCTACTTTTTTTTTTATTTATTCTTACATTTATGCTTCAGTTTGAATAATTTCTATTGATTCACTTCCAGTTCACTAATCCTTTGTTCTGCTCTGTCCAGTCTGAGGTTAAGCTCATACAATAGTTTCTTCTTTTTTTAAAGATATATTTTAATTATAGAATTGCTATCTGATTCTTTTGCACAATTTTCATTTTTTGCCAAACTTCTCCATCTCTAGGCCCATTATGTCCTTCCTGTCCTCTCAATTTTTTAATATGTTTATTAAAATTATAAATATACCTCTTTTTTCCTGAAAAATTCATCGTATGGGTCATCTGTGGGTCTGCATCTATTGACATGTTTTTATTTGTCTTGACTATGGGTCACATTTTCTTCTTTCTTTGCATGTCATAATCTTTTATTGTATTTTGGACATAGTATCTAAAAAACCCGTAGAGACTAAAGAAGGTTATAATTTCCTCCAGAAAGGGGTCACCTTTTGTCTGACAAGCAGCAGTTGTTAAGGGCTGAGGCTAATCTAATTAGCAGGTAAGCAGTCAGGGCTGGGTTACCAGTGGAGTTAGTTTCAGTTCACCTCTGGATCAAATGTCTTCGGGGAGAACAGGGCCCTCCTTCTGGCAGGATTTTGGAGTCTAAGCACCACGAGACTATGAGCTCTCTCTCTGCTTTCTAGACCTTATTCCAGGCTTTCTGATTATTCTACTTTTTGAATAAAATTCCCATGGGGCTGAATTGGTGGATGGGGAAGGCTAACTTTGAGTCTGGGGCTCCTACAGATTGGAATCCACCCCAGGAACAGCCTTTAAGAGCTTGGCTGATGTCTCCTTGTTTACACAAAGTCTCTCTGCCTGCAGAAGTTCTCTCCCCAGACTCAGCAACTCCCCTAGGGATTGAGATGGTCTCTTGTCTGCTCACCCAAGAAGGCCTTTCTCCCTCTCTGGATTCCATTTTACTTAGACTTTTTTTTTGCATCCATAGTCTTCAATGGCTTTAAAGAAAAATAAGACTTTTTTCTTAATTTACCTGATATTTTTGTTGCTATTAGAGTAAACATCTTACACAGACCTCTGTATTCTATAATCAGAACCCTCGAGTCTGATTCTGATGAGTTGATTCTTTTGGCAACCCATTTTATTTAAAAATAACATGATTGATGATTCATCAAGTTATAATGCTTGCACTTGCGTTAGTGCCCAAAGGCAACTAACTCAAGAAACTTTCAAGATTGTTATTCTCTGCCTTCTTGAAATGTTGAGATAGAGGTGATACAAAGACCTAATTTACAGAATGGAAATAAGAGTCATTAATGCTTATTAAGTGCTGGGATGTAGTATGTCCCTAAGAATTCTGCCTGGGCTTCTACATATGTCACTTTATTTTTTTAAAATGCAAAAATGTTTACTGGGCATTTACACTGGGGTGGAGAAAACCAGTAGAGCTGGAGATGACATGAAAGTCCTGGGGTCAAGGCCCCAGCCAGGGAACATGAGTAAGGGATGAGAGATACGTCTTTCTCGGGGAGCAGGGATGCTGAACTCTTGGGAGTGAAATTACTTGTTCCTGATTTAGTGTGTACCAGGAACCAGGAAATGAGGCATCTGGACTCCACGTGTAAGCTACACATTGTGACGCTCAGTTCTGGTTCTCTGTTCAAAAACAGGACCTTTAGGCACCAACACGGTGGGAATTACAAAATAGCACGATCTCACAAATGTGGAATGCTTAGTTGCCCTGAATTTCCCACTACTTTACGGATATTGCAGTTACTTTCTCTGTTCCATTTCCTGGGAAAGATTTTGTTTGTCATGGAAATAATGACACCACAAGGCAGTGCCCTAAGGTGAAGGGCTGGCTTCTATGCTTCTAATGCAGCTTGGGCACAACTGATGAAATTGTGGGTAAGCCACATTATACTCTGTGGGAAATGGTGCACTTTGAATGATGTTCCCTCTAAACTTACAGGGATGCTTGCTGAAAAGAAAATGAGCAGTTGCTTTCTATTCTTGTCACTTAGTCCTATTTCCTCTCTGTGCAGTTTCACTGGCCATATATTTTCTCTCTCTTCCCCTCCCTGCCTCCTTCCCTTCTTCTCTCTGACCCCCTCTCATCCCCTTCCCTTCCTTTTCTTTTGCTTTCTTATTTCTTCTTTCTTTCTCTCCCCCCCCAATCATAAATCCTGTTGGTTTCACTAATATTCCTCTATTCAACTTGGGATGATCAATGTTGTCTCGTTATCCTCTATGCTTTCATATTGTACACTTCCATTTTTCAGAGTCCTTTTAGCTGTGATGATGATGATGATGGTGAAGGAGTTGGCAGTAATACTTGCACAGTACATATTTTGTTGGTTGCTATTGTAAGTGCTTTACATGTATTAACTCATTAAAGCCTAAGAAAAAGCCTACTGAAATAGGTATCATTTTATCCTCATTTTACAGAAGAGGAAGCTAAGGCACTGAGAGGTTAAGTAGCTCGCTCAAAGCCACTCAACAGACAAGTGGCAGAATCATGATCTTATCCTGGGCAGTCTAGCTCCAGGGTACATGCTCTTAAGCACTGTCCTAAATCATCCCTCATTTCAATTACTTCATTTAATTCTTATCCAGAGCCCATGAGATCTTTAGGGAAGATGCTACTCTTTTTATTTTACAGTTGAAGAAACTGAGGCTAGAACTGGCCAGAACACTCCAAAATGACAGACTTGCATATGAGTGTCATAAAGTCACACCTTAGCCTGTTCTTATATGCCTGTCCTCCCCAAATGCTCAGGTGTCTTGTTGCTGTAACTTCCAAAATTCTTCCATTGACAGAATTTTGGAAGAGAATGAGGGTAGGGTGGAGGGGGAAGGGACTCCGGGCAACCTAAATTTTGGGGCTGGATAAAGCAGGAGAGAATAAGAAATTCCATAAAAGGGATCTTGGGGACCAGGGAGCTTGAGCCCAGCTGGTTCCAGGTGCTACCTCCTTCTCAGTTGCTAGAGCATAATATATTAGCAAATGAGAGCATCTCAGACTCGCCCTTCAAAGTTACACAGTCCCTCACTTCTATCACTGGTGAATGGTTCAGAAGTAGCAGCAATGACATTGGGTGATGGGAAATTTCAAAGTGTTGAGAGAGGAGGAAGAACTTGAGTTCCCTAACTTATAGCTCACTGCAACTTCAAACTCTTGGGCTCAAGCGATCCTCCTGCCTCAGCCTCCTAAGTCACTGGGTCTATAGGCGTGCACCACCATGCCCGGCTATAAAATAATAATTTAACAAGATCATCAGAACTCAGACCATTCCATTCTGTCATCCTCAGCATCTTAGTTTTTCATCCTCATCCGGGAGACCTCATGAATGCAGGGCGGCTGCCTCAGCGGCAAGCCGTCACATTTTCTTCTGATCACACACAAACACAGTAAACAAAGGCATCTGAGGTGTCTAGAAATTGTCTCATCTGTGTCCCCTTTTTATCAGGGAGGAAAGCATTTCTCAGCCTCCTTTCCTTTCCTTTTCATAGTCTGGTCCCCATCATATAGCCATGTACAACCACAGTGAAAGGCTGGAAAAGTGAGTATCTGGCAAAAAGACGCCAAGCTTGTCATGATTGAATTAGCAATGACTGCAAAAGCAGTCATGATTCATCTTTCAGGGTTGTGGACTTAGCAACAGAAAAAAAAAATCAGGGTTCTGTCAATGCTATATTGTGTGCATGGTAATTTACTTTAAAATACTTCAGTCTAAGTGGTATGATGTGTATGTGTGCGAGTTAACACTCATCAACACTCTAGGAATGAGTGGCTAATTAGTATATGAAGAGTCCTTGTCTGAATCAATACTTTTGGGTTAGTTAATTAGCATATGGAATGTTAGGCATAATTTTTTATTGGTGAAATTGTTGTGCTTAAGATCAGTTAGGAGTGGGGTAGCAGGGTCCACCGCTTGTGCATGAATAAGGTAGAAGACACGAGCACATTCGGTCATCAATACCAGAGGTGGAAGTTCTGCAGAGCATTGGCCCTGTGTCTTTCCACTTCCTGGAGTATCTATCCTGCTAGGTGGCCCAGGGATCAGCCCACTTGATCTTCCTCTGATCACACTTGAAGTGAATCTGTTTCTTGGGGAGCTGCTTCTGCAAGGGGTTTGTCAGGGATCATGAAGTCAAGAGAGAGGAGGATACAAGTGGTTGTTGACCAGCTTCCTAAAACACATCTGCATGGACAGTGGAATTTGGCCTGAGGCTTCCTTTTATTTTAAGACACCACCTTGGAGCAAGTTTGCTGAATGGGGATACATCACCTCTTCCTGCCTCCAACCACCAGAGGCTGCTGGCATATACTAAAAAAAATCTGAGATTTGCTAACCAGCCAAATTAGTTTCAGTTTGGTCACTCCAGTTAGCCAGAGAGGAAAGGGGGGTGGTTTTTGGGGACACCACGAACCCAGTAATATCACACGACAAGATGTTAAACTGACATCACTTCAATGGGAGCACCACAATGCAATGGATGTGAAATTCCAAAATGAGGTGATAAACTGAAATATAATTAAAGGAAAAAACCTATTTCAGAACACGAATGGTCAAGAATTGATTTTGAAAAAGAATTTATGACACACTGTATTTGGATTAATATGCTGCTATTCAGTGAGTCCCATCTTCCAAGGGTAGAATTGGGGCTGGTCTCTCCCTTACCTGGAGTGTAAAGAGCTTTATCAGAAGACCACGTGGCATGCTGATATATGTCCCTTAGGGACAGAGGTGGCCATGGTAGACTCTGTACAAATCTGAAGGATTTCCACTGTGGATGGGTGGCAGAGGAGACGGAGTTGCTGCCATGTTGGGGAGGGACTTTCTCCCCTCTGTTGGCCAAATTCCAGAGCCACTACTAGCAAGCCCAAGAAGGTAGAGAAAGAAACGAAAAGCCAACCTCAGGCTCCGCCCAGGAGGCGAAAGGCTGGCCTGTGGCTGGCCCTATCTGAAAGAAAGGAGAAAGGGGACACTTCAAGTTTCATTACAGACCAATGCTGATATTACAAGGGACTAGGTAGCATAACGACCAAAATGGGACTGTGTTTGCGATCTCAGGTGTAATAGGGCTTTCTGTTGCCCGAGAGTCATGGGCCTGCTGGACATTCCATGTGGGTCACTGCGCATGTTGAAAGGATAGAGGGAGACTCCCAAGATGACATGAAGGGCGACCCTCCCCTCTCCCATCCCGAGTTTGCACCTCGGCTGCTCTCTGCTGCGCTTCATCTTGGCTTCTGCGTCAGTTCTCCATTGCTGCATACATAGCAAACTCCCACAAACTTGGTGACTTAGAAAAAGCACACGTTCATTATTATCTCACGATGTCTGCGGGCCAGGAGTCAAGGCGTGGCTTAGCTGGGCGCCTCTGGTTCTAAGTTCTTTCCCAAGGCTTTCGTCATGGTGTTGGCCAGGACTGCGATCTCATCTCAAGGCTCCACCGGGGAAGGAATGGCTTTCGGGCTCACGTGGTGGTTGGCAGAATTCAGTTCCTTGTAGCCTGTTGGACCAAGGGACTCGGCTTCTTGCTGGCCAACAGGCAGAAGCCGCCCTAGGTTTCTCGCTGTTTGTGGGCCAAAGGCTGCTGGCACTTCATTGCTGTGTACGTCTCCCAAATAGGGCCACACGCTTCATCAAAGCCTGCAAGAGTCTTTTTCATAAGACAGGTGTTACAATCTTATGCAATGTAATCACAGAAGTGACTCATATTGGAGGCATATTGCCATATCCCATGGGTTTGAAGCAGCTCCCAGATCTCGCCCACATTCAGGGGGAAGGGATTACACAGGGCACGGATACCAGGGGCTGGGAGGATTGGTGGCTATTGTACAGCAGGTCTTCCACCGCTTCTCATCTCCAATCTGCCTGTACCTCTGGCTTGCAGGACGGGGATGGGATGAATTGCTAAAACAGCTTCAGAGTGAAATGTCAATGACACAAATCTACTGTTCTAGGGTTGAGATAAAGCAACTCGCATAGTACAACTCCAGTGGATTATTATCATAGAAAGTACCCCTTTTTCCCAGCCTACCCTAGATCTTCTGCTGTGTCAGTTTGGAGTGTGCCAAGACCCAGGAGAGGCTGAGTATGGGCTCCAGTCAAGGCCAGGGCTGAGGAGAGGAGAAAAGCACGTGCTAAATGCCAGGCCAAGGCTAAGCACTTTCTCTGCATTATCCGAGTAGTCCTCACAACAGCCCCATGAGAAGGTGTTGTTATCAGCTCCACTTTATAAAAGAGAAAAGTGGAGGCTTGCAACGTCTAAGTAACTTGACCTGGTAAATTATGGAGCCAGGACTTGAAATGAGGTTTGTCTGCCTCCAAGCCTAGGTCTTATCTCCACCTTGAAGAAAGACCCAGGCAGTGGAGGCAACATGCAAACGGCATTTTATTTGGAATCAGGAGATCTGGGCTCAAGTGTCACTCAATCACTTTGGGATCCTTACTTGACTTCCTTGGGCCTCACTTTTTCATCTGTAAAAAGGAAATCAAATAATTTTGTTACCAAAATGCAAAAAAAGAAGAAAAAAAAAGAATTTTGACCTTAATCTCCCACCATGCATAGAAAATTAACTTAAAATGGATCACAGGCTTAAATGTAAGAAATAGAATTATAAAACTTAAGTGAGGCAAAGATTTCTTAGATACGCTATCAAAAGCACAATCTATAAAAGAAAACATTAATAAATTGGATTTCATAAAAACTAAGAATTTTTGTTTTTCAAAAGACACTATTAAGAAAACAAAAAGACAAAGCTACAGTTTGGGGGAATATATAATATTTGCAAATTATATATCTGATAAAGGACTGGCATCTAAATTATATGATGACCTTTTATAGCTTAGTAATATGGCAAACAACCCACTAACAATGGGAAAAGATTTGAATGGATCCCTTGCCAAAAAAAATACATCATTAGTCATTAGGGAAATGCAAATTAAAATCACAATGAGATATCACCACATACCCACTATGTCATATATTAGTTTTCTCTTTGAATCCTTACCAAGCCCCTCTTTAAGAGGGGCTTTTATTATTCCCATTTTACAGATGAGAATACTTACTGGCCTTAAGTGGCTACTTAAGGTCACAGAACTAAGAGGCAGGACAGCAGGCTTCCAATGCAGGCAGTCTGATTCCAGTGCCCATGTGCTTGTTATGACTTTATTAAGCCATTGGAATGTCAGCCCCACGAAGGCAAGGACTTGTCTGTCTCTGCATTGCTGGAGCTTTGGCACTCAACATGTAGAACACACTTGACATTTGCTAAATGCCAGCACACAGTGGGGCTCAGCCAGCGCTTCTTCCGACTGTCACAGGGCTTTTGCATAAAGGCCTTTACATAAAGTCAAACCCACTTACAGTTTACAATGACCTTTTATGATGCCTTTTATATGATCTCAGAAAACTCTGCAACTAGTCTTGGAGGGGCCTCTCCACATTCCTCTTTTCCTTCACTTCCCTCCTTTTTCTGTTCACTTTCTTCTTTTCTTTTACTCCAATGGATTGCTCTGGCTTGACCTCACTTTGGAGAGGACACGTGGGGATGCTGACCTCCAGGACCAGCCGCCTGGCTTTCCAAGACAGGAACTGTGGGTGCAGAACCCTCAGCCTGTCTGCCCTGCCCTGGGGCCCTCGTTCTACCTGTGGCCAGCCTTCGTGGGCCTTCACTTCCCTGAACCACAGGGGAGGCTGGCTGGCCCATTCCCTCCTGACCCAAGATCTGTCTGCTCGAAGTCCATCCCACAAGGAGTGCAAAATGCTCCTTTCTAAGAGAGGGCCTAGAAGGGTCTCAGAATAGTGCCCAGGAGGAGAAAGGCAGCAGGGATCCAGGACAAGGGGCCAGGCACCACATAGCCGGCTGGGGCCTGTGCCTTCCTCAGGCCGAGGATAGAAGAGACCGGACAACAAAGTTTGCCTCCTCTCCTGCTTGGAAGGGAGGATAGGGGTTAAGCCGGGTTTGCTTTCAACTCCTGAATCAACACCCAGCCTGCCTTGTCTGCCAGGCCATATGGCTTGCAGAGGCAGACTCGGGCTGGGTTTTGGCAGATGGAGGGAGCTATGCTGAAAATGACAGAGTCTAGCAGCTGGGGAGGCAAGGGAGCTGGCAGGCGAGAACCTGGGGAGAGGCTGATTGGGAGCAGGGGAAAACGTAAGAGGCAGGAGGTGAAGCAGAAGGAAATATCTTTTTCTAGTAGAGAAAGGGAAAAAAAAGCATTATTTGTCTTGGAGAGGAGAGCATCCAGGAGCCCTGCATAGGGATGTGTGTGTGTGTGGTGCTACAAAGTATTTCCCCAGCTCTTTTATTTTGCCACATCTGGGTGCTACCTATACCATATGTAGTTGATATTTTTTCTTTATACTGACATTTATTTTCAAAGGAAGGTTTTATCACTACCACATGTGGAAAGTTTATCATAATTGGGTGGTAATCATAAGCATAAGTGAAAACAATGTGGTGATATTAAATTCTAACTAGATACTATTGTCTACTGGAGACTCTTTAAAAAATAAGAATTAGAGTGTTAAAGATTTAATAGCATCAAACCGAGACGTTTTCTTTGATATTATCGGAAAGTTTGAAAAAGGAATGATCTTTCTCACTGTGTGAGTCAGTGTTACTTAATGCAATACTATATCAATGAAGCAAGTTTCACTAGAAGATTTTGGAAAACCCTAGGGGGATGGGTGGGAAGGCTTAACATGGCTCTAGGAATTAGGAGATAGGGCTTCTAGTTCTCCGCCACTGTCATGCCTTGTCTTAGACATGTTTCCTTATGATGAATCAATTTTCTCATCTGCTGGAAGGAATGGCGTTAAAGTCCCAAGAAATAGCAAATTGGTTTTATCTTCTGGAGTTATATATTTAAAACAATTCGGAAGCCGTATCCAAGTTTAGTGGGAAAGAATGCCATGATAGATTAGTGATGTCTGCCACAGGTGCAGAGTGGGAGCAGGGAGAGGCGTATTGGCCATCTGCCATTCTTAGATTAGAAAATCTCTAGGGTATCCCCCAGTTCTGACAGCCTGTGATTGTATAATTTTCATAATTATCCAAGAGCATGTTTGACTTGCTTATTTGCTCATGACTGATGGCAAAGTATGAAACAAGACAATTTTTGTAAGTGATAGGCCAAAAATTCAGTTGTATACTCATTGAGCACCTATATTGTGCCAGGCCTTGAGTTGAGAATGCAAAGATGAATAATAAGATGTAGTCTCTATTCTGGGGGAGCTCGCAGTCCTGGGCAGCATGTTTGTGTGTGTAGGAATGGTGGGGTGGGGTTGGTGACAGACACATAAACAGATGTCACACAGGTTTCAAATGATGTAGTAAGTACTATGTTAGAGGTACATACAAGATGCTGGGGGGCGCTCAGGGCACACTGAATCAAGGTTTTCTAGAATCACATCCTGACCTACAGGGAGACGAAGTCAGTACTCTGGAAGGTCTCAGGGATTCAGGGGAACTGACTACTATAGATTGAATTGTGTCCCTTAAAAAGATATGTTGAAGTCCTAACTCCCAATACCTGTTGATATGACCTTATTTGGAAATAGGGTCTTTGCAGATTATTAAAGGTTGAATTGTGTCCTATGGTGTCTCCCACAAAAAAATATGGAGTCTTAAACTCCAGTACCTCAGAATGTGACTATATTTTAAGATAAGGTAATTAAATTAAGATGAGATCATTAGGGGAGGTCCTAATCCAATATGACTGATGATATCCTTATAAAAATGGGAAATTGGAACACAGAGACAGATACACACACAGTCCTTGGAAGAAACACTGTAGAGAGCTTGATTTGGGGCTTCTAATCTCCAGAACTATAAGACAATAATTTTTTGTTGTTTAAGTCACCCAGTTTGTGGTATTTTGTCACGGCAGTCCTAGCAAGCTAATCACAGATGTGATTAAGTCAAGATGACGTCATACTGAATTCGGGTGGGCCCTAATCCAATGACTTGGTCTTTATAAAGAAGGGGGAATAATGCAATGTAATGATCAATGCAGAAGTTAGAATGATACTTCTACAAGCCAAGGAATGCCAAGGATACATTCCAATGCATTCTAATCCAGTGAAACCACCAAAAGCTAGGAGAGAGGCATGGACCAGACTCCCTCGAGCCCTCCAGAAGGAGCCAACACTGCCAACACCTTGACTTCAGACTTGTAGCCTCTAAAACTAGGAGAGAATAAAATTTGTTTTAAGGCACCCACTTTATGGTTATTTGTCACATCAACCTTAGGAAATGACACACTGACTTTTTCCCTGCCCTTGCCTTCTGTCCCATCCCACCCTGGATAGCCTTTTGTTCCTCCTCTTTTGGGAAATCTACTCATGAAACAGATTACCCGGACTCGAAAAACAAACACCATGCTTATCAGATGAAAAGGAGAGGAGATTGTAACTTTGAAATATGGACCTGTGGTTTCCCTCTGGTGTTTTCTGTAACCACTACCTACCTCCCCCTGCCCACACACATACACTTGGACAGCTGGGTGCTAGCGGTTATAGCTTCAGAAGAATGCACAAGTCAGGTCTTGGTTTTGAGTCTAGAGTTAAGTACAAGAGGCCTCATGGTGGGAGAAGAGGACAAAGCAGTGACCTGTGTGGGTAAATAACCAGCGGCTGATGAGAACGGGGCCCTCTCTGTGGGTGTCACCTGGGTGCCGGGCTATAGCACCAGGATCAGCCCTCCTCAGCCCCACTCTGGCCGATATAGAACCACTGAAGCTCACACACAGTCCAGGAAGACTGGCAAGGAAAGACGGAGGTGGGACTCATACTGCTTATACCGCTAGCAGAATGGGACGTGTATGGGAGGACAGAGTGAGAAGAGGGACCCAGAATACAAGTGAAGTTCCATTTAGAATACCAAAAGTGGCATTTCTTTTTCTACTCCAAAGTTGAGAGTGGAGATATTAATGTGCCAAAAGGATATGGCTCTTTTCTTTCCCCAGAGGGGAAATAAGCTCAAATGTAATTTGCATAGTTGAGCTTTTATTTTTTTTGTAAATTTATTGAAGTATAACATATATGCAAATCAAAATTATCCAGCTCAATTAATATCCACAGAGTAAATTCACCTGTGTACCCAGCACCCACAACAGCAAAGCATTACCTGTGCTGCAGAAGTCTGCACATGCTCCCTCCTAATCACTAAGCATCCCTAAAGGGTAACCACTCTCCTGACTTCCAACATATTAGTTTTTATTGTTTTAAAACCTTATATAAATAGAGTCAATCAAAATATACTCTCTCATGTCTGACTTCTTTTGCTCAACATGTTTGTGAGATTCATTCATGGTTTTATGCGCAACTCTAGTTCATTTCATTCTATGGCTATAAGGTGTTTCATCACATGAGTGTACTGGGATTTATGTATTCATTCTATTCTAAGAAGCATTTGGGCTATTTTCCATTTTTGGCTACTGCGTATATGCTGCCATGAACACTCTTCTACATGTCTTTGGTGCACATAGATGTGCATTTCCTTTGGTGATAATCTTAGGAGTGGAATTACTGGGTCATAGAATATGCATATGGGTCAGCTTTAGCAAACACTGACAAGCAGTTTCCCAAACTGGTTGTGCTAATTACACTCCCCCCAGCAGTGCACGAGAGTGCCGGTTTTTCCATATCCTTCCCAACACTTGGTATTGGTTGCCTTTTTCATTGTAGCCATTCTAGTTTGTGTTAGGATTTTAGTCAGCTTGTGTCTAGAGTGGACACGAGTAGCAAGGAGCTAATTCCAAGATCCTGCAAAGCTTCTCCCTAGTCATTTCCTGTTTCAAATGGCCCAATCCTCTCCTCCTCTCCCTCTTCTAGAGAATTTGAGAAAATAGGAACAACTATGTTGAACGTCTTATGTTGTTCAACCATCATAGAATACTAGAACTGAAGAGGAGTCCTTCAAGATCATCCATCCCACCTTCCCATTATCTGGATGGGGAAGCTAACCAGGCAGGGGAAAGTGAGTTTCAAGAATCTTCCAGCTAGTACCTGAGGCAGGCCTAGGGTTCCAACCCCCTGATCATGAGTCCACTGCCTTTTCTGCCTCCCTGTGCTGTTTCTTCATTATAACTTTGAAATTTCACTGCAAAAAAGATATTCTTTGTTGCGTGCAATAAACACATGTCTGGACACTAACCCACCCATGCAGCCCATCCCTTTGGATGGTGAAACTGCAGGTTTCTAGACAGAGTATGAACTGCACTTCCCAGCCTTGGAGTCTGCATGGAGCTTGAGGTGAGCCTGCATTTCAAAGCTTCCAGAAGCCTCCCTAATCTTCATTTCTCATTAGCCTTGGCATCTGCCCTCAAACTCTGCATCCTAGTTCCCAGACAGAGCCACGACAGACAGTACACTGGGGTGCAGTGTGGTGATTTACACTTTCTCTTTCTCTTTCCTCCCGTCCATGTATCTTCTTATGTCAATAAACTGGTCTAGTCGCTTTTTCGCATGTGAGGGTAATACCAACATTTATTGAGTGCTTACTATATGCCAGGCATTGTATCATCTAAAGCTCACAATTACCCTGTGAAGCTGGTACTATTTCATGCCTATTTCCCAGTTGGAACATGGGAATCTTTGAGAAATCATCTTGTCCCAAGACCCACTGTGAAGTGGCTGAGCCAGGACTTGGGCCCAAGAATTCAAGTTCACACTCTCAACCATGGCTCTACAGCCTCCGGTACTGGGAACCATTACCCTGCGATCGAGTAGGGAGAACATGCTGGCTCAGGGCATGCCTTTCTTTAAGAAAACCATATAAAGGAAAATCTGAAGCTATAAAGCAGATGTGCTTCCTTGCAGGAGGAACGCAGTGTTGTTCAAACCCAGTGCTCCACCGGGAACGCCAAAGTGTTTGTTTTCACAAAATTTACTACTTGACTTGAGGGCTTGGCACAGTCAGATAAACTCACTCAGAGTGTCAGGGAACTTCTATGCTCCCGTGATCATTGGGAAACTGAGACAAAGCGTCTCTTCAGTGTCTCGAAGGGGGCCAGGGAGGCATTCTGTAATCACAGATTTTGGAACTACTCCATAGACAGGAATAGCTACAGGTGTACAGAGTGATGGGGGAAGGGAATCAAATTACACAGAACAAATTCAAGAAGGCTCCTGTACAAAACTGGAGGTGTACCTGCCATTCTTTTCCTGAGAGTAGAGAGGAGCCTATGGTGTAGTTCAGATGGGAGATTCAACAGGAAGAAGTCAAATGTACCTCTGGCTCTGACAGTGGACTTGAGAAATAGTCAGAGCAACTTACATTAGGGAGAAGGATGTTTAGAAAGCAGGGTCAAGAGCCTATAAAAATGTATGTGGAATCTTGGCTGAGAGTAGAGGTCAGTGTTAGAAATTTTGATTTTAAACATATGAAGCCTGCTTCCCATAGTATCCTTCATGTCACTGTCCCCACTTTGCTGCCTAAAACCTTCCAGTGTTTTCCCACTGTACTTAGAATAAAACTCATGCCGAGGCCTCCAAGTCACCATCTTTCCCAACCTCTTCTTGTTCCACGCTCTTCTTTATTTCTCCAGCCACACTGGCCTTGTTTCTGTTTCTTGAACATGCTGGGCTCTTTCCTGACTCAGGTTCTTTGCATTCACTGGTTCCTCTCCCTGGACGGCTCTTTACTGGCTCTTTGCATAACTGCCTCCTTCTAATGGTCCAGTCTCAGCTCCCAGGGCACCACCATAGACAGCCTCCCATTTCTCAGGGGAACTTGCTTCCTTCATGGCACTTACCATAATCTTTAATTACCTGGTTTGTGTATCTCTTTACTTGTTTATTGCCTGTTAATGGGAAAAAATCCAAACTCTGTAAAACAACTTAAAGAGGTTTATTTTGAGCCAAATATGTGTAACCGTGGCCTGGGCAGCCACACCCAAGCAGTCTTGAGCAAATGGTTCTGCCACAGCTGGGTTACAGTTTGGTTTTATACATTTTAGGGAGGCAGGAATTGCAGGGGAATTAAAATACATCTGCACATGGAAGGCGTACATTGGTTTGGCCCAAAAAGGTGGGACATCAAAGCGAGGTCTTACAGGTTATAAGTGGGTTCAAAGATTCTTTGATTTGTAATTGATTAAAGAAATAAAGATTTAAGGCTTGGGAGGCTTTACGTTAACGTGAGGAAATCTGTTAATCAGAGACAAGGCATAATACACTGACGCAAGTGATCTGCTAAGCAAACTGATGGCCTGCAGGAGATTTAACCTTTGCTCTGCTCAACCTTCGGGCCTGTTAATCATTTTGTATCTTGCTGTCTGAGGCACGTCCAACCTTCCTTCCCTTCATGGCCGGGGACTCAGTTTTAAGGCTTTTCTGGGATCCCCTTGGCCGTTCAGTTGGTGGGGGACTTAGGATTTTATTTGAGTTCATATACCTGTGTTCATACAATAGATTCCAAGGAAAAAACTTGTTTTGTTTTGTTTTTTTAAACTCAATGTCATTGGCACTTAGAACAGTGCTAAGGATTTCTGAACATTTGACATAAATTTGTTGAATGAATGAATGAATGAATGATAGAACCAGATATCTCACTGACCATGCAAAGAATATTCAGACTCCTAGTTCTCATTAATAAATACCAATTTTAAAACAAAATAGAATCAGTTCTTCTTTAAAAACAAGTCTAAGCCTTCTCTAATAATCAAAAGTTCCATGTGTTCCCGATCTAAAACTATCAAATACAAAGATCTGAAATGCAGACAATAGGATTGATTTTCTAATGACAGTGTGAGGAGCTTCATGAACCTACTCCCCAGTGAAACTGTAGAAAATTATTTAAAGCAACCATTTAAAGCCTCTGGAAATGGTCCTAAGGGCATATAACAAATGAAGAAACATCTATTCAAGAAAATCTATGAAAATTCAGTAAGATAAGTGAGACTCTTTGGTATTTGAACGAAGACCATTTCCTCTATCCCCCACTCCCAGCTCAGTGAGGTGGAAATTCCACTCCAGACTGGTGCAGTCAAAACTATACCCTGAGCTTTCAGTCCTGGGCTTTCTTCCCAGGGGAGCAGGACCCCTGCATTTCTCATCCTGCCCCCAGCTACCTTCACTAAGGAAAGGGGTGGGGGTGGGGGACTCCCTCCTATCTCCTAAAGTGAGTGTGTTACTCAGAAAGAAGCATGGTATTGTTTCTGTTTCCAGCTCCAGAGCTCTGGTTCAGAGATTCTGCCTGGGGGAGAAACATGCCATACAGTAGATAGCTCCTTATCTCTTCTTAAAGCAAGCAACTTTGTTTGCAACAAAGTATTAAGAATTGAGGTCTAATGCTGCTGTCAAAATCAGTGGAGGTAGGGGTCAAAGGTGACTGGGAAGAGATTCCTAGATTCAAAGAAGATACAGGCTAAACTGTAGGCTAGCTACGCTGTGGGAGACAGCCAAGAAAAGAGACAGCTGGGAGAGGCCCTGCTGGGGTCAGAACAAATATCAACCACTGACCTCAAGAACTGCTCCTACAAAGGAGCCCATTTTGATTGAATTGGTCTGTAGAGCAGTTTATACCCAAGGGCATTGTTGTAAAGCAATCAGTCAGCAGTTAGTAGAGCCTAATACTGGGTGTGTGTGTGTGTGGGAGATGACAAACCACTGTCATCCCAAGGTGGCTGTGGACACACCCAAAGCTGGGCATCCCTAAGGAGCAGAGTCAGTGGCTTAGCACTGCAGAGGTGGGGGGGAAATGAACGTCAGTAAAATAATCCAGCCAGTCACTAAACAAATAAATAAGCAAATAGATAAATAACAATAGCAGCTCTGGAAAGTGGAGGAGTACCCACAATCACTATAAAATATCATATAAAATGTCCAGTTTCCAACAACAAAAAACTTATGAAATATGCAAAGAAACAAGGAAGTATGATCTATATATCCCCCAAAAAAGCAGGTAACAGAAACTATCTGAAGTAAGAACTAGATGTTAGATTTAATAGAAAAAGACTTCAAAGGATTGTAGATATATTCAAAGAACTAACGAAAACCATGACTTGAAAAGTAAAAAAAGGCATGATGACAATGTTACATCAAATAGAGATTATCAATAAATAGGTAAAAAGTATAAGGAATCAAATGGAAATTCTGGAGTTGAAAAGTATAATACCCAAAATGAAAAACTTACTAGAGGGATTCAATGGTAGACTTGAAATAGGCAGAAGAAAGAATTAGCAAATTTTAAGATAGATGAATAAGATTATACAATCAAAAGGACAGAGAAAAAAGAATAAAGAAAAATGAACAGAGCTTCAGAGAAATGTGGGACACCATTAAGTATAGCAACATACATTTAATGAGAGATTAGAAGAAAAAGAAGCAGAAAAATTATTTGAAGAAATAATGGCTAAAATCTTTCCCAATTTATTGAAAAACACTAAACTACATATCCAAAAAGCTTAATGAACTCCAATATAAAAACAAAGAGATCCAAAAACAGATAAATCATAGTAAAAATGCTGAAAGCCAAAGACAAGGAAATAATCTTGAAAGTAGCAAGAGAAAAGCAACTCCTTTACAAGAAAATCACAATAAGATTAACAGTGATTTTCTTAGCAGAAAGCATGGAGGCCAGATGTCAATGGAATAACACATTCAAAGTGCTCCAAGAGAAAACTCAACCAAGGATCCCATATTAAGCAAAGCCATCTTTCAAAAATGAAGGCAAAATAAACACACTCTTAGATAAACAAATATAGAGATAAATTTGTTGGTGGCTGTGGAGAGAAAAATTGAATTGAAAGCTGAGTGGCAAAGGATCCTCTTAAATCAGTCTTCTAGAAATATAATATATTTGTAATATATTTGCCAATAACAAGACAAAGGAGATGAGTGGTAGCAGAGCTGTATTGAGCAAAGGGAATGACTACAGATGGTAAAGTAATAATTATAACAATGCATTATTGTGTTTATACATTAATATGCAATATATATAAAATAATATCACAAAAAGTGATGGAAAGGCAATTGAACTGTATATGCATAAAAATATTTCTATTTATCACTAGAATTAAGGTAGTATAAATCTGAAGCTTATTTCAGATGTTAAGTATATAGATGTATATAGTACATCTTAGGCATCCACTAAAACACAATATATAAAAAAAAGTGAAAAATCTCTAAAGAAACTTAAGAGCTTCATTAAAATTATTCATTTAATGCAAAAGAAAGCAGTGAAAGACAAATATAGGAACAAAAACGAGATGAGACACATAGAAAGCAAAAAGTAAAATGCCAGAAATAAATCCAATTATATCACTAGTAATATCAAATGTGAATGTATTAAACAATCCATCCAAAAGGCAGAAATCGTCAGCCTGAATAAAAAACAAGATCCAACTATGTACTATCTATAGGAGGTACACCGTACATTCAAATATACAAATAGACTGAAAGAAAAAAATGGAAAAAAATATGCAATGCAAACAACAACCACAAGAAAGCTGGAGTAGCTATATCAATATCAGACAAAATAGACTTTAAAACAGGAAATGTTACTGGACATAAAGAGAAACATTTTTATAATGATAAAAGGGTCAATCCCTCAGACACATATATGCACCTAATAATACAGCACCAAATACATGAAGCAAACATTCACCAAAACAAAGGGAGATATAGACAACTCAACAACAATAGTTAGAAACTTTAATACTCTGTTTTTAATAATGAGCAGAACAATTAGGCAGAAAAGATCAACAAGGAAATATATCTTCCTAATACTAATAACACCGTTAAACAACTAGATTTAGTAGACATCTATAGAACACCCAACAACAGAATACACATTCGTCTCAAGTGTATAGATCACATGCTGTATGAAATTAGAAATTAATAACAGAAATATATTGGCAAACTCCCTATGGAAATTAAACAATATACTCCTAAATAACCAGTGGTTCAAAGAAGAAATCAAAAGAAAAATCAGAAAATACCTTGAGATGAATGAGAATTAAGATACAACATACTAAAACTTATGGGATGCAGTTAAAGCAGCTCAGAGGGAAATTTATAGTTATAAATGCCTATGTTAAGACAGAAGAAAAAACTCAAATCAATAACCTATCCATCTACCTTAAGACACTGGAAAAAAGAAAAGTAAACTAAACCTACAGAAGGAAGAAAATATCAAAGGTTAGAGTGGAAATTAATGAAATAGGGCATAGAAAAGCAATAGAGAAAAAGCAGTGAAACCAAGCTAGTTCTTTAAAAGCATCAACCAAGTTGACAAGCTTTTAGTTAGATTAACCAAGATAAAAAGAGAGAAGATGTAGATTACTAGAATTAAAAATGAAGAGGAGGCCAGGCATGGTGGCTCATGCCTGTAATCCTAGCAGTCTGGGAGGCCGAGGTGGGAGGATAGTTCAAGGTCAGGGCCTCAGAACCAGCCTGAGCAAGAGCAAGACCCCGTCTCTACTAAAAATAGAAAGAAATTAATTGGCCAACTAAAAATATATAGAAAAAATTAGCTGGGCATGGTGGTACATGCCTGTAGTCCCAGCTACTTGGGAGGCTGAGGCAGAAGGATTGCTTGAGCCCAGGAGTTTGAGGTTTCTGTGAGCTAGGTTGACACCACGGCACTCTAGCCCAGGCTAGAGTGAGACTCTGTTTCAAAAAAAAAAAAAAAATTAAAAAATGAAAGAGGGAACATCATTACTGATCTTAGAGAAATAAAAAGGATTATAAAAGTATATAATGAACAATTGCATGCTAATAAATTAGATAACTTAGATGAAATGGACACATTTCTAGAAAGACTGAAATGACTGAAGCTGATCCCCCCAAAAATTAGACAATCTGAATAGACCTATAGCAGGTAAAAAGATTGAATTAATAATATTTTTTTAAAAAACTACCCACAAAAATAAGCTCAGGCCTAGATGGCTTCACCACTGAATTGTACCAAACATTTAAAAAAGAATTAATGCCAACTCTTCATAAACTCTTCCAAAAATAGAAGAGAATGAAATACTTCTCAAGGCCATTATTACCCTAATACCAAAACCATACAAAGACATCACAAGAGAAGAAAGCAAAAGATGAATATCTCTTATTTATGGGCATGAAATTCTCAACAAAATACTAGCAAACTGAATCTGGCAACATATGAAATCCAGGAAATCCAATTTTACAGTCAAAGCAAGGAAAATTTCTATTTTCAATGAGGTTCTGCCTCCATCTCTAATTCACAAACACACCTCCTGGGGACATGGGCTTCCCCTGCATGGAGAAGTTAGTTGCATGGAGAAGAGCTGGTAGAGATAAAAATTTTCCTGAGAAATTCAGAGAAAATGGCCATTGGAATGTACATATCATTTTATACAACGGCCCTTGGCCTCAGAAAATCAAAGAAAAAGAACATAGAAAAAATGGAGAGAAAGAATATGGAGAAAATAAATCTTTTTGGGTTTTCAGACTTTCTAGGAAGATATAGTATTTCTTCATAGCCATATATGTTAAGTATTCCTAGGATTTCTTAAGCACTCTATCAGAAATTCACAATTGCCCACCTATAATTTTCAGACTCTCCCGACTTTGGCTTAAAAGTAATTCCTAGAGAAAAGTTATAATAATTAGCTCTCATATTGGTATTCTATCAGTTAGGAGACTTTTGGCAATAAGGGACAGACAACCAGATGAACAGTAGCTGAGACAATAAAGTCATTTATTACCTCGTCTAGCAAGAAGGCAGTTTCTGAGCTAGTTCATTAGCTCAACAATGCCACTAAAGATTTAGTATCTTTCTGCTTTTCTGCTTATTTCATCATCCTTAACTGTTGGTATTGTGTCTTCAAGTTCATTGCCTACGATCATAAAATGGAAGTTGTGTCTCTGGACATCACACTGAGTTCAAAGTAGGAAGAAAGAAGAAAAGGTAGCACCAGAAAACTCTCTATATTCACTTGTACCTTTTATAAAAAACAGATTATTTCCCAGAAGCCCCCCCAGCAGACTGTTGCACAGACAGTCAACCCTTGAACAACGTGGGGGTTAGGGACGCCGACCCCCTGTGCAGTAAAAAATTCATGTATAACTTTGACTCCCCCAAAACTTAACCACTAATAGCCTACTGTTGACTGGAAGCCTTACCAATAACATACACAGTCAATTAACACATATTTTGTAGGTTATATGTACTATATGTAGTATACTTACAATAAAGTAAGCTAGAAAAAAGAAAATGTCATTAAAGTCATAAGGAAGAGAAAATATATTCACTATTCATTAAGTGGAAGTGGGTCATCATATGGTCTTCATCCTTGCCATCTTTATGTCGATTAGGCTGAGGAGGAGGAAGAGGAGGGGTTGGTCTTACTGACTCAGGGGTGACAGAAGCAGGAAAAAATCCACATATAAGTGGACCAATGCAGTGCAAACTCATGTTGTCCAAGAATACCCTGTATACTAATGGACTGAACTGGGTCTCACGGCCACTCCTAGATACAAATGAAGCTGAGAAAAAGGCTAATTAGTAAAAGTGTAAGAGTGCCGAGGTTGGCTTAAAACAACCATGATCTAGTTCTTGAGGCAGAAAAAGCACTTCCTTGAATAAAATCAGGACTCTGTTAGCAGGGAGGAAGAATGGCTGTCGGGTGAGCTCCCCACAGCATCTGCCACTTAATATTCTTTCCCTGGAGCTGTTTTCCATTCATATTCTAGCCTATCTCATCCTTACAACCTCCCAGGGAGTCAGGAAGATTCTGTGTCCTGCAGATAAGTAAAGTTAGACTCTGGTAGGAGAGTGGCTCAGAGTGCTCTGCAGAGCTTTCTAAAATGTGTTTCTCAGAATGAAAGCTCAATTCTGTGGTCAAAGTCTTTTGAGGAAATACTATGTTTAAAACACAGTACTTGCTGAGTAGCTCACACAAGAAGTATGCTAGGTGCCCTAAGTGTATTATCTCATTTAATCATCTCAGCAACCTGGTGACATAAGTCGTGTTATGATCATCTTGTTTAAACAGATAACCAACCCAAGCTTTTTACAGGTTAAATAACTTTTTCAATGACAGACAGCTGGTAAGTGGTAGCATCAGAATTCAGATTAAGGGAATCTCTTTCCAAGGCCTATAATCTTTATTAAAGAATGTTACGAAGTTAAAAAGATTGCCTAGTCCCAGAACTTCTCAGAGCTTTTACTGTACTATAAATATATAATCTAAAATAAAATGTATTAGAATCTCCAAGAGAAGAGTCTAAATCATCGACCACAGAATTCTTTTCACTGAACGTCTAGCAGGACTCTCAAGGACTAATGTTCCTGAGTAACACACTTCTGAAAACACTGGTGCAGTGAACGTAACATTAAACTATTAATCAGAAAACATGGATTCCCTCTACCATTTCCCAACCCAGCAACCCTTCCTCTTGTAGCTAATTCATACTTGCCTCTTGAAACTTCAACATTCCATTCCAGCACATCTTCTCTAAGTAGCTTTTCTGGATCTCTGGATCTGATTTTGGTGTCACCTTTTATGATTTCATATTGTTCTATGCAGTGTTTCCCATCGGGGGCAATTTTGCCTTCTCCCAGGGGATATTTGGTAAGGTATGGGGACATGTTTGGTTGTCATAACTGGCATGAGAGACAGTGTGCTGCTATTGGCATTTAATGGGTAGAACCCAAGGATACTCTGAACATCCTACAACACGTAGGAAAATGACCTTACCTCCACCCCAGGCCCATAACAAAACATTATATTTAGCCCAAAATGTTAAGAGTTCCAACGTTGAGAGACCCTTCTCTATAGTTACTTCAATCATAGCACTTACCAGTCTGAATTGTGTATTTTCTTGTCTGTGTTGGTCCCTCTTTCAATTGTCAACTTCTTGACTAGAGATCTGGGCTTCTTAAATTTATTGGGCACAGCAAATCTCAATATTGCCTGTTGAAGAAAAAAAGTTAGTGATAGGGTGTAGTAGGTGCATTTTGGGGTGTTTACCTATCCCATAGCTCACCATTCTTGAGTACTAGAGCATTTTACACTGATGGGTCCTGGCAGCCAGGTTTGTACAAGATTCTATTTCTTTGTCGTAGTCATTGGGACAGAGATGGACACTGATCCTCACTTTGTCCATCATATTCTCTCTACAGGGAATTTAGAATTGATACTAAGAGGCAGTCGTTAGTCTCTGGTGATTACTTGCACTTGAGGGCTATAGAACAACCATCTTTGTCATGGCAAATGAAAACTCTGATCCAAGGGGATGAACCTACTGCATGTAGCAGGCCGCAGACAATAACTTTGGTTCTCAATGGCTCTCCACTTGCTGGTTCTACTGAGCCTGCATGTCTCCCTCTTGCATGTTCTTGCCTTGGGGTTCCATTGCTGTACCGCTGTAATAAACTTCCTCTGTTTTATCTGAGTGAGTCTGAGTTTCTGTTTACACAGAACCAGAGAGCCTTAATCAAGACACAAGTTGGGAAACATAGTCCGATTTTCCTAACTTTAATACAAGGTTTTTCCTTCTCTGAAAACATGAAAGTTTGGAGGAGAAAAGAAATAGTGTCAAAGAGTCTATGAAGTGGACCTAGAAGGCAGCCTATCATCCCATGTTCAGTGTTCTACAAAGGGTAGCCAGAAAGGCCATCCTTATTTTTTAGATGATTACCCAGAAAGGGTGACTAAAGCCTGGGGGGCTTGTTTTAGACTCTAAACTATATAATGTTGTAGAGGCATGAGTTCTCATCTGTAAAGGAAAGGCATTACTATCTACTTCAGTTTCAATACATCAAAAGAGGCTCGTGGAGACAATTATTTGCTGAAAGGGCACATGACCTTATTGGACCTGACATTTACTTTATCTTCCTTTGAAAACAGTTAAAATTGCACAATTGATATTTTTCACTTCTACTCTTTTGCTTCTTGGTCATTACCACAAAGAAATCATAATAAAAAAAAAAGATTAAATCTGGCTGTTGGCTTGGAATAGATTTTAGAGGATTTTTTAGCTTTTGTTTTTTCCCCCAAAGGAAAGCAAATAGAAACCTGGCTGTACAATGTTTCAGGGAAGCAGCCACACGAATGTGACGCATCCCTGGCCACCTCCAGCTCTGGTGGCCTGGAGAAGAGCAGGGGACAGGAGCTACAGTTGCTGGTCTGAGCCCAGCCACCTTCAAGTTTGAGTTCTGTGCCTGGCTCTACCTTTGCCTTGAGAACAGATTCTGTCCATGGTGTATTTTCTAACACAGGGCTGGCCGTTTCCCCAAAGTGGAACTACCCTCTGCTTGTTCCTTGACCTCCTCCCACAAATCTGGGAGAGTTTTCTAGAGAAATAGCTGTTACATTCCCCCACCTATTTTGTCCTTGATTTGCCCAGTACGAACGCCAAGTAACATTTACACGAAGGATTAACACCCTCTGAGATCATCACTGCTCTTCTCCACGGCAGACTGTGGATTTGCAAGAGCTCAGCGATACTCTTGTCAACACCAGGCCATTTGTTCTTTTCCCTTTACCTTTTAGAATCCTACCTCTTACCTTTTGTTTTTCCCTTTCTGGGCCTACTCATTATTGTTTCCAGATCTCAAAATATTTTTTTCCCTACTCCATTTTCTTTGGTGACCTCCCCCTGCTCCAAACACCTTTCTCCTTGATGCTGGTTGAATTAGAGTTTCTTTCAAAAAAAAAAAAAAAAATCCCGTTTCCTTACTGCCTTGATTTTCAGCTATAGATCTTCATTGATGCAGCATGTCCCGGCAAGCTTCTGACAGCAGAAAGACTTTCAGTCTCCTAAAGCTCTGGTGTCAGGCTTAGATGTGGAATAAAGAGTTTAAAGCATCTTATTAACTTGGTAGTCAAACAATAAGCTCAGATTCAGAAAATTTTCTACCTGCATGAAAGGATTTTGTACATTGATTTAAAAAAAAAAAAAAAGAATAGGAAAAAATAAGGTGACTCTTTGGATGTAAGGCCAAAAATCAGAGTCAGGATTTCTTTGACTCTCTGGAGAAAAAGCCCATGCTAGCTCACTCACATTTTCTTTCTTTCTTCCCCACCCCCCATCCTAGAAGTCTGTATCAGAATGTGGAAAGCAGCAGGGGAAAGAAAAATCTGTGATTTTAATGGGACTGCAGAGACCACTTTGAAATATTGAACATCTCCACAAGAACAAATATAATAGCTTCCACCTGGTGTCCCAGTCACTGTTCCCTTTAAGGCTCCAAGTGTGTAGGCTAGGTCTCTTGACGTAGAATATGACTGGGTCCTTCAGGATACTGCAGGATGTCATTGGTAGGTCACAGCTGGCTCCCTGCTCTGTGACTCTTCCAGGAGCTGGGGCTTTGATTTCAGTGTTCCTTCTCTAAAGCCATGGCCATTGCAGCCGGGCAGTGACTCAAGCAGATGGCTGACGGTGACAAGCCTCTTCTGATTGGTAATAAAAATACCAGAAGCTACATTGCATTGTGTACAAATACGTGAGGCTATTGCTGATTCCTTTGTATCTCCAGATGCTATTTTGAGAGCGGGTTGATCTTTTCTATGCAGAACTCTCGCAGAATGAGCAATCGTGCCAGGTGTGTGTTTGAAGCATCTACTGCAGTGTGTGAGAGTCAGGATTTTTTCTTTTTTGAAATCAGGTTTCAAAATCATACACTTACCCTCTAAGGTTTCTGACAGGCTGCCCATGATTTGGGGTGGGGGGAGAATTTCAATCTTCTTTTATAGAAACCATCAGAGGCACTCCCAGATTGACAGACTAACTTAAACCGTGTCTCTTTCTTCCCTTAAGAGATGTTGCTAATGAACCCCCAAAGTGGGAAAATGTAGAATCCAGGATAGGGGCAAGAGTGAGGGCAGAATGTAAACACTGAATAATCCATTCCCTGGGTAACAAGTCCAGGAATAGTTGAGAGTTGACTTTGAACTAGGCAATCCCTGTGTTTGCTCTGCTTAGTTCATTACATTGATTCTCAAACCTTTGAACATCAGAAGCACCTGGGAAGCTTTTGTAAAACTGCAGTTTCCCAGGACCCACCCTCAGAGGTTCTGATTTGGCACATTTAGGCTGGAGCCAGCGAATCTGTATTTTGAACAAGAACCTTGGTGATTCTAACCTGCTACTACTGCATTAAAATGTGATATAAATAAGCATAAAAGTCACAGTGCAAATTAAACCCAAAGTCAGCTCACTGCTAACTCTGTGGCCTCTATCTCCTGATCATGAGGGTTTTGGTGAATGGGGTGAGACGCAGGGGATGGAAAGAAAGGTCATTTATGAGCCATATGACCTTGGGCAAATATTGCTGTGAGGCTCAGTGCCTCGTCTGCAGAATGAGGACTGTAATTCATGCCTTGTTTACCTCATTGGGTTATGAGGATCAAATGAGAAATAACTTTGTAAAACATTACATGTTAGAAGTCACAGTATTTTTATGGAGAGGCAGTACATTCTGCCTTCAGTCTATCGATGGCACACTCACACTCTGAATCCCAGACCCAAATACCTCCATTCAATGAACCCATGAATTCTGCTGCATCGCAAGGGCTGGTTTCCCAAGCAGTCATTGTGGCTGGGAAAACAGTGGTTTTCAGAATCATCAGCTGTATGTGTGAAACAGGAAAACACTGGGGCTCCTTCCTGAATGAGAATCCTGCAGGTGTGGGTGGGAATCTGCCATTGTAATCCTGGCAGAGATCATTCGTAACAGATTAGAAGTGGAGGAGTCATTGGGCACGGTAGTGACAGAGGCTGGGGCCTAAGAGTTGAACATGACCTCAAAGGCCCCTTTCCTACTTCTCTAGCCCCTGAGAAAGATGCTTTAGTGCCTGATGTGCACCTTCCCCTGCCCTCTCCTCTATCCCATTTGCTCTTTCTACCTCCCCTCTGGCTGGTCCAACTACTCACGCCTGAAGCCTCTGCCCTCTGCTCACCTCCCTGTCTCAAAACTCATTCCGTTCCTGCCAGGGCTCAAGCTACCTTTCTCCAAATCAAGTTCACTTGAAGGTGTCAGGTGCAGATTCTGGCACCCTCAAGACAGCTTTTGTTTTTAAGCAGATTTTTTTGCATTTTATCTTTTTTTAAAAAAATTTTTGCCAGTAGCTTGCAAAAACACTTAAGCATTTTATCATTTTGCCAAGGCATTCCTAGAGAAATTCCAGGAGAGTAGTATTAGTCATCTGTGCCAGGTCAGTGAGGAAGACACTGTGGGACAAGGACCCCTGCCCTGAGCCCAAGTACCTGTCACAAGCCAGGCCAGTAGGTCTCCATGCCCAACAGCCTGATCCCAAATGGGCATGATCCCTGGATGTCTTCATCATCTCCTATGTCTGTCTTCCAACTTCCTCTACTCCCCACAGCAAGGCAACAGGGTGTTTCCTTTCTGCATATGGAATCTCTCCTCCCTGGCCTTTCATCATGTTATGACCCAGCTCCAGAGCATCCAACTAGGGTCTGATCTCAGCTAGCCACCATAGATTTCCTAAGGTGTCCCAATCATTTTCCAGGGGGCTGGCAGCCTCCCTCCTGGGCAGGGCCTGGCACACTGAGATCTGTTTTTCTGTGTCCTGATTTCTGGTGTGACATTGGGCTCATAACATCAGAATTCTCAAGGCCGATGTTTCCCCAAAGTACCATTAAAATGAAAACTCATTCCATGAATATTGTGTTTTGATGAGAAGAGTGTGTCTTCAGCCAGTGTTTTTAAAGATTGTTTTTGTGTGGTTTGAGGAATGATTTAAAAAAAAAAAAAAACTTTTTTTTTTTCAATTGAGAGGAAAAATAAAAGGGACAGTAGGTTACAAAGATAAATATGGGGGTAGGTTGAGGAAAAGACTAATTTCAGCAGATTCCAAAGCAGGGTGGGATTGACCAGCCTTCCATTTGGGGAGGCATGAAAATCAGGCAGCTAAAAGTGAGAGAATATTGGAACTAAGCAGCACTGAGATGGGCCAGAACACAGTTACTCTTTTACGACATACTATGTCTTACAGAAATGCTTTCAGGAATAATGGGCTGAAAAAAGTCCTGCTGCACCTCAGCAACATCTAGAATAGGTGTCCGCAAGCAGTAATCCACCTCTTGTTTTTGTAAATAAAGTTTTATTGGAACAGAACCACATCTGTTAATATTCTCGGCAGCGATTTTCACCTTACAAAGACAGAGCAGTTGTGACAGAGACCATATGGCCTGCAAAGTCAAAAATAGTTACTATCTGGCTCTTTATAGACAAAAAGTTTGCCAATCTCTGGTCTAGAATGCTGTATCCTGTAGAGCACTATTTTACAAACTTCTTTCCTTAGCAACATGATGCGTTTTTATGAAGAATATTTTAAATGAGGAAGCCCATGAAAAAGGTAACTGCGTAGGTGATATGGGGAGGGGTCAGAGTCACAGAGCCCAAGGATTCAGCCTCCTGTTGGTCCCCCCTTAAACCCCACTGATGGTGTCCCTAGAACCCAGGGTTCCATGGAATAGAGTTTGAAAATCTCTTTGGAGCACATGCTTCTTGAAGGTAGGACACTGCCTTCATTTCTTATGTGTCTATTTAGCATCAAATGTCTCTCTGACTTCTGTCATCCAAATGCCCCACAATAGTGACTCACACCCACTATATTCTTTTCCCACACCCTCATGTGGCTGGTTTCTGGCTGTAGCCCCATTGCTCAGCTGGAACTATTGTCATCTAGATCCTCAGTGATTAACTGGGACTACAGTCCATGTGCTTGCTTCAGTTCTTATCTTCTGGTGACCCTGTGAGCCTTTGACAATTCCTTAATCTTGCTTCCCCCTTGGCTTCTTTTCTTTTTTAGCCTTCTAATTTTTAAAAAATGTGTTGAAAATTTTTAAATTTTTATTTTATTTTTAATTAACAAATAACAATTGTATATACTTATGGGATACAATGCAATGTTTTGATTTATGAATCCATTGTGGAATGATCAAATTAGGCTAATTAATATAGCCATTATCACATATACTTACAGTTTCTTTGTGGTGAGAACATTTAAAATTCATTCTTTTAGCTATTTTGAAATATATAATACATTTATTATTAACTATAGTTGCCATGCTTTATAATAGATCACCAGAATCTATTCCTCTTGTCTAACTGAAACTTTGCACCTTTTGACTAACATTTCCCCTTTTCTCATCCACACCCCCCAACCCCAACTCAACCATTAGTAAGCACCATTCTATACAGAGGATAAAAGGTTAATCTCCAAAATATACAAGGAACTCAAACTACTCAATAACAAGAAAACAAATAACCCTGTCGTAAAGTGGACAAAGGGCTTGAATAGGCATTTCTTGAAAGAAGACATACAAATGGCCAAGCAGATATATAAAAAATATGCTTAATACTAATGAGATATCATCTTACACCTGTTAGATTGGCCATTATAAAAAAGGTGAAAAATATCAAGTGTTTTTGAGGATATGGAGAAATGGGAACCCTCATACACTATTGGTGGTATTGTAAATTAATACAGTCATTTTGGAAAGCAATATGGAGGTTCCACAAAACACTAAAAATAGAACCATCATATGATCCAGCAATTCTTACTTCTGGGTATATATTCAAAGGAAATGAAATCAGTATGTCAAAGAGAGGTCTGCACTCCCATGTTCATTGCAACATTATTCACAGTAGCAAGATATGGAAACAACTGAAGTGCCTATCAATGGATGAATGGATTTAAAAGATGTAGTATATATACACAATGGAAAGCTAAAGACTATTCAGCCTTTAAAAGGCAGGAAATTCTGTCATTTGCAACAACATAGATGGAACTAGAGGACATTATGCTAAGTGAAATAAGCCAGGCACAGAGAGACAAATACCACGTGATTTCACTTATACGTGGAATCTAAAAAAGTCAAAACCCTTGGCTTCTCGTTACCCCATAATCTCCTGATTATCTTCACCTCTCTCTGACATTTGCTTCCCTGTGTCTGAAGTGGACTCTGCTTTCTCTGAACTCTCCTTGAATGAGAGTTTACTTGAAGCATTGACATCACCTCAAATCTGAACTTAAATGTTGAGTGCTCACAAGTCTATTAAAGTCCAGCTTGCCTCCTAAGTTTCAGACTTATTTATCTAACCCCATGCTAGACAACTCCAGCTGTTACCCCACACTCAACCTGTCTCAAACTTAACTTGCCACGGTCCCTGCAGATGTTTCTTCTTCAGAATTCTCTCTCACTTGATCATCCCATCATCTGGCCAGTTCTTGTCAACTCCAACCCTATGACCTTGGCATCTTAAATCAAACCCCACTTTTACCCATCTGGGTGATCTAAGGGTTTCTTGGCTCCATCCCCTTTCTCTCTCTCTTACCATTTATCTCTGATGGCTGCACAGTCTCCTAACTAGCTACTGAAGCTTGTCCTATAGTCCATTCTCCACTCTGCAGACACAGGGATTATGCCACTCACCACCCCAACACTCACATACTTGTAAGCTATCCATGGCTTCCCAGTGCATGTAGGATAAAGGCCAAATCCATGAACATGGTTTGCAAGGGCCTATAAGGGCTGGCCCCTGTGCGTCTTTCCAATCTCATCCTGTATACTCTTCTTCACTCATTGGCTCTCAGCTACACTGGTCTCTCTATCAGTCAAACATACCATGCTCCTTCAGAATAGAGGGTCTTGAATCATGCTGCTTCCTATGCCTGGTATGGCCTTTCCTAAACAACTCCTATCCATCCTGTAAATAATAGTTTAATCACCACTTTCTCTGGGATGCTGCCTTCCTTGACCAAACCCCAAATCCAATCATCATAGTATCCTAGGGCACCATGAATGTGTCCTTCCTAACTTATCACAGCTATAAATTCACACTTGTTCTTATAATTATTACTTAATATAAATGTTTACTCACTATATCCTAGACTCCAAGAAGGCAGGAACAAATCTACTTTTGCCCTTACACATAATCCAGTGGCTACCCCAGTGCTGTGTACCGTGCTTCCCCGAAAATAAGACAGGGTCTTAGAGTTATTTTTCCTCAAGAAGACACCCTAGGGATTATTTTCAGGGGATGTGTTATTTTTTTAAGTACGCACAACAATCTACATTTATTCAAATATAGTTAAGTTGTCTTCTTCTGGAACATCATCATAATTCTCCAAACCCCGAATTCCTTCCTGAATTTCTTGCAACTCTATTTCCTTTAGAACCATTGGCCCCAATCTCTCATGTCGAGCAATAGAGCTCTCATGGGGCAGATGAGAAGGGCTGCTCGTCTTCTTTACTGCGCCATGACGAAATGCATGGGTTGTGCAGATACGCTGTATAGCCACGCCCATCACTAGGTCTTATTTTCGGGTTAGGGCTTATATTGTGCAAATGCTTAGAAATCTTGCTAGGGCTTACTTTATGGGTAGGTCTTATTTTCAGGGAAACACAGTATCCATAGCCTCTAGCACAGGGCTGGCTCCTGGAACTACAAATAATTGAGTGAAGGAAATTACTTACTGCTCTGGTTTAAATGTCCCCTCTGAAACTTATGTTGACACTTTTTAAATTTTTATGGTGATATTATTATTAATTTTATAATTATTAATATATAATCTTGTTCTCTCCACCTGTAATACCTCATCCCTGGGACAACTTTTCCCCATGCCCACTTCTCTGCCAAAGAACTTCTGTTTGTTCTTTAAGAAATCAACTCAGATGTTACCTCCTCTGAGGAGCCTTCCCACATTCCATCTCCCCAAACCTCCAACCCTCTGGAATCCCACAAAAATTTGCTCAGATTTCTATTATAACCCTAGTTATATTATAAAGTGTTCATTTTCATACCTCCTCCTTGTACTAAATTCAGAACTCCTCGAGGACAAGGACTATGTCTAATTATGCCTTGTGGTTCCAGAGCTCAGCTCAGCTCATTGTAGGTGCTCAGGGAAAGTGAGATTGAATGAATCAATCATCACACCTCAAGGACCCTCTGTCTTACCAGGTACCATGCTAAGAAATGTAAAGTTAAAAAGGTCAGGCCGTTGGCCCCTTAAGGTTCATAAACAAATCGAGGATGTGTTCCTATCTTTCAATTCTACATTATAGAAACCCAACACAAACTAGCTTAAAAGGAAAAAAAGAATGAAGAATGTGGGCAGGGGACAGAATTTATTTGTCCTAGGCAGGTTACTTCTATTAATAGTTTCAGGTTGGGTGCGGTGGCTCATGCCTGTAATCCTAGCACTCTGGGAGGCCGAGGTGGGCAGATCGCTCAAGGTCAGGAGTTTGAAACCAGAGCGAGACCCCATCTCTACTAAAAATAGAAAGAAATTAATCAGCCAACTAAAAATATATAGAAAAAATTAGCTGGGCATGGTGGCACATGCCTGTAGTCCCAGCTACTCGGGAGGCTGAGGCAGAAGGATCACTCGAGCCCAGGAGTTTGAGGTTGCTGTGAGCTAGGTTGACACTATGACACTCTAGCCCAGGGAACAGAGTGAGACTCTGTCTTAAAAAAAAAAAAAAATAGTTTCAGGAATAGCTGAATCTAAGATCCAAGGGTTTCCAACAATGTATCTTTCTATAACTTGCTCTTGGGTGGCTTCATCCTCAGGAATTTTTTTCCACATGAAAGCCCCTCACAGCTCCATGTTTCCATCTAATTGTAGCAAACATGGAGATTTTTATGCCAATGGTCCTAGTAAAAGTCCTAGGAGTAATTCTCAATGCTTTTAATTGAGTCACCTGCCCTTCACTGAACCCATTATAGTAACTCTGAATAGGCCTACGTCACATGCCTACCTCTGGATTTGGAAGTGGTGTTGACCCCATCCAAATCACATGGATTAAAAGTGAGGGAAGGTTGTTCACCAGAGGAAAATCAAGTTTCTGTTACTAAAAAGGGGAGAAGATATTAGGCAAGCAAAAACCAACACATGTCCTCCATAGAGGAGATGTCCTGTACATCAGTAATTATATGGTAAGGCTAGGAGTAACGCCTGTCTTAAGTGCTTACAGCCAAAGATTAGGTGGGAGAAATGGGTCACTTCAAGGACAACTATCCACAAACACCTTCTGGGAGGAAGCCTATGAACTAGGCCTTTTGGATAGGTTGGATTATGGTAGATGAAGATGAGGAGGCCTTTCAGATACGTGGAAAGACATGAACAAAGGCAAGGAGGTAAGGGTCCTTTGGAGGTTTTCCAAGTTTGCTGGGAACTTTTGGGAACTTTGGTTGGGGGCTAGATCTATACATAGCCTAATAAGTGCAAATCCTTTATGCAGATTTCTTCCATATATGATCTCAAAAAAGAGTGATTTGGGAAGGCACCAAGAGTAGGATTATTCTTCCCATGTTACCGATGGGGCAAGGGAGGCCTAGTGCAAGAGATGACTGCTGAGTGTTCACCCTCTTGTGTCCAGAGACATAAGAGCATAAGAAGCCCAATTTCTGCCCTCCAGCCCAAGACTGTGCCCCTTCCCCCATCCACAGTAAAAATAAAATCTGAGGTTGGAAATCACCCGGACAGCAGCTGTGGCTCAGCCTCAGGGCCAGCCTGAGGACACCTTTGCAGGAAGCTGTGGGAACAACCATAGAGGCAGAAAGAAGGTATCTGACTTGTGTAATGACTAAGAGCAGAGACTCTGCAGTCAGGCCTGCTTTTGATTCTCAGTTTCAGAGTTAAGGTGTTACCTTGGGCAGATTATATAACTTCTCTAAGCTTAGTTTCCTTATCTATAAACAAGGTAAGGAACAATACCTATCTTATGGTATGGTTCATGAAGTCTGAATGAGGTATTACATATTAAGAACTTAGCACTCTCTTCCTCATCTGGTCTGCTCTCCTCTTCCTCGTCCCGTCTTGTCTCCTCTCCTCTTCCGGTCTCGTTTCCTCATCCGGTCCTTCCAGTTTCCTCCCATCTTCCCTTCCGCTCTCCTCCCTTCTCCTCTTCCCGTCTCATCTTCTCTTCTGGTCTTGTCTCGTCTCCTCTTCCTCATCTGGTCTCTTCTCCTTTTCCAGTCTCATCTCATCATCCTCATCTGATCTGGTCTCCTCCTCCTCTTCCAGTCTCGTCTCCTCTTCCCGTCTCGTGTCCTCTTCCTCTTCTGGTCTCATCTCGTCTCATCTTCCTCATCCTGTCTTGTCTCCTCTTCCGGTCTCGTCTCATCTTCTCTTCCAGTCTGGTCTCATCTCCTCCTCCTCTTCTGGTCTCGTCTCATCTCCTCTTCCTCATCCTGTCTCATCTCCTCTTCCTCATCCAGTCTGATCTCCTCCTCCTCTTCTGGTCTCGTCTCTCCTCCTCATCTGGTCTGGTCTCAAAACTTATGTTGACACTTAATACCCAGTGTGGCAGTACTGGAGGTTCTGCCTCCATGAATGGATTAATGGATTAATGGGTTAATGGATTAGTGGGTTATCATGGTAGGGAACTGGTGGCTTTATGAGAAGAGAAAAAGAGACCTGACCTAGCACTTTAACATGCTCAGCCCCCTTTAATGCTTACAGGCATGTGATACCTTGTACCACCTTGGCACTCTGTAGAATCCCCACCAGCAAGAAGCCCCCTACCAGATGTGGCCCCTCGACCTTGGAATTCTCAGAACTTTGGGAAATAAATTTATTTTCATTATAAATTACCCAGTTTCAGATGTTCTGTCATAAGCAACATTAAACAGACTAATACACTTACCTTTCATCCAGATTGTTTCCCCTCAAATGTACCCTGAGCACCTTCTACCTAAACACCCACCAGACCTTCTCCCTGCACTGCACTGTGGTGGCTCCCCTTGGCCTGCAGGATGAAGTCAAACTTCGTGCTCTGCAAGCCTCGTCGTGATCTTCACCAGTCTCTGGGCTCATCTCTGCTCTTGTTACTGGGCGCATTCTGCTCCAGCAGCCTGGGCCTGCTTCCTGGTTTCAGCACACACCGTGCTATGTCACACCTAGGGGCCTTTGCTTCTGGGATATACTTCACTGGGATTCACAGAGTGTTAATAATATTTTAGCACATTCTCTCTCTCTGTCTCTCTCCCCTGCATTGTATGTGTACAGTTGGAGCATTTGGGAGAAAGCTGAAGCCATCATGGCACTTCAATACAGAACGTTTCTGCAGGTATCATCTAAGAATAAGGTCATTCTTTTCCATCACCACAACAAATTCATCACACTTGGGAAATTCAGTATTAATATAATACTGTTTTGAAGACCATATTCATATTTTCCCAACTGCCTCAATAATGCACTTTATAGCTTTTTGTTCTGTTTGGTTTTCCCTGATATCTCATCTCATTCCTGCCTGCCCCATCTCTGTTCTACATCTAGTGTGCCAGCTCCCTGGTTTCCATAGGTCAGAGATTACGAGTTGTGTGCCAAAACTCATTGCTGCTTCTTCCTGAGCACAAAGCTTGGCCCCATTTCTTAGCCTCCCTTGAAGTTTGGTATGTGACTATGTGGCTGAGTTCTAATGACAGTGATGGTTGAAATTTGCAGGCCAAGGTTTTTAAAAAGCAGGGAGATCTCGTCCATGGTCTCTCTTTTGTCAGCTCAGGGTAAACAATGAAGACAATCCTCTAGGAAACAGAGGAACCATAAGAAGGGGTCCTGAGTTATCAATTCACTGGACAGAGGAGAGTCTCATGCCAATAAGGAACACCTGCCTTGGGTTTATAGGTGGTCAAAAATACACTTCTATTAGGTTTGAGCCATTACACAATTTAGGATCTATTTGTTATAGTAGCCAACAACACCAAGTAAGGTCAATGATCCTTCTATGGAAAAGGGACTACATGGATCTTCTTATCCAGGACCTCTTATCTCAAGAGAGAATGAGAAGTACAGGAGAAATCTTTGACATCACCAGCTGGGAAACTGGTGGCTGCAGGAGCTAAAGGTAGGAACAGGAGCATCACTAGATGTGGGAACCCAGACTCCAATCCCTGATCTCTATCTTCTCACATGTGGGAGTATGCTTGTGTCTAATTATGCCTTTGTGCACTGAGAATGCCATTTAAATCTTAAATAGCATTGGAAAAAACAGTTGACATGGAGACTTTTTATAAATGCAAAACAACTAATAAAATAAGAAAATTCATAAAAGTTTGGCTTAATTAATAGGAAAGTAAATGAATAAATAATTGCAGCCATTATGTAAACTTCTCATATTGTCTAATTACCATGCAGCACAATAATAAGATTTATTATGAAATATGTCAGATTTGCTTTGTTGTTAATTTATTTGATCACAATACCAAACTTTGTTTTTGAATGTACAGTCTGCATTGTTTGTTGTTCATATTGCTGCTCGTGGCTTAAGAAGTTAGAGGGAAACTTAGCACACTTAGCACATCAAAAGCTGTAATGGCTGAGGAAAACTTGAAAACATTTCATTGGTATCTAAATTTTATGGTTCTTTATAACTTGTTTTAATGTTTGGCCACATGGACTGAATTGGAAAGAGGCTGATGAGTGAGAAATGTTGCTGAGTCAGAGATCTAAGGCTTCTGATGGGTCTTACGGTTCTGTCAAAGGCTGGATGCTTCATGCCACACTTGTGGTCATTTAGACGAGGCTGGCATTTGCCAGTTCCAGAGTCTGACTTTGCTTCCAAGTTCTGCTCATCTTGGTACATTTAATTAATTGAATATATTGCTTGAAATATTATTTTTACATATTATTTCATAATAATATACCAGTGACACTAACATGCTCTGTCAGTTATTCCATACAAGTAGAAATGGAAAATCTCACACATCAACACTGGATGATGCTAATAAAATAACTGAATCTGACACTTACTGGGCATGAACTACCTACTGCCCAAGCACTAATTTAGATCTTGATAAATCTTTTCAACAATCTCATGAGGGAGGTAGAATGGTTCGCCACTTCCTCACCCAAAATTTAAGAAGATATGGAACTTGCCCAAGGTCACAAAGCCCCAGTAACTGAGGCTCATTCTGAGATGAGGTCATTAGCTTCATTCAGCTCTTTCAATGTCTCTCAATCATTTGTTCTCCCTACTCTATCCTGAGATAATGCCAACCCTGGTTTAAGCAAAGCCATTGAGGTAGGACAATTTGTGTTCACTGTCTCTTCATTGCTTTTGATTTTGGGAACACTGACATTGATTTGGAGTTGAGTTGGAGGGCTCTCATTGCAACATATATTCAAAATTATTTAACATGCACCATGTATATATTTTGCTGAAAGCAACCCAGTTCTTGATGAGCCTATGACCTGCTTAGGGAAGGTGGAAGAATCAACAGGCAATTGTAATCCAGCAGGATAAGTGCTGTGGCAGGAGAGGTATAAGATCCTGTGAGAACCTCCAACTCAAACTTGGAAGCAATCAGGAAAAGCTTCCTGGAGAAGAAGGCATCTATGCCGAGGCCTGTGGACAGGAGGCAATGAACCAAGAGAAGAGGAAGGCAAGAAAAGAGGGTTCCAGGAAACAGAACCAGCACAGAGGTGTGGGTGAGAAGAGATTGTGGCACACAGCCTGTTGACAGTTCATTGGCTCCACCAGATAGGCATTGCATGGTCCTTTCCAGAAAGTTCTTCCCTGCCTGCTACAAATGCCTGCTTTTCTCAACATCTATCCATTAACAAATATTTCTATCAATAAATCAAGAAGATTTATTAAGTGTTTACTACACAGAAGTCATTGGGTGAGGCATTGAGGAGAATTCAAAGAACCCTGACATCCTGTCTCTACCTTTAAAGAGTTCACTGAGTGCGGGGCTGGAACACACTCAGGGAAAAAAAGAAAAAAAACTTAAATAATAAAGCAGGTTTTTAAGTAAGAGGAAGAAAAAAACGTCATGATTAAACAATCAGACTTTGGAGTCAGACCCTAACTTCACCATTTACTAGTTAGGTAACTTTGCTCAAATTACTTTAACTTTTTGAGTCTCAGTTCCCTACCTGGAAAATTGGAATAATAAAAGGTCCTTTTCCAAGATTGTTGCAAAGATTAAACAGGTGATGTGTGTGCAGCACCCAGCATGCTGCTCAGCACAGAGGATGCTCACAATAAATGCTGTAGCCATTGTGATGTCACTGTAATGAATTCACTGCATAAATACTCAAGTGCCTGCTGGTGATGCCTTTCCTATTATTTATTTCAGGCCATTCTGGCTTCATGCCACACCAG
This sequence comes from Cheirogaleus medius, assembly GCA_008086735.1. NCBI lineage: Eukaryota > Metazoa > Chordata > Mammalia > Primates > Cheirogaleidae > Cheirogaleus > Cheirogaleus medius. The sequence goes on from VBSM01003214.1 coordinate 8,792,112, forward strand.
CCATCACCCTGGCTCCTGTCTGTCCTACTTCCATTGGATTTTTCTCTCAAGTCAGTATCATCTGGCCAAAGAAACGCAAACCATAAACTCTGGGAAAGCCAGCCGATTTGTCTGTTTCACAAGCAAGCCTCAAAGTCTTCTGGGCATCTCTCTAAATCTCCCTGGACAGTGTGTCTCGCCATGGGTGGGTGGGGGAGGGGAACCTCTCTCTCCTGACCACCTGCAACCCTCTATTCTCACTCACATGGCAGTGAATTACATCCCACACTGTTCACTATGTCATGATATACGTCTATTTATCATAAATCCAATTAATAACTCACATTTGCTGAGCCCATTTTATGGACTGGAAGGACTTGGCAATGGCCTTGCATGGGGACTACAGGACTGTTAAGTTGGGGTGAAACATCTAGTCTTCAGCCATTATGGAGTACATGCTCAAACAGAATCAATATACAAAAGCAGATTTGCTTTTAAAACAAAAAAAAAAAGACTGAAATCTAGTCAATTTACCAATTAAAGAACAAGTATATTATTGCATAACAACTTGTTATGTGATCGTTTGAAATAACAACATTAAAATCAATTATTTATTTATTTACTTAGGGTTGATGTGAGGATGTCTCCTGTGTTTCCAAACCCAGTGCCTGGGGGAATCAGAGCACCATTAAGATTAGCTGAAAATGACAAGGGAGAGCAGGTCTGAGGGTGCTGGTGGGAAATGCTAGGGTTGGGGTTGCCGACAAGTTAATTTCAAGGCCATCCATGGCAGGGCAAGAAAGTGAAAATGTCCAATCAAGCGGTTGCCAATTTGGGAATAGAGAGGACAGGCGGAAGTAGATTTAGGTTTCTTTCCCAGAGGAATGGCCACACCTTAAATAAAAGTCTTCTGGCATCAGAAGTCCCGCTGAAGGGGCAAACACACATCACCAGGGCTACTTAGACTTCTTTGCCCAAGGTGGAGAAAATTGATTGAGACCCAAGGGGTCTGGAGGTACAGCCCCTCGTCACTTACCTTTGAAGTCTCCTGCTCTGTTTTAAAACATCATGCGAATTTTCCATTCTACTCCACAATATACAAATAAGATTTTAAATTACCTTTGAGTAAAACTGACTCTGCAGCAAGACAGGTGGCATTTAGCCTGCGGCTTCACATAGGATAAATTATTCTGGGCACACTCGCATGGAAAGGCGCTCACACTTCAGCTTGAGAAGTGAGCTATTTAGCAAGGAGCAGGAACCCCATCATCCGATGAGCTGGGAAGCCCAGGCGTGAGTGGGATGCAGACAGTGAGATTCTGATGAGGGTCAGGCCATCAGGAAAGGTCTGCTATAAGGTGGAAGGGTTGTCTGGGTGGCAGCAGGGCTTGGGGCCCTATAGGATGGGGTGAAGGACCCAGGAAGAGGCAAAGTAGTGCAGGGAAGCCAGGGATGGGCCGTGCCTGGTGGCTGTGGGTGGAAGGCCAGGAGGATGCCTTGGGCTGGGTGATCAGGGAGCCCTTTGCTTTGGGGCTCTGTGAACCAAGGACTTCGCAAAGTTCTCCGCAGGGCCGCTAACGGGCGGCGATTTCTCTCCCGAGTGGAAACAGATTGCCTGAACTTCAGTCCCACAACATATTTCACTGACAGATTGGGTGCAATTTTTCCCCGACGTGGGGGCGTTTGAAAAGCAGAGGAGGAAAGGGAGGCTGGGAGGGGGGAGGGG